>VZTZ01019046.1:249972-511124 GCA_013400955.1 Drymodes brunneopygia | reverse complement strand
TTTTTTCCTCAAAGGCGGAACAACTTTTAATTGGTTTACCTACATATCAATAATTAAAACTACCTGGTTATTGGCTCTCTCTCTCAGGAAGGAAGATGTATTACTTCCTGCAGCGTGGGTCACTTCTAAGATTGACAGCTCCTTAGCCAACCCAGAACACCTTGCAAGCAGGCACAGGTCTTTAGGGCCTTTAAAATTTTTTTAAATAGACTTATACACAAAAAAAGAAACTTTATGAGGTACATGAAACTGTAAGAAGTTCTCAGCTTCATCAAAGTACATACTGGTGAGTTATGTGCATTGCTTTCTTTTAATAGGCAATTTTATTAAGGAAAGGTATTCATTTATACAATATTTAAAAGACATTGGTAAACAATAACCAATGTGATTAGAAGAGAAATTTCAATAAGAAATTTCAATTTCAGGAGAATGTGGTGTCACAATCCACTTATTCTTGCTTGTCTGGTTATCTGAGTTTCAGCACTTCTTTCTATTCACTGAGAGTTCCTTGTCTTGATGTTTTCTCTTCATGTTGCTTTGTTAAAACTCCCTTTGAGTCACAAGCTATTGGCTGAAGTAGAACAAAAGCTTCTTTGGATCTTCTTGAAGCAGCTGCCACACTGTTTCTTGGCACTGGTAGTCCTCTTTTGCTGTTTCTAAAATTAGTTGTGCTTTTTTACTCCTTCCATTTGCAGTGCCTTTTGGTTGCTGCTTTCTTTTGGTTACTTTTTTGCACTCCGTCATTTATGTATGAATCCATAATATTTTCTAAGTGGACAGAAGGGATTAAGTTAGCTTCATAGCATCTGGTCTTACTGACTGGCATACACAAACTTCAATCTTCTTTATATCAAGCATACCCAGATTCAGAGAAGGCTTTCAGAAAAAAAAAACAAACCACCAAACCAAACTTACTTTTCTGATAGTTAGACATTACTTGAAGCATCTATAACTTTGCTATCTTTTTAGATCCAACATCCTTTTCCTCTGACTTTTTACCTTCATCCACCTTAAAGTTCTGGAAGGTTCCAACAGTAGCCCTACAATTGCTATTAATTTCACTTGTGAAATCCATTTCTTAGCTGATTTTGTTTCCTTCCTATTTGTTTACCTCTGTTTAAGCCATGTGCAAACTCATGCTTCCACTTTGAGCAAAATAGTATGAAATACGCAAACTGAATGCACAAACATGTTTGCTATCCATTAAGAATCTTTGCTTATAGGAAAATACAGATGAAGCTATGAAATATATCTATGAGTATTTCAGAATAGAATAAAGTTTAGCAGTTCTGCTCATATTTAAAAGCATGCAAATGGTTACTCTCCTTCATACTTGACAGATAACTATGTGGGGCTGAGGTTAGGTAAATATGAGCACCTTGAATGTGAGATGAAATATGAAGAAAAAGATGTTGAAAGTTTCTTCTTGCTCTGCTTGATTTTCTATTGTTACTTTCTTTTTATTTCTGTCATTTGGTTTATGAATAAAAATGTATCTTCATTGATAAATTATTTATCGAGTTAGCTTTTCTTAATTTTTTTTCTTGGTTTTACTTTCAGAAAGAATATAAAGCAATTGCCAATCAGGTAAAAAACAATAGCACTAAGCTGCCTTACAACATCGTGGCTACAGTTGCCAGCAGAGGAAAACTGTCTTTATCACTTTTTTTCACAACATTAGGCAATTTAATCAGATTTTGTCATTCATTCCTTATCTCAAAAGCTATTGCAACAAACAGTACAATGTACGACTGCTGAAAGACTAGCAGTTGTAACAGAGGTAAGATTTTTGTTTAGACACCTATAGGTATCTATATGCCCACTAAAGCTGGAGAAATTTGAAGCCCTGTACCTGTATATATTGTGCACTGATGCATCACTGAAACCACCCAAGATACCCAATCCATTTCTGTAGCAGCGGCACAAGTGCAGAAACTCTTTGGGCAGACAAACCAAGATGTCACCAAGACGCATGTTATGAAGCTACAAAATTTCTCTAACTCAAATTATGGATGGGTAACTGAGCCTTCCCCATACCTGTCTAATCCTGCCAGTGTGGGTTGCAGGGTGATTCAGCTGACCACATGTGTTGGGTAGAGGTGCTCTAGAATAGAAGTGACGTCTGCATGGTGTTGGAAAGTTAGAACTTACAGGAGATCACATGGTGTGTTCAGCATGTCAGACACCTAAACACTAAACAGATGTTTGCTCCCAGCAAGACAGTGGAGAGAGTCAGAAAAAAGGTAAAACTCATGGACTGAGATGAAGCCAATGCAATAGGACAGAAAAGGATGGGAAAGCAGTTATAATGATAGAAGAATATACAAAACTAGGGATGAACAAAGCAACTCACCACCTGCTAACCAATTTCTTTCCAGTTCCTGAGCAGCAGTTGCCACCTCCCAGGCAAGTTCCTTCATCCCCTGTTCAGCATGATGTGATATGGAATATTCCTTTGTCCAGTTTGGATCAGCTTTTCCAGCTGTGTTCCTTTTCATCTTCTTGTGTACCCGCAGCCTCCTTGCTGGCAGAGCAGCATGAGAAGCTGAAAAGTCCTTGACTCATGGTGAGCACTGCTCAGGAGGAACTGAAACATCAGTATGTGTTCTCATCCTAAATCCAAAACATGCACTATAACAGCAACTAGGAAGAAAATTCACTCTATCCTAGCAAGAACCAGGACACCATGCCATTCTGGCATAGAAACTGGAAGGCGGGAAGGAAGAAACAGCATATAGGCACCTGTTACATCCTGTCTTAGATGTGTGCTTTAAAATTAATCAAAACACTACATTCCACTGACTACAATGACTAGATTTGCATTTGCTGTGGTAGTTTGTATGCCTAGTGCAACTACAGACACACTGATGTAGGTGTTTAATCTCAGCTTGTGTTTACTACTCACTTACTAAAATGGTTTTTTTAACACCAGAACATTCAAGGGCTTGAGTTTCCCTAGGAGAAAGAAAGGCACTGCACCACTTGAGTCACATTTGTAGAAGTCTGCTACTTTGACAAGGGCTGTATCTTCTGCTTAGGCCAGTGAAAATAATTTGATGCTTTCACTGATAATATATTTGACAGATGACAGATATTTACTTTTTTTTTTTTAAAGACAGATACTTAGTTATCAGAATTGTGAATCTGTTATTTTTAAGACCTTGAACTTTTGTCAAAACAGCCCAGTTGGCTACCTGATTTTGCAATGAATGGAGGAGAAAGGAATCCTCTCTTCATAGACTGAAATCACCAGAGCTTCTCAGAAATACATTTTTTTTACCTCCAGGCATAACAACAGCTTAAATTGCATACATTGTCACATAAGTAAATGTTTTTAGTGGATTTTCATACTCTTTCAGCTCCATTTCATCTCATCTTCATCAAAGGTATTGATATACATTTTCTAAACAGATTATTTTTACCTGTGCACCCTTGAGATGTCTTTTATGCACAACTATACACCCACACAACTGCAGTGCATACAATGACATTGACTTTGTTGTAGTCAAGTTGTGGAGGAGAAAAAATGTTGCATTTTATTGACCCTCCCCAGATTTAAATAACTTATTTTTAGAATTCTCCCAATGATAGGTTTTAATAACACTGCTATTGGCAGTTAGGTCTGATATTGTGTACAGATCCACAGACACCTAACTTTGCAATTTTTACTCAATTTTTTTACTTCAAGTAGGATCATATTTCATTTAAAAAAGTCAATAGAACTAATGTTAAATATTAAAACATGATAGTCTGTCTAATATTTCATTTGATAGATTGTAATTTACTTCTGGAAGAAGAGTTAAGTGATTCAGTAAAGAGTCATCCTTTCCATTTTTAAAGATTTCGTGGATGCATCTTCTTAATTTCATATTTACCGTAAAGAAAAAACCCTGATAATTGAGGGACATTCAACAATTTTAATATCTTTCTGTTTCATTTACGATTCTACATACTCCTATTTGTTGTTTAAAAAAGAGCAAATGATATTTTATGTACTAATGACAAGTATTAAAGTAAGTTGTTCCAACTCCTCTGCAGAAAAAAGTACTGAATTACCCTTTATTTCAATTTAGGTAATGCTTAGAAAGCATTTTCTTTACTTGGGTCACTTTGGTTGAAAGCTCAGGAGTTTTTAAATTGAAATGAAATACAAGATTCCAAACAACTATAAAAAACTAGGTAAATGTTATACCAAAACTATAAATCCATAGGTTATATGAATAATCCTGGTTTCTGGAAGGGAAAAGAATTATTTAAACCTCAGTGTGGTTTTAGTGATCCTATTTATATATATATATATATGCATGTTTATACACATATACACACATATATTTGTGTATATATATATATACACATGTATATATCTACATATATATACACCTATATGAATATCTGAAAAAAATTTTAAAATATATATATAAATGTATATAATGTTTATATTTAGATTTTTACCTATATTAATTCAGATCTGTATATATATGCATATAAATATATATTTAACACATCTATTAAAATATTTCATCTAAAGAAATCCACTAAAATTCAATGAAAATTAATTAGGAAAACTAAATTTTCTATGGCAGTTGAAAGCTTCTATTGATAGTACATAAACTCTAGAGTGTATAGGACCTTCAAAATACTCCATTTTGATAAGGTCAAAACATTATTACCTCAACCTATACATCTGTATGTTTCATAGCCTCCAAACAGTGTAATATATTGCACTGACAGTCTGTTCATGTCAGGATGATAAAACACTTGAAAGAAAAACCTGGAATAAAACACTTGTTTACATTCAGAATATTTAGTGGTGAGATTAAATGTTGGAATATTTTGTTTCCTCTTGCAAAATTGTTGGCATGCAAATGTTCTCCTAATATGCTTGGGCTCTTTTATTAAATGATTTATATTTTTCTTCTGTTAGAATTGTTTATTATTAATAATTAATAATAATTGAATAAAAGAAGCTATCCAAGTTAGTTTATTAATAGTTTTGTCCATTATAAAGTTTACTGTACATTAAAGAAAACAAACCTGATATGGTCTAACTTTAGAAAGTAAATTTCAAATGCTAAAATTAATAGTGTCACTGACATCAGATGCATTGGATTTATTTCTGCTGGAAGATTTACTCCTATTTCCTTTTCTCCATCTTTCCTCACTTAGCATTTTCAACATATTTTTTTTAGTTCTAGGAGGGAATTTTACATTTACCAAATTTACATTATTTTACATAATTTACACCATATGCATGAAGACTGAATAATATGCTGGATAACCTCCTGCCTAAAGATAGGGAAGTTATTCTTTTTCCAATAGAAAAAATAAATCCGAAATTCTGCTTTGGAATATAAATATAGAAGTGACCCGTGCAAGGTATTATGTCAGAAGTTATTTCTTAGTGTTAAATGAGATGTACAGTTTTTACTCATTCCCAGTATAGGTAAGGTTGAGGACATTTGGTATTACTCTTCAGAATTAAGTCTAAGATTATCTAATTTGACAGGTAAAAGTACCTTTTGCAAAGTATCCCACAGTAAATAAGGAGTCAAGTCTATTTGAAGAAAAGTTAATCTTTTAATGAATGCCATTTCAAGTAAGAAATGAAGTTTTCTGAACTACGTTTTTAGTTCCCAGTTACACTTTCTCCACTTTAGTTCCAGTCAATGGATCTCTTTATACATTAAAACACTGGCTGCTTTATTTGTGTACTGATCAGTAGCAATATGAGAAAGCTGAAAGAATCCTTTTTTCCCCATTTGGAAGCACCAGGAAATTATTAAACATACATCTCTGTTCAATGAAGTGTTTTCACTTAAATACAACAGAGGCAATAAACCTTCCATACTAGTGAATATTATTCTATTGAATTTGTTAATGTGCAAAATCAGTAACTAGTACCAAAGAGATTCTCAATTTCTTTAGGTCTTCATTATGTGAAATTTCAGTACCATCCATATTTAAAAGAAAACAATAAAAGTCCCCCGAGAACCATGGTGGTCATACCTTCTAAGACTGTCTGAAAAATGTCAGAGCAGACATAGAATAGCATAGAACAAACATAGAAAAACATAAAATGACATATATGGGCCTTTGTTACTTGATGTATTTGGTCCATCATAGAAGACCACTAGGTTGATTAGAGAGGACTTGCCCTTGGTGAAGCTGCACTACTGTTCTGAATCACCTCCCTGTCCTCCCCGTGTCTTAGCACAGCTTCTGGGCGGATTCTGTTCCATGGTTTTCCCAGGCATAGAGGTGATGCTGACAAGTTGGTAGTTCCCAGGATCCTCCTTTCTACCCTTTCTAAACATAGTTAAAATGTTTCCCCTTTTCCAGTCACCTGGGACTTTGACTGGCTGCCATGACTTTTCAAGTATCACGGACAGTGGCTTGGCAACTACATCAGCAAATTCCCTCAGGACTCTGGGACACAGCTCATCAGGTCCCATAGACTTATGTACGTTCAGGTGGTCATGAACCTGAACTTCTCTGAAGGACTTTGGTCTTCCAGTCCACTGAAGAGGTGTGGGAAGAGGATTTGCCAGTGAAGACTGAGGCAAAAAAGTTCAGAAATAAAATTATGAGATCTGTTCATCATTACTAATGTCAGTAATACCCGCAAGCTCTTATGCTCTAATTTGTCAGTTTACTAAGATCACTCCATGGTCCTCAGATCCATAATTGTAATGCTTAAAAAAGCACACCTTAGTGCTTTTTAACCTAAATATTAGGGAAAGACTAGAGGACTGAACACAAAACATGCTGCTATATAAATCAACCTTCACCTTGAGTTGTTGCTCTGGCCTCTCTGCATTTCTGAAGCATGTGGCAAAGTTGAAGAAAGTTCAGAGAAAGCAAAGATATCAAACATGTGGGTAAGTTTCTGATTAAAAAGTGATTGATTTGTGTAGGAACCTGCAGCTTGGAAAATGAATATATCTGTGGGGGGAGGAGAAATACACAGGGCATTAAATTATGAATCACAGGGATATTGGAAATATTTATTAGATCTCTTTTGGATGACAGAATTGAGGCACATACTTCATAGTGACGTACCCAAAATTACCAGTAATTTACCAGTGGAATAGGGCACTAGGTCTTTTGAGCCCGAATCCAAGGCAGCTGGAAACTAGGTAACACCCTTCCACTTTTCACAAAGCTGGCAGATTTCCTTAGATAATGCTGGTTTAGTTTATAGTACTGCCTTGGTACACTGTGATATATAAAAATATTTGCAAAGAGAATCCTTGACTTGAAGGACATATTCAAATGATATCAGGCTGACTCAAATTCAAAAGGGAAGAGGGATGTTGACTTTGTGAAAGTAAAACAAACTGCTGCTTTTTCTACTTTTCTTCACCTGAGACTACTCTTTACTTCTCTCCTCAGTTAATAGTAAACTTGGGATTAAAAGCCATACTTTTTAATTCCTAATATATATGTCTAGTGTATTAGTGCAACAGGCAGATAGTGTACACAGATTTGTAATTGGGGATATAAGAAGAAAGGATTCTTCATTTGTATACAGCATTGTGTTGGGTAGTTTGGCTTTACATTGAAGATGTATAAGGCTTACATGTTTAAATAATATTTTTTCCTAGAAAGTTCTCAAACCTACATAATTTAAACAAATTAGTGATAAAATATTATAGTTTGGAAAGAATTTTCAGTTATAATAAGTCGACCTTCTGTTTGTTGAAGCCATTTAAGCACACTTTTGACAGAGCAAACCAATCAGTAGTACTTAAGCCAAGAATCATTCAAATTCCCAACGACCCTAGTGGGAAATTATTAATATTAACCAGTCTTAAAGAAATTTACGGAATCATAGAATGGATATCATAGAATCATGGAGTCATAGAATGGTTTGGGTTTGAAGGGAACTTAAAGGTCATCTTGTTGCAGACCCCTGCCATGGGCAGGGATACCATTCATTTGACCAGGTTGCTCAGAGCCCCACCAAGCTTGGTCTTGTAATGTTGGAAGGGACCATAGTGGAGTCATCTGTCCCAAGTCACTACACAAGCAGGATCCTTGTAGAGCACATTGCAGAGCATTGTGTCTAGATGGTTCTTTAATTTCATTTATTCATCCTTATACTGCTTGTGGAGGCTATCACGGTCATTTTTGACAGTGTAATTAATATTTAAGTATCCCATGTCTTTGTACAGAAGCAAAATGTCCTTTTTTGTACTCAACTTTGTACTCACTTTTTCTAGAATTAATGTTATGTGAGAGGGGGGTTTTTTGTTTATTTGTTTATTTATTGTTGGAATTTTTTTACTTATTATTTCCTGGGGGAACAAAGTTATTGCTGAAAATTCTCATTTGCTGCTACCCAGCAACTTTTTCTTACACGTGAAAGAAGTTGCTTTGGAACTCTGTAGAATCTCTCAGAAACTCTTGCCTCTGTAGAGATGATCATACCATTTCATTTAGGTGAAGTAAATATCAAGCAATGACTGTAAAAGTGCTGACAGTTCTGAAAGTGGCAAAATTCTAAGATGCCCTTCAACCTCAACCATTCTGATGAAGTCTGAAATGTTCAGATATTGTGAGCAACCAGCCGTCTCAAAATTTGACATTTTTAATTTCTATCAGCCAAGAAGTGTTGGAAGTATCCAAAAACTACTGCCATTTCTGAAAAATCACAGAATCACAGAATTGTTAGGGTTGGAAGGGACCTCTGGAGATCATCCAGTCCAACTCTTCTGCCAAAACAGGGTCACTTAGATCAGGTTACACAGGTGCACGTTCAGGTGAGTCTTGCGTGTCTCTAGAGAGGGACATTGATGGCTTTTCCCATCAGGCATCAACACTCCACAATCTCCTTGGGCAGCCTGTTCCAGTGCTCTTCCACCCTCAACTTCCTGTGTTTAAGTTTGTGGCCATCGGCCCTTGTTCTGTCACTGGGCACCACCAAAAAGAGTCTGGCACTGTCTTCTTGACACCTGCCTTTGAGATGTTTATATGTATTGATGAGACTCCCTCTCAGTCTTCTCTAAACTAAACAGTTCCAGCTCCTTCAGTCTCTCCTCATAAGAAAAATGCTCCAGACCCCTCATCACCATTTTTGCCCTCCACTGCACCCTCTTAAGTAGCTCCTTGTCTTTCTTGTACTGAGAAGCCCAGAACTGGACACAACACTCCAGCTGTAGCTGCACTAGGGCCGAGTGGAGGGGGAGGATCCCCTCTCTCAATCTGCTGATCACACTCTTCCTGTTGAATGGTGGCACAGCCTTCAGGTGTATCTGTCACTCCCCCCAGTTTCATATCATCAGCAGACTTGTTGAGGGTGCATTCAATCCCTTCACCCAGGCGAACAAGTTGAAAAAGACTGGACCCAGTATTGATCCCTGGGGATCACCACTGAGTACAGGCCTCTAACTGGATTCTACTCTGCTGATCATGACCCTCTGAGCTCTGCCATTCAGTCTGTTCTTGATCCATCTCACTGGCCATTCATTTAATACACATTTCCTGGAATTACCTACAGGGATATTATGTAAGACAGTGTCAAATTACCATGTTTTTAGATGTGCCAATATATTTTTTTACTGTAGAAGTTGTCTTTGTGAGCATTTCTCTGTACAACATAAAGGTGAGGAAAGGTACTTGCAGTAACTGAGCTATTTTGGATATTAGGAATCATTTTGGCTACTGAACAAGAACACTATCATTGTTATCATTGTATTGCAGTGCAAAATTGCCTGAAATACTCACTAAGGCAATGCATATATAATTCTTCTTAAAATGATTTTGAAATTTTAGTGTATAAGCATTTCCCTTAGGACATCTTGAAATTGTTGTCTAATGGATATCTGGTGTCCTCTCACAGGGAAGATTTTCCTTAGGCAAAGCTCTTGTTTTGCACTGGATGCCACTTCATAGCTTAAAAGTTCACTTACTGCCCACTTGATGCTGACAGCACACAATGTTCTGCAGGAATAGTTTTATCTCTGTAAACTCTAAGTGGATTTTGAATCAGTTTTTATACTGAAGAAACCTTTTTCTTTGTTAGAGAATTGTTTTCATCTCACTTAGGACCTGACCTTTCTTTAAAAGTATTATTTTTTGCCTGTCCTGACCTTTTAGATAAAACCAAAACATAAAAGACACTACAGTTTAATTTATAAATCATTCAACTTTGCTTTCCTTTGCTTTATAATGAAGATTTATTCTGCTTAGAGATTATTTATTCTGAGTGAGAAATAAGGGGAAAAATAACACTTCTTAAATTCAATGCATTGCCTTGTATTGATTTAATGTATTGTATTTTTCACAGTGAATAGGAGACAAGCACAGGCCAACAGCTCTCTGAAGGCTGGCGAGCTCGGGGATCAGGGTTGAGGCTGGCAGTGCAGGGCTTTTCAGGCAGTGCTGCTCCCCCTACCCCCAGCCAGGGAGCAGGGCAGGCTTTGGGCACACCTGGAGGCAGACCAAAGCCTGGGCATTGGGCATTTCCAGGGAAAAGAGGACAAGGCCAGGCAGGGACATTAGCCCCATGGCTTGGTAGAGCAGGAATGGGGGAAGAAGGGGACAAGCAGTACTGCAGCATCACTGGGGCAGGGACTCCTGGCTTCAGCCTTGGGGCCCTGGACCCCTAGGCATGAGTGGGGAAAGGCCTCAGGAAGGCTGGGCAGTCCTGTCCAGGCCCATTGGAGCCCTCAGAGTCCTGACAGTCATTGGAGTAGTGATGTAGGATGCATAGAAATACAATGTATGTCTGGTATACAAAACTTCAGACCAAAAGTTACTTGGATTGTAATGTACTTATGTGATATAATGTTAGCTAGAGAATCTTGTTTCATCCAAAGGGAACACAACTTATTGTTATTCTAATGAATGTTTTAATAGTTGGTAGTCTGCATTATCTAATATAGAAAAGCATCAATAATAATAATAATACACCTATAAAAGTTAAGAATTGCTTTTTTACTCTCCCCTGTATTTCTCCTGTCTTATTTTTACCCTTTTCTCTGTGCCCCTGCGTGGTGATTACAATGAATTGAGAGCATCCAAGGATCTTTTAGGAGGAGTTTGACGCTTCTAGACATGAAGAACTGAGCTTCCTATTCAGCCTTGGAGTTCAATTATTCATTTTTTGTATATTTTCTTAGCATAGTCTGCTTCTTTCTCATTGTTCTTTACTGAAATCTGAAAGTTGCACATTAGTCTCCCTCAGCCTCAGGAAGTATGTTGCTTGCTATGCAAGGCCTTTGTAACTTTATCAGATCTGCATTATTGTATGCAGTATTGTCAGAGCACAACATTCCTGAAATGCCATCAGCTCAAGAAATATTCACTTGACACCTATGAATTATCAAAAACAGTGAAAACAAACTCAGGCCAAGGCAGTCCTACCTGGTGTCAACATAAAATCTGTGGCCCTGTATTACTAATGGCAAAATTGTACTTACTACATTGCAGTCTCTGTTTGGGTGACATAGGTAAGGTAAACAATGAAAAAGATATGCTTAAGTATTAAGATTTGTATTCAAGATGCCTTTTCTGCAACCTCATCTTTACCATTTGCCAAGTAAATGAACAAACTTTCTGAGAACTTTACATCATTCCTAACAAGTACTGGTGTGTTTAAAAACATATAATAATTTTTTTAAAATATAATAAATATATTAGTTATTAAAATAATCTTCCCTGTAGTGAAGATTACTATATTGGATAATTTATTATCTTAAATTAGTTTAGCAATCTTTAGTAATAAGTTTAAGTCAAATAGCTTCTTGATGCCTAATACTGGATTAGAATAGAAAATTTGGGCATTTAGCCTGCTCAGGGCAAATATTAGTTAGACACTCAAGAGCAAGGGTACAAAGATTTTTGCTATTCAGAATAAGTGAAAGAGATTATTGCTGGAATTAAGATTCATTATTTTCCCATGTATCTGAATTCATTGAAAACAGTAAAAAAAGCCAGGAGTGTCAAAGTCATATCAATATATAGTTCAAGCTTTAGCAAGTATTGTTCTATCTGAAACTGTATATTTGATTTATAAATGCCACTTTATTTGCTTATAACACTGAACAGATATTAAGCAACTAGTATTAATATTAAAAGCAAAGTGAAGATTTAATTTTTTTGAAAATAAATGAGAGCACTAGAATATGATGGTGCATCCACAATGACACAAGAAACAGAATTAGAAGTCAGAACCTTTAAATTTTAAATTTATCTTTTTGTTAAATGATTGCTATATACATTTTAAAGTGCATAGTCTGTACAGTAATTATTCTTTCAAATTTGCTTATTTGATGTTATTCTATCCTTAAAAAGGGAAATAACATTCTTGCACTATGATTCACAAAACCAAATTAGGAAGAAAATAAATATGTCAGACAATATTCACAAGGCTTTACTTGACAAATACCATAAAGGTACTCTTTTTAAGGCAAATAGATGTGAATACTTTCCATTCCTAGCATTATATTGTTCATTTCATAGATTCCTATAATATTATTGAGAGTCTTGAAGAATTTTTAAATTGTATTGTTTGGGGGGTTTTTGTATGTTTATGTTTACTTACACAGATCTATGTCACATTGATGCATATCTCTTTTGAAAAGAAAATAAAGTATGACCATATGAAAATAATTATTTTGTATTTCAAATCACTGCTTTCTCATTTACTAACATTCATTTGTGTTAAGTTTTGGTTTTGCTTTTTTCTTTTTCTTAAAAGTAACAGGCCTTTCAAAAAGTCCTTTCTCACTTAAGTAAACCAACTGAAAGAACATTATCCATATGTGTGCCTATGTTGGTCATTTTCTTTTTTTTTTTCTTTTTTTTTCTATTAAATAAACATATATTGCTCCAAAAAATCTATTATTTGGACAGATACACATGTAAAAAAACTGGTAGCTGTCTGTCTATGTCCTGATTTTAGTAGAAAGGAAATAAATTATGTTAGACGTTTGACATTTTGTCTGAATTTTCGGATTTTCAAATGTAATCAGTTTGATTAAATTAAGATCCATAAATTTACCATACTTTCAGTATCTACTTAAAAAATGTAAGGTGATCTTCAGTTCACTGAGAGAGGCATATGGAAGATCACAAAGGCATGCGTTTGTGTAGACTGAAGTATGACATATCTCTTGCATCACTGAAAATTTCTTGTTGATGCTTAATTGTCCCTTTCAGACTGTTTTGGTATGTGTCTTACTCTAGCAATTGATTTAAATTTAAAACTTTACATAAGAAATAGAGAAAAAGAGAAGAAAGAGATAACAATAAGGAGGTTGAAAAAAGAGAGCGAAATAAAGACAAATTTAAAAAAAATCTTAAGAGAATGTAGTAATACAAAGAGGTAAATTCTGGTACCAAAAGGAAATAAAAATGAAATTCTGAACCAACTCTCACAAATGTGGACAAAATGAAAACAAAAGGAACCAAAAGGACTTTTTTAAACTTCTGGCTAGACAGCTTTTGGAGATTTTGCTCTTTGTTTAAGTCCCGGGATCATTGCCTGTTTGAACTAAGTCTAGAAATTTGTTTTACCCCTATCTTTTTCAGTCATGTATTTCTTTAAAACCACAGGTTTTTTTTCTTTTCTGAATAGAGGAGCTGAAAAAAGATTTTGTCAGAATATTTTATGGCAGCCACTAATACTGGTTTTATGTTCTAAAATCTATGTTTATGTAACTGTTTCCTTTATTTTCTGTTAAAATTTGATCCTAAGGACAGGTAAAGATACTAGAAATTTATGAAGAATAAAAAGCACTATTTTTTAAAATAATATGTCTGGAATGACATATGTTAAAAGAGTCAAATAAGCAGCTATATCGACACAAACTTGAAAATCCCTTTAACAGATCGAGAATATATTCTTCTAATTAGGTTTCTAACTTTACTGAAAATTTTTTGCAAGCATCAGATATTTAATGACAGAGAACATCAAAGAGAGCAGTTAATTAAGATGGGGGGGGAAAAAACATCTTCTTAATCGGATGCACGGGGTCACTCCAAAATTATTTAAGTATAGGAAGGTTTTAAGTAAGGCAGCTAAATTAGCCTTGACTCAAAGTCCTTGAACATCTGAAAAAAGAATGAAGATGCAATATAGTTATTACTCTTTTAAAAAATTCTGTTTATAATTGTAACTCACTCTTTTTCTCTTTAATGAGTTATTAATTTATTTCTTTGCTTAAGACTGTTTACACTTTCTCAGTTACCCATTGCAAAATGATAGACTGGCTTCTTTCTAATAAGATACACAGGAAAAATCCCATGCTGACTTCATGTCAGTCACCTCATTAACACCTTCCTGTGGTCTGAGTCCCTTTTAGGGTCATCTGCATTAAGCACCTTTATCCTTATTTGAGAAGTCTGTGGCTGGATCATTGGTGTCACAAGAACTAATAATGTCCTGTACCTTTATTCATCCTGAATAAATAAGATAGTGAGTATTCCTATTTGCTTTCACATTTTGAACTCGACATGGTTTAGAAATGATTCAGCAAAACAAATTCTAATGATTTAGAATAGCTATTGGATGGTAGCCTTACATCCCATTTGGTCTAATGAACAATTTGCATGGTTTTATCTGTTCTTCCACCATGGAAGTTAAAAAAATTAAATTTAGAAAATAGTCATAAATAGGCCAGACTTTCTGCCTAGAGTCCAGTAACAAGTGGAGCACTACAAGTGTCTGTTCTGGTACAAGTTCTCTTCAATGTGTTTATCAATGAGCTTCAATCAATGACAGAGAGCAGTCTCATTGGATTTGCAGATGACACCAAAGCGTCAGTCATTACAGTCAAGGACCAACAGTCAGTATAGCCAAGGACAGGGCTGCCATAGATGCATAAACGAGTTGGAGGAATGAGCCAACAGGAATCCTGTGAAACTCAGCAAGTGTCAGTGTAAAGTCCTGTAGCTGGGTAGGAAAATTTCCTGGCAACAGGACTGTGTGACAACAAACAGCTGTGCTGAATAGAGCCTGTGTTGTGTCAGACAGCAAGCTGAGCATGACAGCAACGTGCCCTGGAAAGAAAGAAAGCCAACAGCATCCTGAGTTATATTAATAAGAATATGGTCAGTAGATTTAAAGGGAAGGATTTTGGTCCTTGTCTCAACACTTCTGTGACTGGAATAGTTCCTCAAGATTTGGTCTTCATGATGGGGAAGATGAGTTTTTACTGAAGAAAGTTCACTGGAGGGTCACCAAGATGCTTGGGGACTGGAGCACTTACCCTGTGAGGGAAGGCTGAGCAAGCTGGGCTTTTTCAGCCTGGAGCAGAGGGGACAACTTACAGGAGAACTTCCCTAAGTCAGAGTCCTCTAAAAGGAAAAAATAAAAAGATCATTTTGGACAAGTGTTTTCATTCTGTTAGATACCATTTTCTGCCTTATTTTTGTTTTTGGTGAATGCTTCTCAGAGTGGGCAAAGGTCTTTAATATCTCCCTAGATTATTCCCTCAGGAATTACTCCTAAAACGTTTGGCCATTAGATTAATTGTTAACTGAACTTCCACTATGAGTTTATCAGGGGTAAATTTCCTTTGGTATCATGTTTACAACAGGAACCCCGTGTATACTTGTAGCATATTGCATATGCAAAGTGTGTGCATCTAACACAGATTCATAATCTATTTTTGGAGCTTTGTTTCAGGCAAATGTCAAAGGCTCTTGCCTCTTTTCTTTACTAAAAATGATCCTGGAATCAAGAACAACTTCCACTCCTATATAAATAGAAAGGCTTATGGGTCTCCCATATGTTTGCATTATCCTAAGTTTTAGCAGTTGCAACACTTTTGAGTGCTGTCTTGTTAAGACTAGTTTTCTGAACTGAATTTCTCTGTAGATCATCAACTTGATCTTTTTTCACTTCTACAAAGCTACAATTTTTTATATGTAAATACCGCTTCGAATCTCTCCTTGTGTAAGCAGGCTAATGTGACACACGAAAGGTCCTCAGTTTTACTGACTTTCATTTGTTCTCCTTCCACAGAGACTTGCTTAGAGAAATGCTAGTCCAGTCTAGTAGGTCTCAGACTGTTTTAATGTGGGTTGTTCAGGTTCTCTTTCTTTGTGAACCCATGCCCTAAACAACAATTACGCTTTCTTAACCCCATGTCCTTACTGCTTCCTCATATGATTCAGCCTGGCAGTTCCTCAAGCTTCACATCTTAGTGGTTGATTGTAATTCAAAGTGATGTTCTGCCTCTGAGTTCACCTCAGTTGATTGTAAAATTTTGGTTAAACCTTTCCCAAAAAGCAGAGATCAGTCTTCTTTTCTTCCTTCTTGTGCCATTTATTATTAGAAGTTTTTCTTTCCTTTTTTTTTTTTTTTTTTTTTTTTTTTTAAACTAGAGTATTAAAGTAAAATAATGTAGGAACATTTCTTTATCACATAAAAAAAGACAATTTTTAAAATAATCTCGTTGACAAACTGAAATGTCAGATGTGATTGCAGAAGACTGAAGTGGAGAGCATGTTAAAATACCCATGCAACAAAGGTGTTTCAATTGTTCTAAGACTGTTTTCATAAAATAAAGACCCCAAAATTCATACTTTTGGAGATTAAAGATAATATTTATGGAAACAGTGATGGATCTATTCTATGTGGTAGCTGGTACTTACAAGATTGTTTATACATAACATTAATTTTCTCCCAAAATCCTCCATGTAAATCAAGCCATCTTGTTTAACTTTACTGCTCTTCTGCATGAGTTCCTCAGTGCAAATGGATGTGGAAGACTAACAAGTTAGATGTTCTGTTTGAAAACTGCCTCTGTATCAAAGCAGTATTTTTCAGTGGGTGAGCTTTGTAGCCTTAAGTAGGTTTAATTTTTCTTGCTTTTTTTTTCTTTTGAGATGAACGTTCTTTTAAGTTGTTCTCATTTATGGTGCTGTGCTATTTAAATAAATAGGATAGATCATGCCATTTGATGGAGATTTTGAATATAGTTTTTCTTTGACCTTGATATTGGAAGCAGGTAAATGCCTGTTCTTGTGTATTTGCATGCATGATAAAGATATATTCACGTAGATTTTGTTTTAATAGCAGTGGTTATGTAACATACATTAAGTTTTGTTTTAAACAACATTTTTCTGTTCCAAAATATCTCTTGGCCATGCATTTGTATTTTCTGTGTTTTAAACTTGATACCAGTCTGTTAAAATTTATTGTATAATGAATCGTAAGTAGTCCAGACTTTTGATATTATGCATTGTTGTGACAATTTTCTTCTTTTATTATGAAATAAAGAATAAAACATGTCTAGATCTATTTTAGTTACTTGTACCGCTGCCATCATAGGACAGCAAGTAGTTTTTGGTTTGGTCTCTGACACATAAACCTGGAGCCTTGTATGGTGCTTCTAAGGTTTTTTAGTTTTGCAGGGGAAACCACCATTATGGTTTAGAAGTGCTTTACTGCACAACAGATGTTAAGACACTAAATGTCAGCAAAAATAATATGTATCCACATCAGCTTTATTTGTTGTCTTTATAAAGTTGATATATCCTCTTATCTTAGTATTTTTTATAGTATGATAAAAGAAACCATTTTTAGCCTAAAATTTCTGCAGTAAACAAAAGAGACTCTATTAGCAGGATGGACTGTTCTTGATATGAGGATCTCTTCAATTATTTTATACAGAACATTTGAGAATTCTGTCAAAAGAGCTGATACACCTTGTGCCGTAAATATACTATATAATGCTTAGCTCCTCTGGGAGTCCTATTTCCATTTTCTAGTGGACAGGTTTTTCTAAAAGTCTGAAAACTCTTGTTGCTTTCCATCCTGACATCACCCACTACCTTTAAAAGACAAGTCTCAAAGTATGAGAGGAGAGTTCAGAACCAAAAAGAGAAGTGTGGAATATTATTGCTTGAATGACTATTCAAGGGCCTCTAATCATTATGCTGGAATAAAAAGGCCATGTTAAAAAGTTACTAGTAAAACATAGTACAGTTCCTGCAACATCAGCTTTGTTTATGCTATTTTTTATGGTGAATTTTGTTATGCATTTCCCAGTCATTTATTCGTTCCAGTCAAGATGCAGTTTCTACTGTGTTAAGATGTTCTAAATGCTCACAGGTGAGAGACTTGGCTTCCAAATATTTGCAGCCAAGTGTGGGGGATGGGGAAGGATGAAAATGTTAATAAAATATTGAAAAATTGGCTATATATTTTAAATGCTAGAGAACTTAAAAGTGCTAACAATGTTTTCACAAGTAGGGCATGGACAGTTTTTTAGCTTATCAAACATTTTGTGTGCAAGGGTTTTTAGTAAAATAATCTGGACTATTACAGAAATCAGAGAGCAAAAAGAGAATTATAAATAAAGCCTTTTTACAATTTTAAGTAAAAATAATAATGCTGACAAGTTTTGTTTAAATGTGTACCTTTTATTATTCATCTACACTTGGCCTATTGTCAAGTCTAAAGGGGCTTTTAGAGCCCTGTCAAGCTTTGAAAAGAATGAGCATATCTGGCAGCCTTATTAGCAGCTGGAGCATGGCAGCTTTTTCTGCTACTTAGGTTACTATATAATGCTGCCATCTCACTCCTTGTTAGGATGGTTACCACTTTTCTGAGTGTGGGGGCCCTATTAATGGTATAGCTGTATATTTTGCTCTAACCATGCTGATTTCAGGACTGAATGGGGAGGGGTGGAAACTACGTGTTGTCATTATGGCTGGTAAAAAGTTTTAATTTTTGAGGACATTTAAAACTTAATATGTATTATCACTATTATTACAAAATGTTCACTAGCATTAAACAATGTTCTCATTGCTTCAACTTTTTAAATAAAGCCTATTGACTTTCCTCTTTTCATGTCAGTTGTCTTTACTATGTTAAACAGAGGGAAATTTAATCTTTTAGATTGATCAAGAAAACACGATTCAAAAGAAAAAGTTAGCATCCAGTACTACTGTGTGTCCCACAGGTTCTTCTCCTTTCATCAAAACCGCCTCCACTGGTGAGTTAGAGGAGCACATTGCAGCCACTGCTGGTGCCATGACTATTGCTAGCACATCTGCTGATGTTGCTGTATCCAGGGCAGTGACCACCTGTAGACAATCTGCTGGAGAACAACAAGTACAAGCTGTGAATATAAGAAAATCAGTTCTGGAGTCAGCCGCTTACAAGGAAACACTCTCTCTTCATCAAGCAAATTTACAAAGCACAAGAAGACGACCAAGAAATGCTGAACAGATAGAAAGAACTAAAGAACTTGCAGTTGTTACTCATAGAGGTATTGGATATTATTTTACTTGTGCCCATGTAGTTATGAAAAAATATTTTGTATACATTAAAAATGTAAGTTCAGGTATCTGTTTAGGAAATGTATTTGAACCAAATGGGAAAGGGATTAGAACTGTCCAAATTTGAGTAGGGCAGTCAGATGGAAAAATGAAATTAATAATAGTAATATTGTCTTGGTTATTTAAATTTATTTGGCTTATGAAAAGACAAAATGTATGTATAAGGAATTTTCTTTTGATATGACTTTATAGCTTGCATCATTATATTTCACAATAAAGCCTAGTGTAAGAGACATCTGATAAAAGTTTAGAGAATTGAGATTAGAATATTAATCTATTCTGCATATGTGATTAGATATAATTGACCATAGCATCAAAAATGTACTTTATAAATAGTTGCTGTTCTAAACTAGTAGGTGATGCAGTTGCATTCATCTCCCTTCTGTTAAAATCTTCAGCAAAATTTTGATTTTAAAAACATCTGTACATTTTCATTCTATCAAACATAAAATCAATGATCCAAGCAACATTTAGAACACTAGGAAATTCAGCAAATATTAAAGTATTAAAGCTCAAGATGTTATATATTTCTATATTGAGATGATCTAATCTCCATGCTAAAGTATTAGTAATGAACAACATCTGAAGTATAAAACTAGCATTGTTTGCTATGTTAAAAAATAAATGTCAATATCTGAAACATGAAGCTGCCAAAAAGTAATGCTGGATTGTCCTAATTTAGCCAGCAGATATTCAGAAAAAAATTTGCATGTGGTGTGTTTTTAAACACACACAATTTCGGAAAAGGATCAGCTTAATTTTGCAGACTAATGTTGTTAAATACCATTTATTTTACATTTTGAATTTTTATTATGTGCTTCATGTTAGCCAAATGTACATGAAAAATTTAGAAACACAAATATAATGTTCAGAAGCACCTTTTATAGACCAAGCAATTTGTAGAAGTCTCATTATATGATTCATATTTTGTAAAGACAGTTTTATTTGGAATCTGTTGTCTTAATGGATAGTCACCTAGTATAAGTTATTTTAGCTTCATTTATTAACACTTTTTGAAACAGGAGAGCTGCACTTCTTCAGAATTTTAAAATATATAATTAAACAGAATAACAGAAAAACAAACTTTCTTTGGTTTGCAAATGAAATAGAGTTCATTAAATAGATGTTTCTGTGTCATTTGTATTCATTTCAGTGGAGATCTGAAGTATTTTCTGGTTATTTACTGGTATAAATTAATCAGCAGTTTGGTTTGTACTGGTTGTGCAGCTATGCACTCACTTCAGAATGTCTTTGGTCAAGTTAAAAAAAACAGGCTTATTTTCAGTTATGAGGGAGCATATGAGGATCTGTAATAATATCTTCTAGTTTAAAGATGTACGAATGTACTACTTTGGCAGTTAAATATGGCAGTAATTGTGATACGCATACAATTTTTTCCCATTTCCTCTTTGGAATCATTACACTGCAGCGTCCTCTCCACTGCTTTCTCAGTGTTCCTTTCTTCTCTGACCTATTCTTTAATACAAGATATAGGTACGGCACATACTTCTAAATAATTTTATCATATTAAAGTGCTAAAAATTACATTATAAAAAATTAGAATAATTTAGACACCAGGATAATGCCAAAACAATGTTATGGTGCTAATTTTTCACATATTAAAATAGTACAGGTACCAAAATGTTTGACAACCCACATACAAGTTAAATTAGACTTGTATAGATCTTAGTGGAGAAGAAAGCCCACACCTAGTTCCCTGCGCATTCTATTCCCTCATGCAACATTCAAAGTCTTGATTTTGCTAGCATTCATTATACAAAAACTTTAAATTTTTTTCTGTGTCAGTTACATGCGTGCATGCTGTTGAAGGGATATTCCTATACTGAGTACAAATTTACCATTTTTACTCAGCAAAGGGCAATATTTGATAACTGCCATTAAAACATATCAAATGCCCTTCAGTAAATAACCTATAACTTTCTTCCATGATATATTCCCTACTAAAAAGGCACAGACGTGTTCTAAAGGAATTTTTGTGAATGTGAGATAGTTGTTAATTGATTTCAAGGAATTTGAAAGGTGTTCCAGAGTTTCCTGTAGGTCATTATTGAAATATTTTAACCTCTCTTTAACAATGTATTATAAACAGAAGTTTAAAAACTCTGCATAATAAATAACTATGGAATTATAGATCTACTTAAGAGTTTTATATTAATTTCTTTTAAAAATATGTCTCTATTTTTTAGCTATTAAAATTAGTTTTTACTTTGGAAATGCATTTTTGCTGTCCTCTAGATTGTAATTTAAGAATTATACTCCCAAATTATGCAAATAAATTCATAACTGAGAAGACAAAACTTAGTATACTAAGTATAATTACTAAAATTTACTATATGTATGAGTGAATATTTAAAATTGTAAAGATATATTGTACATATAGACCTAACTGTAGGCTTTTTTGAGAATATGGCAGTAAGACACAAATAGTGCAGTTTTATGATACATTACTATTGATGCAAAATCATAACTGCAGAAAAAGAGTGGTACTGTTGGCTTCCATGGGATTGTTCCATGAATAAGGTGTTTCAGAATGAGTAGACAATAACAATACTCTTTTGTTTTGTAAACATTTTTTTGAAGTTTATGCATGAACGAGATGTACAGAGAGAACTCTGTAGATGGCTTGGGTTCATATGTACCCAAAATTCAATTGCTAGGTGTAAATTACTGTACTTTTTATACTACCTGGACTTCAACAATAATTTAAATTGTGTCAAAGGCTGACTGATTAATATTTTCTCTAAGCTTATCAGCTGGAAAAAGAAACTTTAGGTGCATTTGGTGAAATACTTTCCTTAAAGGTAGGAGAACACAAGAATTGTTTTATAAGGCGATGATGAGATCTCTTGAGGAGTACTCTACATGATTATAACTTCTTCATCAACAAGAATTCAGACTGAATCAGATAAATAAAGGTACTATAATGGGGTTACATTTTCCTGATCATCCCATCTTACAAAATAAAATGTAAGATGGGATGAAAGCATTAATTTTGACATGAATGTCAGTATGTAGAGAACTTAAATAAGGACAAGTTAGTACATAATTTGTAAATATTTTTATTAGGGAGATGAGCAAGAAGAGTTCTTGTTATTGCAACATTGAAATCTTCTTGTAGAAGGAAGGGAGTAGATGAAGAATGAAAAGCTTACTTTCAAGATGCACTTTGATAGACTAATGAAAAATATATTTAGATGGGATAGCTGGTAGTGAAACACAGCACCTTTTGGGTCCTTTGTTCTAATGAAACCAAGTGGTTAAATTCAGGAAAGTTTATCTCCTCGAATCAGAAGTGGGGAAAAGGGAGATCTCTAACCCCTTTCATTCACTTAAACTTAGGAACTTCAAATGCTGAGATATTTAGTAGAAATTCTTTTTGATACTACAATCACAGTTTCTAGTATGATCTGTATTTTTCAGATGTGAAAAAAGAAGACAATTAAACATAATAGAAACATGATAGAAACATGACATTTCCATATTTTTTTTCCTGTTTAAATATTTAAGAATTGTTGGCTTCATCATGACTAAAGTAATAGAGGATAATCTGACTTTTTTTCCCTACTATTTGTGTTTCATGCAGTGGATTCAGAGCTTAGTAATGCTGTTAGTCCTATTGAATTGTTCTATAGTTTATATCAACTACATACTTATTAAGGCTTTAGAATTTTTATTTGTGTATATGCATACATCATGAGAGATATTTTAGAACATTTTCCTCTGAGGGCTTATATAGCATGCTTTTACTGTCTGAAGATATGTTGAGGCATGTGGCCAAATGCTAAAAGGCATTTGTACAGTGTGCTTAATAATATGACTTAAATTTTGGTCAGCCCTGAAGTGGTCAGGCAGTTGAGTATTGATTGTTGTTGGTCCCTTCCAACCATCCTATTGTTTCTATTCTATTCTGTTCTATTCTATTCTATTCTATTCTATTCTCAACGTTCATTTTAATATGGAAACACACATACATTGTAATTAAATGCCCCTGAGAAAAAAATGAGCAGTAGATACAAACACTGAAAAGGACTTCTAGCACACATTGTAAGTCATAAACTAAATCTAGAAAAAACAAACAGTCTGAAAAAGAGATACAGTGGTTGAAGGAAAAAAATGCATGGCAGACTCAGGCTCAAATAGTGCCAGGAAATTTCAATGGATGACTCCAGTCATCATCTAGCAGTTCATAAGTGTCTCAGTGCTTTCCTTAGGAAAATAATTTCCAGAGAAATCTGGATTCCAAAAAATTTCATTACTTCAAATTTCTCTTTTTAAAGAGCAGAAATGTCACTGAGCATTTGCAAATTTTTAACCATATATTCTCAGTTTGAGGAAATATATATGTTTTGATAGTTTTACTTAGCTATTGTTTTACAAAAACTTATTAATTTTACTGACAGCTTCATTCTCTATCTTTCTCTATGTTTTTTATTACTTTCTTGTACACCTTTATAATTTCTCTGTCTTTTCCCCTTTCTTCTTTAAGAGTACTTGCCTTATACTTTTTGATATCTGGCTTTATGTAGTATCTTAGTGATGGCCAGGAAAAAATAAATCAGGGAGAAAAAAATCTTGCTACTGCATGTTCCCTATTAGACCAGCATTTCTCTTTCATTCTATCTTACAGGAGAATTTATGACAGCAGAAGGCAAGAAGATTTTAAGATTTTTTTACAGGAAATTAAGTCATATACCAATTAAACTTTTGAGAACAAAAAGATATTAAGAGAAAAATATTTGTCTTTTTTGATAAATTTATGATTTATGATTTTTTGTCTTTTTTTTTTAAAGACTATGATAAAAGTGTATGATAGATCATTACTTTGGGATTGTTCAATAAAACTTCTAAGGACTTGTTAGAAAATATGTATTCACATATCCTAATTTTTTTGAGGTTTACTTAGAAGCAGGAAGAAGAAAGGAAGAGTAAGGATGGAGAGGTTTTTTGAAGAGCTGTTAAATATTTTTAAGTGTAGTAGATAATCAATATGCATATATCCTAACGGGTTTTTCTGTTTCTTTGTTTTTGTTAGTGAAACCCAGAACTATAAAGATGGGAGTCTGAGGAAAGTAAATGTATTTGGCAGTAAGATTTCTATGATAATTTGTATATAAGATTTGTATACAAGAAGTTTTTTTCTTAGAAAATTTTCAGTTTCAAGAAATAACCATAACACAAAAGTAATCTAGCACTCAAACATTTAATCACTGAATTATATTTGTTTAGTATTTCTTAGTACTTTTGGAAATACCCATTTAGTACATGCAACAAATCACATGGATATGTTCTTTTTGGTGGATGAACTCTATAATGGATAGTTTGTTAATGGCAAGATTTTTTTGAGACAAAAAGTGATAATAATGTCCTAAACTTCTTGATATCTTCCCACTTGGAAGGAGGAAAGGAGATTATTTTTCATCCAACAGTCAAGTCTGGAGTGATTAGAAGGAAGAAAGGGAAAAAGAAAATCAGTCATACTGATTTTAATAAATAGGTTGTGTTAATGTTTTAATTGAATTATTGCCTTTTATACTTCCCTGTCAATTTTCTTCTCAGAACTTATTTATCCTATTCAAGTTTTTCACAGTTCCTGCAGTTCTTAATTGTTTTTCATTACACTACCAGTGTTTACTTCTATAATTGATATTTGCCTGATGTGTTGTATCATTACTTTCCCTTGGTATTTCAGGTTTTCTTTTGACCACAAATTTTTTGGTATAAATCAGATGTGTTCTAGCTAGAATATTTAAAAAATTAGAAGTAGTGATTTATAAGTTAATATTAAAAAGCACATATTGAACATACTTCCTTTTAAATAATTATTTTTTCAAATTAGAGAAATTTCATGTGCATATAATATATAATATAGTTGGAAAACTGTAATTTTGATCATTTTTAATTAGTAATGCAGTGCAATAATTTAGTGTAGTAATACAGTAGTTGCAGTAATTTGAAATATCAATCTTCTTTATCATTTGATTTGACCAGGGTTCTTTAGAGTTTAAAGGGGAAAGGAATGTGGGGAAATGGGTGGAGGGGGTGGGGAGTAAATGAAAAATTAAGATCAACTCATGTAAAAAAGAGAAAAATTTATTAGTATGTAAAGTGGATGTTTCACCACTTTGTACTCTGTTCATCTTCTGTATGACTCTTCGTATTTAAGAAATTGTTAAGCTATGCAGTTTATGCTGTGCCTCAAAATCTGATGAAAATTCATGTTCTCCAATATTGACTTTGAAGGTGCAGAAAGGTTCAGGAAGATAGTGCTACATTAGTTGGTGTGTTGGGTTACAGTGAAGTTTATTTCGGTAATCACTAGGTTTAGAGATTTGTAATGTAAATTTCTGAAGCCTGAAATGCCATCACATAAAAATTAAATAAGTTTCTATCTCTTCCCTCCAATGCCCTCCCCATTTGTGCAATCCCTTGAAGTGGTCATCTCTAAGATACCTGGATATTTAACACTTGTGTTGTTAGAATTTGGAAATTCTGGATAATTAGTTGCATTACATGTGTAGTGAATACGATGTAAATGCAAAAAAAAAAAAAAAAAAAAAAGGTAACTGACCTTTATGTGAGTAGTAAGTTCAATGCATTCAGGCAGTGGATGTACTTCTATCAGAAATACAATGAATTAGGCATATGCCAAAGATGAACTGGAAGTATCATGCATAAAGTATTTGGCATATCTGCATATTCACAGCCAGTGCTGGAAATCCAAGGTATATAATACAAATCTTATTTCTGTCACTAGAAATAGCATGGTTGTGAGTAAAATATGCCATCATCACATATTGAACATTTTAAATAATCAGTGAATTACTGGTTCTGCACAAGTCAAAATCAGTTCTACACTGTATTCCAAAAAATTTTTTCTGTCACTTCAGAAAGCAGTTGATGATTTAATTCCTCTTCATTTCTCAGACAACTTGTTTTCTCATAGTATTATATTTTTGCAGATGTAATTTAAGTAGGGCTGTACATACAATGGCTTTGATGTTATCATATTGTTCTCCATCTCTGTTAGCTGAGTGACAGTAAAAAGTAAGAGTAACTCTGGGGAAGGAAAGGGCCATTTCCATTGTTCTGTACAGTTACTTGGGATAATGCAACCTGAGTGCCTGCTTTGCATAGAACAGTGGTGTTTCAGTCCTCAGTATTTTAAATATTGTTTATATTTGATTTGAAAATGTAAAAAATGTGGAAATGACAAGCTGGACACTTCGTTTACATAAATGCTGCTGCATAACCAAAACAAAGATGTGAATTTGTGGGTTGACTGTGTTTTAAATAAATATCCTTCACATAGCTGTATGCCCTCATGCTTCTATATTGTAGAAGCAGATATTCTTTCTTGAAATTTTTTTCTCATTTGGCCCTCAGGATGCACTTTTTCAATGAAACTGGAACTGTGTCAACTGAACAATCGTTATTCAAAATGAATTTTGTTTCTAATGTTTGAGGGCTCGCTGTACTTTAGGTTGTTATTCAAATTTTACATCTAAGTGGGTTTTCTTATGATATCTATGCTTAAAATTTATTTACTCGAGGCCCTTTTTTAATGCAGTACCTATCCTGAAGTATAAAATGCTGGATTCATCACACTTAGTCCTCTCTTACAAGTGTTTGTAAGTAGCAAGTCTGCATGTATTGTATACATGCAAATATGAATTTGCACAAATATGCATAATTACACAGCCTTTTTATTAAAGAAAAGGACAAAATTTTTATGTGTGCCTAAAATTTTGCCTGTAAGTCTTAAGATCTTCATTATCTTACATGGGAGACTATTTTGGTCAAAAACTTCAAGAAAATAATTCTGAACACATTTCACTTTAAATTGGCTTCTTGAAAAGGGTACACGTCTCTGGTTTGTCTATTGACTGAATATTAGCTCACACATCTGTAAAGCAAAAGTTCTTACCTGGACTTCCTTTATTACTGGGACTGTTCATATCCTTCCCTCCTTAATAAAGCATTCAATTCCATTTTCCTTCTTTAAAGAAAATATTGGGCCTTCTAACCTTAGAAAAAGTTGCAGAGAAAGAGTGAGAGGGAGAGAAAGGTGGGGCTGTTCAGTCTGAAGAAGTGAAGGCTTTGTGGAGATTTTGAATCACCTTCAATTACCTGAAAAGGNTAATAATAATAATAATAATAATAAATAATTATGTGTTTGTATTAAAGTGACTTGAACTAGGAAAAATGCATGAGCAGTGTTGAACAGAAATCCCAAGGTGGATGCCTAAATTATTTTCAGGATTTTGACATAATCTCTGATTTGGTTTCACAGAGTTCTGATGCTACTCTTTATGTTTCATCCAGTCATGCGATCAAAAATGGATTCAGGATTATCAGAGATTTATTCAGATAGGAGATGTGTGCCAGTGTTTCTTCCCCTCCAAAAATAAACAATACAAATAAACAAACCTGCTGTCTTTATCTATAAATTTAAAACCAACCTAGAAGCCATATGTATTTAAAGTAGTATTAAAAAGAATTAAGCCTCTCCTTGCATTACAACACTGGAAAGATGATTATGTCATATAGGTTTTTATGAATTTAGATTATTTTTAAAATATACTTTGGCCTTATCACTACCTTCCTATTATATTGGTATGTCTCCACAGGAGTATCCTACTTCATTGGTGTAATCTATTTTCTTGGTTCTTGGTTGTTCAAAAATATGATAACATACTAGTCTGACTGTATGAAAACGTTTGCTGTATTGTTACATCTGAACTCTTTTCTTGAGAGAAATGGGCATATAAACTCATCTCTTGCTAAAGTAGGTATCTTAAGACCAGATGAACTGATCTCTTAAAGTGTCTGTTTTTCTTTGTGGATGGGCTTAGATGTGTACAGCTACACAGTTTGCTGTAATGAATCCATCTTCTGAGACTTCTGTAAAGTGAAATCCATTTTCATTACTTACCGTCATGTGTCTGACATGCAAAATAATGCTTATTTTGCCAAGTATAGACTAATCTANGATAGGACAAAGGGGGATGGCTTTAAGATCAAGGAGGACAGTTTTAGATTAGATATTAAAAAGTTCTTTATCATGAGGGTGGTGAGGTANCTTCCTATTATATTGGTATGTCTCCACAGGAGTATCCTACTTCATTGGTGTAATCTATTTTCTTGGTTCTTGGTTGTTCAAAAATATGATAACATACTAGTCTGACTGTATGAAAACGTTTGCTGTATTGTTACATCTGAACTCTTTTCTTGAGAGAAATGGGCATATAAACTCATCTCTTGCTAAAGTAGGTATCTTAAGACCAGATGAACTGATCTCTTAAAGTGTCTGTTTTTCTTTGTGGATGGGCTTAGATGTGTACAGCTACACAGTTTGCTGTAATGAATCCATCTTCTGAGACTTCTGTAAAGTGAAATCCATTTTCATTACTTACCGTCATGTGTCTGACATGCAAAATAATGCTTATTTTGCCAAGTATAGACTAATCTATTTATTGGGTAGGGGATTTTTTTTGTGATGGTGGGGTTGTTTTTATGTATGCTCGTGCATTTTCAGCCCAATGCGTAGTTTAGTATTGCTATGTTTGCCATATAAATTTCTATAACTACTCTTTCACAGTATATTCAGAAGCTAGTTCAATGAATCAATACACAAACCCCAGTTAAGAGTAAAATTCTTCTCTTTTAAAAGTGTTTCAGAGAACCGGAATTGCTTGCTTTCCTAGTGGTATTTAATAGTCTTGCAAAAGTGATGCAAATGATAATAAAAATGTTTGACTGATTTGACTGTGGTCACCAAGACACTCTTAACTATTTTCAGTTCAGACTTAGATCTTGTGAGCTCTTCTTGTGTACATAGACTAGGGATGTGTCATTCAGGTGTTTCAGAAGGAGCAGAAACAAATAAAAAAAAATACAGGACAGTCTTCCTTCTTTAGTGTGTTGTTTTGATGACTTCTGAAAATAAAGGACAAACGTGTCTCTAATGAGAACATTTAAACCCATTCCAGCACCTGAGATCATATATTCAAGACCAGTCCCATTTTGCTTAGGTGCTGGGAGAATAACTAAGCCTATCTTCTGATTCATGAGGAGTTACTTTAAACTGATCCTCAAAGAAAGCCAAGAGAGGGTTAGAGCTATAGTCCAACATTCCGACATAGAAATAACATTTTAGAAAGCTCAGACAATGGCAAGAGAGCATTACTGTTATTCCAGTATTGTTCTACTGTATGAAGGTAGAGTTCTTGAATCTATTATTTCCACTGAGGATAGAATTGCTTACGGACTTCAATTAATTTGGAGATGTGGGAGGGGCTTCTCCTATTAAGGGTAAAAAATCCCCCAGAGTCTAGAACTTTGTGGTAACATATATGTTTCACTTCTGCAAAAATTGTATTTCCCAGAACTATTATCAATGTTTATACATTACATTATAATAACACACAAGTAAATTTACATTTTGCCTTTTAAAATAATAGCATTCCCATATTTATAAAAAAAATACAGTCTCTTCAATCAGAAGTGTAAAAATATTTATTAACACTTCCTGTATCTATCCTATGAATTATCTTTCTTAGTAGTACGCACTTTCTTCTGAATCTGGTTCTGCTCTCGTGCTTAGTAACGATACTTTTATTTATAAAAAGATATAAAAAATCTTTTGCTACTGTGGTATTTATACCTAATATAAAGGTTCTTTGAATATCCATTGATTTTCTGTAAGAAGTAATGGGTATGAAAAATTCTTTGATGATGTACAGTGTATCTTCTTATGTTAAGTTCTCCTAGACATAGCTCCTTTAATCTATATGTCTTCATCAGCAGTACTTGCTTGTAGCCAACATAAAACATCTTCTTCCATATAGTTTTTAAAAAATATATAGTGGCTGTAATGGCTATAAAGCCACTTAAGTTTATTCTACCTTATACTTAAAATATTTTTTAAGAAGGTCCATTTTAATATATAATTCACTGCTCACAGGCCAGTCATATTAGAGATGAGGCACTTTGTTTAATGACTGAAAAGGAAAGTTTCTTCTAGCTTTTTTGGTTTTTTTTTAGTTTGCTTATTCTAGCTTATATTTTTTTATATCTGTTAAGTTTCAGGTTTATTCTCTTTTTATTAGTTGTTTTCTTTCAAAGATATGTTGAGGCCACAAGGTTTGCCTGGATTAACTGTCTGTATCACAAAGCCAGACCACAAGAAGGATTTTACACAAACAGTTGAGATCTGGGCTTAGTGGAGAGGTGGGAGACAGTTACCTTCCAGATCACATTTTGCAAATAACAGTTTTCAAGTTAGAAAGAAGTCCAGCTGCAGAACTAACAGCAGAACAGCAGACTGTATTTTATTTTCTATGTTCAAATACCTTTTTTCTTATTTTTTTTTTTCTCAACACAGATGAAACAGCCATTTTGGAGCAACCATATTTATAATTCTTTTGGGTTTCCAAGTTCCATAAATGTGTGACAATGTTTTACACAATTATGTGGTGCATGGAAATAAACACTTTTGCCATTTTTTTTAATTGGTTATGCAGGAGAAAAATTAAGTTGCATATACCACTTCTTTCCTTTGTCAGGTATGCAAATTGATCCCAATATTTATTTTTGTAAATTGTTTCACAGCAAAGGTACAAAATCTGAACTTGTGAGGCAGCCAGGACTTTAATTTTTATATACTTCCATGATAAAATATGTCAAATGAAATATTTTAGATTGTATTACCTGATACATGTTTTTGTTTTTGTTTTTTTGACTAGTGAAAAAGTCCATAGATTTTAAATCTAGAGGATTTAAATTGTTTCCAGGGAAAGACAACAGCAACAAGTTTTCTATCTGTGAGTGTACTCCTTTTTTGTTACTTTTTTCTAGTGCAAGAGTGTTTTGTGGTGTGTTGTTTGTGTGTAATTATTTATGTATTCTGATAATAGAACTGGTTTCTCCAGTCTGCATGGTGAATTTTTAAGTATGGTTCTACTCTAAAGACAGCCTTTCTATAAATCTGGCATTGTAGAAGGACATGTTATTTTGTCAGTACTTTCACAATAAATTTACACTATTTAAGAGGAAACAAATATTCAGCCTCCTAGGTGTCAGCTGTAAATTTAGCTGTAAGTAGGAGATCAATTTTTTTAATTGAAAATTAGTAATAGCATATAATGTTGTGCAAACTAAAGCATATCCTCATTTACAAGTGCACAACCCCATGAGGTCACTTTATGACTTTTTTTTAAATTCATTAAGTTTGACATTTTAACTGATTAACTAGGTGTAACTTTGAAAATTCTGGAGATGCTTGGTGACTTCAATTTTAGTTAAAGAAATTAGCAACTGAAAGGGCTTGACATCTCAGTGGACCAAGTCCTGATTAAATCATGAGGAGTCAGACAACTTTCTAGCACAAATTAAATACATTTGTCTCTAAATACATCAAAAGCATACTTTTGAAAAAGAATGTGCCATTTTTATAGAGGCCTTTTTGGAACAGAACCACATTTTAAATATTTAGAAGTAAATAAAATGGGCTAAATGTTTGGCATATGTTGGATTATACCACATTTTGTTATTCTTCACAGGACTGAAAGGACTTGCTTTTGAAGTTCCCTAGGTTGGACACATTTGCACTAATTATTTGTTTAAACTATCGGTGATGGATTCAGTTTCCAGAACTTAGCAGGACACATTAGCATACATTTTAATTTTCATTGTTAGATTTTAAACTGTCAAGGTATTCGATGTGATTTCTTTGTTTTAGAGAAAGATGTCTCCAAGCAGCACGACCCTTTAGCATTCACAAAGTCAGAAAAATAAAGCAAAACATACTTCTGTTCAATTTTTGTAATGTCATTTCCATATTCAACTTCTCTGTAAACTGCATCACCTAAATAGTTCTGTAAGATATTTCTGGTTTATTTGAAAACTTTGTATCAAGATACTTAAAACCAAATACTCTTTTTATACCTATTGGGTGAATGGAAAACAATCTGATTATGGAGAAGAAGTAACAGCAAGATAATTACAGTAGTGTTTATAAGGTATATCACTGAGGTCTCTGTCTGATGGCCCATCTGTGATTCTGTAGTTACAAATAATAACACAATGGATGATAAAAGAGATTATTTATTTTGCACTAATCATTACACTTTCTACTATATATACTTTAATAGGAATTCCATATTTATAATGAAGTGCCGGATACTCATGATATCCAAAGCTGATTGTTATGAAATCGGTGATGAAATTTCTCAATGTATTTTTGAAGGTCTTTAGATAATTTCATATGTTATTACATTCTATGTGAGGCTGGAAACTTATTTATCATTTTTGTTATTGAGTATGCAGAATAGATTTCATATATAAGTGAATAACAAATGAAGGTGAAAACCTTGGTGATTTGTACCTTTAGTGATCATAATCTTGTCATAAATAGATAACTAAGGTTTTGTATTGTAATCTAGCATTTGATTCTCTAGTCACTTTGGTAGCTGAGTGTTGAAGAGATAGTATTTTGTGATATTCTTTTGTGAGAAGCTTATGTATTTGGCTGTTGATAAGATAATTTTCTCAGTGTGGCCTCAGCTGGGTCTAATGTCACTGCATTGCAATGACATATAGGGTCTTTTAAAAAAACAGTGACCAACATTCAACTGTTAGTGAAAGTAAGGATAAGTGATTATCTATTTTACATTGTGCCTTGTCTTAGAAATGTCTTTAGAAATTTTCACCTAGCATTTTCATCTGTACGTCCTTTCATTATTTTACTTTTTTTTTTTTAGTTTATCAGTTGTATAACATTCAATAATAATGCACAGGTGATTTGCACAGAGTAAAGACAGAAGGTATTTGATATGATGATGATGCACTTCGAAACAAGTATGCATCAGCTTCAGTTTAGAAGTGTTGACACTAACAAATGAATTAATTGGCAGATCTAACTCAATCTGGATTAGAACTCTGGAGTTTCTTTATACCAATTTCATGACCAGACCATGAATGAATGCTTTTAATTGAATGCATTTAATTTACTACAGGAAACCCTTTAATTGTTTATTGTCATATGAGCATCGGGGGTGTAAAACAAAAATGTATAGACAGATACGTGTGGGATTACACAGGGCTGTTGACTGAGAAGCCAGGCATTATGTCTGGTAAAAGTAGCATCAATACAAAAATCCTGTGAAATTACTTTTCCCTAGGTACTTAACAGAAACCAGTATGGGCTTCAGATTGTGTAAATACATTTTGGAATTGGGATCAAATCAGAAATCAGTATCTACCTATAACACTTTCATCTGTATTTTTACTGCAGTATGTCTTAATTTTTTAATAAAATAATTATTTTATTGATTTTCTTTAGCATAACCCTTTGTATTTTTGTTTATGAATAGTGATACTCCCATCTATTATCATTTAAAATTTTATTCTGTAGAGTATTTCTAGGAATGAAACTTAATATAGAAAGTGTCAAAAACCAATAGGATTTTCAAGCTTCCATTTCTGGTAGAAATCGAAGTGTGCAATAGTTCTTGTGTCTTGCAATCCAGTAGAATATTCTTTTTATATGAATATTTACTCTATGACCTATGTATGGGGAAACATACTGTACAAAAATAAAATAATTATTTGAAATATTAAAACATGAACCATAATAAATAGAAAAAATATTTTTTAAACACTATTTTTTTATTTTTCACAGTAAAAATTTCTTCTGAGTACATTGATATGCAATGCATGGCCAAATGGCACCCTTATAATTTCTGTAATATTCTTATGAGACATCATGAATAATTTTTTAGCTATAGTTTTAATATGTATTCAATGTCAGAAAAGTTTCAATGTCTTCTATACACATGCAGGCTACTTTTGATGATTTTGAGTTTCTCATGTCTCACAATGAAGCACCCAGGGATTTCAAAGAGAGTTAATTCTAAATGCTTATCCAACAAGATGGCCTTGTTAAATGCATTTTATGGAATTGTAGTGCTCAGAGAAATATATATGTATTTCAACACTAACATTGAACATGGGTTCCTGTAGTTAGTATGCTTTCATCACATTGGAGGAGAAAAAGACTGAAATCTGAAACCAGGAGGAAGACTCCTGGCCCAAAAGTCCCCTGAACATAGAAATCCAGATTTACAGAGATTGCCTTGGTATGTTTTAGAGCAATCTTTGACATGTTACAGGTGTCTTGGGACAGAGGAGAGTAAATACTGTGGTTTCAGCTGACAAGCACAGAGCTTGATAGGTTTTTTGAGCAGTGTGCCAGGTTGAGGTGTTTTCTGTTTAAGCCTGTACAGCATTTGCATTTGGCCTTTGGCTTCCTCAGGGGTACCAAACCAATTCTTCCCTTTCTGTGTGTGTTAGAAGACAAATTTCAAGAGAAACCCCCAAGGATTCTGAATTATATTCCTCTTCATTAAAAGCTGAAAGTTAATGAACACCCTTTAAAGGTATAGTTAGAATCTACAGTTTTTTAAACCATTAGTGTGGTTACCCTTATTATATGCAAACTTTTTTCTTAAAGAGAAGTAAAATTCTAATAACACAAATCCATTGGTCGAGTTTATCAGTAACAAAGATGAGTAAAGGTCAAAATATTTTTGTGCTTAATACAAATTACTTGACTTCATGTCAACTTTTTTTTCTTTTTTTCTTTTTTTTTTTAATACTTTTCTGTCAAGCCATGAATTTATCAAGTAGTAGCAGACTAATGTCCTTTGCTAATTTTCTGGTTTTGTGACTAAGTGGTTGAATATACTGAGATATTGCTAGATTGTTACACACACATTTCTGGAAAATCACAGAGAATGGTTCACAGGAAGTTTCTCTCTGAAGATCCATTTTAGTTTATTGTAAAATGTATGCAAATCAAACTGGCATTTTGAGTTTACCTTCAGATCACCATATTTTGGGTGTATATACATTTTCAATACTGATTAAGGACAATTCTCTCAGCAGGAACCGATGCATTCAAGTTTGATTACAATTCAAGGAGAAAAGGTCAGCTCTTAGTGGAGATGACATTTATTAGCGTATGTTCAGAATAAAATCTTACAGCCCTAAACCTGATGAACACTCCTTTAAATGTTAATATTTCTAAAGAAATAATAATAGCATTTTCATATAGACTCAATAATATTGCAAGGAAACAAAATAGCTGATTAATGTATCTGATAAACTTGTGTTATTTTTTTGGAAAAAAAATCAGAAAACACATACTCTGTTCATTATAGGGAGGAAAAACTTATGTATTGAAACTGGACTTTATATGGGTGATCATATTCTGTAGAAAATTAGTTTAAAAAGACTTAAAATGAAAAGAATATACTCTTATATTTGTTAATTGCTTTCCTCTGTATTTTCTAAAGACTTTGTTATTTTATCTCTTTTTTTGTTTATTTTATTTTGTTGTTGTTTTTTTCTCTTTTTTTCCAGTAAATGAGGGAGGTATTAAACAGGCGTCCAATTTGTGTCCAGATCCTGGAGAACCAGAAAATGGGAAACGGATAGGCTCAGATTTTAGGTAAAACATAAATTCTACCATTGTATCATTTCTCTAATACTGAACTTGGAAAATTAATATGTTGAAAATGTATTAAAGCTGTTGAGTACTTTTTCAAAACTAACCTTCTTAGTAAAAAGTGCACTAGAATTATGTATAAAATTATGTAACACCATATAGCATGTGCTTAGTATGCAAAAAGATAAAACATTACTTAGAAGAGATCATATATCTGAAAATCTAACAAAAATAGGATTGAAGGTAAGTTTATGTTATTTTATCATGTAAATATTGTGTTAGGTTTATAAATATTAAGCATACATGTTGTACTGAAGATTTTTGCAAAGGACAAAGCAAAACTGAATATAACACAAGAAGAACAATAAAACCTCAGAGAAGAAATTTTGGAACTTACAGAAGTATCCATTGGACTCTAACAGAGAAATTACATTTCCTACTATATGTTTTTCAGGAACCCAGAAGTTTGATACATGCAGATATATTTCCCTAGTAGTCCTTACATTGGCTTAGCACTCTTAATGCAGACTATTCTTTTTATTAATTTTTATGTATCCTCCTATATTCACAGATATCTTTCAAATTCCTAGTCTTGTAAGTTAAAAAAGGCTTTCAATACTCTTTAAAAATATTCTGTGCTTTTTTGTCAGTGAACGTGACTCCTAATTCCAGTATCACCAGTGGCTGATGCTTAGAGATATACATAATGAATTTTTGAGAATGTTTTGGATGAATTTTAATCTCTTTTCTGAGTTTCTGATTTTTTTCTTTTCAATTGTTGAACATTTACTTAAAAAGGTTAACATGCTCTTTATTTTATATTTGACACATAAAGACACTTCAGACTGTATAAAAAAAATTAAAGCAATGTTATACACTAATTTCACATTATGTTTACAAAGCTCTTCAAAACACCTTAATGATGAAAAAGACAGAAGGAAATAGAAGGGTGATAATTTTAAAATAAATTGGTTTTATTACATTCAGTTTTTTTTTCTATATATTTTGTCTTGTACATATCACACAGCACACTTCTAGCACTTGAAGATAACTCTTTGAGTAACCTGGATGCCCAGAGATTTTACAAAATCATGATACTTCATTTTTTTTACATAACTTCTTGTACTTTTGTGTGTGTATGTTTTGTCTCTTCTTCCTGTAATCACGCAGCAGACAGAATTGAAAATTACATCCTACATAAATATGCTAGCTAGCGAACAGTCATTATAATTTGTCAAGTAGTCATAGTAGTCTCCCTACTTCTCTAGTTTTGAGAAAAACAAAGGTTCAATGTGCATCAGAGAAAGCTTTATAAATAATTTTATAAAAATGTAACCTCTAATGTTAGCTGGCAAAAAGAAGTTGATATTTAACTGTCATACTTTCTAGAATCATTACTTTGGCTGGTGTTTTGTATTTTAACTTCAAAAATATGGCTTGAGAGCAACAGCATTTGACAGACAACCTGCCAGTTCTTTTCTAGTGTTATCACTACAAGTGATCATGAAAAGACCTACTTGCAAAGTGTATTCTAGTTAAACTTACATGAGGGCAGTACCTCAAAATAGATATGATGATGATCATGCCCTTATCTTTCTTTTTTAGACCAAAAGGTTAGGATTTCATTTAGCATTATTTTTCACTGTACACTGAGATGATGTATCAGGCTTTCCTATTTCAAATGCATTTATGAGAAGATGAAAGTAGAAGGCATTCAATTTATGAACAATAATATACAAGTACCAGAGTCAATAAATTTTCCAGTGTTTCTTTTCCCTAATTTCTCATTAATCTCAGTGACATTTTTTTTTAAAAAAAAAAGATCCCCAAATTGTCTGTCTGGATTTATACTTGTAAAGAACAGCACTGGTGCACCTTAATAAAACATACATTTAGCTCAAGTTGAACATTGATAAAGGCCTTACAGGGAACAAAAGCAGACTAATAATTTTCAGCAGGCTTAATAAAATTCCTTTTTAAGTTAACCTTGTTTCAATTCTTACCATTATGATAATGGTTGTTCAATTGGTTCATAAACTTCCAAAGTAAGAATGTTACAAATTCTTTTAAATAAATAAGTAAGACATTTGCATTTAGTTAAAAAAAAACATCTAGTACTATGGAAAATCTTTTCCAGGGTATCTTATATCTGGAAGATATAAAAGTAGCACACTTTCACCTTTCCCTTCCTGAAGTCACTCTCTCTGTAATGAAGGAAATACCTTTACTTTAAGGTTGCCTCTTTTTTTCCTTTCTGAAAAGAAAGTGACAATTCCAATTACAATGCCTTCATTTGAAAACACAGTATTTTGAAGAAGGGTTTAGTTCTATCTCTACTAAGATCAATCAAAATTTAATTCCTGTACAATTTAATATATTTTAGAGAAAAGAGCATGCTCTTGTCGCATCTCCTTAGCTTTCTTCAAATGTGAAGGTGTAGGTTTGGAAGCAGTTTATTGCAGTTTTACTTCTGTTCTGATTACAGATACTACCTGCTCTCAGCACATTAATTTCCTCTTACATGGTTCTTACAAAGACTTACAAGATCTGTAATTCAAGCTCTAAGACAAACTGGAGCAGTCCATGACATTATTTGGGGCCTGTAATTCCATGTTTACCCTTTTGGATATTTTTTCTAACATGAAAATTCCCTATAGCTGTATTTTGGAGTATTAAAGGCATTGTTTCTAATGGTAGATGCCTATTTGAGCATAAAAAGTTCTGCATGTTGAAGTAAAGTCAGGAAGACTTATTTATAGCTGCCAGCTTTATCTGTACTGACAAAAATATTCTACTTCAGATAGAAAACTTCCCTTCCCTGTGAGTTTCTTAAAATTTCAGACACACTAGTGATTATTCTGGTGGAATTTCCAATTTTACTTTACTTGTCATGCAGTAAAATAAGCATTTTTTTCCATGTGTCCAGTTTTAGAATCAATGCTACCATGTAAAAATATAAGATGTAATAAATAAAAAGTTTTCATGTGATATTGTTTCTATTTTTCTTTATTTCTAGTGGAATAAGCATATCCAGACTGAATTATCCTTGAACAGGTGTTTTATTGTGAGGCAACCATGTTCTTCCACCATCATCTCAAAGTTCTGTCTTGATGATGCGAATGAACGAGCCCTTCTCTGTCCCTCTATCTCTGTAATGAGGTCCCACTAGGAGTTAAAGATGAGATTCTGATCAAACTTGTATTGCAACAAAGCAGTGAATACTGTTGGACACAAATGCTCATGTAGTCTTAAAAATACATGTTCTACTGACAGAAGGAAAAATATGACATTTATGATAAGGACAGTTTATTTTACCAATGGGTTGGCTTACAATATAACTAATGATAATATCTTCTTTCATTTTATAATATAAATTAATTTATAGTTATTTTCTTTGGACGAATGAATTTCAACATTAATTGACTTGATTGACTAGAGGTTTCACACTTGACTTTCCTTAAATCTTCTCTGAATCACCTATCCTTCTCTGCAGATATGCAAGGTGAGATCCTAGACTCAGAAACTTTAAGCCAAACACTCTGAAAAGTTACCAAAACTTGATTTGCAGCATGAGATATGAGGCTAGTTTATAGGGGATCTCTGCACCTGTCACTTTTTAACAGTTGAGTGGTTCCTTTGTCAAGGACAAGTGTCTGACAGTACAAGCTTTGTGAGAAAAGATGACACTTCTTTTTTAAAGATGAATTACCAATTACCTCCATAGTGTCAGGAAATCCTCTGAAACTGAAATTTAGACATCAGTTTAGTTTTTCAGCACACAGCAATGATTTTTCTTGATCAGAAGTTTGGAAGATTTAGATATTCAAACATTATATCATGGAATCGTAGCATTTTGCAGTAATATTTCCAAGTAATGTGTAAACTGATCTATGAAAATGTTCCTATGGACATTCTATGACTTAGCTCAGTTCTCATACTGTGACTCAAAGACACAACAGTAGAACCTGTCTGTAGCTTTCACATGAAAATTATGAATCAGTAGTGTGTACAAAATTGCTAGGTTGAAAAAAAAATTATTCACTGTGCATAATCTTGAAGGATTGCTCTTTCTCATCCTTTAGATGTTCTGTAGTTCATTTTGGACTCTCTACTTTTAGTTTCTGTTGTTTAAATAGGAATCCCAAATTTGAGGCTAATGATGAAAACTTTAAAAATAGATACAAAATTAAAATTTTGTCAAATGTGTATACTAACTTCCATATTTAATATTTATTCATACATTTTTCCTAGTAAAAATATATCCAAAGTTTGAGTTTTTTTAATGAAAATGCAAACCTAATGGCAATCATCTTTTGTCCTATTAGAAACAGAATTTTGCAGGTAAAGTTACTGAGCAACACAGGTCAAGCATTCATTTTTGGAGTTATGAACTGCTTTAGCACATTATGTTGCATATGCAAAAGCTTTGCATTAATTCCGGACATATTAAGCAGTTTATGTGAGTCATAGAAATATTGATTGGAAGGGTCCTTCAGAGGGCATCCAGTCCATCCTCCTGCCCAAAGCAGGACTAGTCAGATCAGCTGTGTCTTTGTTTAGCCAATTCTGAAAACTCCCAAGATTGAAGATTTCAGAAGAGTTTGAGTTTGCTATTCCAGCTCTGCCTTGCTTTATTGAAGGGAATTTCTTGTAAAGTAAAAGCTGAATCTTCCAAACCATCCCTTGTATATTATCTGGCACATTTAGAAAAGTTTGGCTTCATTATCTTTGTAATGGCTCCTGAAATAGTTATGGTCTGCCATTAGATAGTACCTGAGCTTTTTCTTTGTCAGGCTAATTAAGCTTAACTGCCTTAACTTTTTACTGTAGGTCATGTGCTTTAAGCCTCTGACTAATCTCCAAACTCTTGAGTTTTTACCAATCTCTTCTGAAGTGGGAGGCAAAACATTGGGCTTCATATTGCAGATACAGCTGTGTAACAATTTCACTGGATGTGCTGCCACCACTTAGTATTGTTAAGTATATAGTTTGTTTTATTCAGGATGAGAACATGTTAGTGATCAATGGTGCAGAACATTGTACCTCTACTTGTTGAATTTCATGAAGTTTCTCTTTGTCCAGTGCTGGACTTTGTCAGGCTTCTGCATTGCAGGTCTGGCCTTCAGTGTGTCAGCTACTTTTCCTACTTTAGTTTGATCCATAAATATGTGGATCCATAAATTCTGCCTCCCCATCAAGGCTGAGGATGAAAATAATAAACAGCATCAGACTCCATATTGATTTCTTAATGCTCAGATTATTGCTGTCCACCAGCTAAATATGAAGAGATTGATTCCTACTCTTTAAGCACAGCTGCCAGGCCGATTTTGAATATATATCTATTCAGTGCATATTTTGTCAGCTCTCAAAACACACTGCTGTAAAAGGTGCTCTCAGAAACCTTGCTGATATTGAGCACTGTTACACTGAGCACTGTTACATCTACCACTGGGCCATGGAGCCAGTCATTTTGTCATAGAAGACAATCAAGTTGATCAAATATAATTCAGCTCTGGTAAATTTATGTACTTGCTCTTGATTTCCAGTTCATGCTTTACTAGAGCCATGTTCTTTCCAGAGATCAATGTAAGGCTCCTAGCATCTCCTTGCCCTTTTAAAAGATCATGTGATGTTAGCCTTTCTACCGTCAGTAGAAACATCTCATCATGGTTTTTTATAGATTATACCCACCTTGCACAGACTCAATCAGATTTTTCAGCAGCCTTTGGTGAAATCTACCTGGCCACCTGCCCTTGAATACAGCTGCCTCCTTTTACCTGTTTTTTCCCAGTATTGGCTATCCCTATTCTTCACAAATCATGTTGGTACACGCAGATGCCCAGGAGTACATCTGCTGTAGAAATTGATGCAGAAAAGGCATTTAGAGCTTCTGCCTTTTCCATATTGGATTTCAGTACCACGAGATTGTTTCATCCACATTGTATATGAACTTCCTTTTGTGACTAATATACCCAAAGAAGCTCTTTTTCTTACCAATGTGCCTTACCAGGCTTAATTTTAGCTAGGGTCTCATTCAAAAAGTCTAATTTAGTCACCCAGGGACTACTAAATTAGTAGATCCAATTCAAGTAGTTCAATAATCATAAATGATCAGAGTATGAACTATAAATGGTTCCTGTATTCTAAAGATTTTCTCTGAGCATAACTTTTCATTACTTTCCGTGTTAGCATACTGAACTAAATGGCCATTGATTGAATTTTTTATGAATATATTTTGCTTCTGAAATTTTTTGAGGTTTTCATACTATCCTTGACATTTTTTCTCTTTTTGGTGATGTATATCTATATTGTATAAAACAATTAATGACTTCATAGCTATATCATGCTTCAGTTCTCTTGAGATTTACAAAGCAGAAATAGTCTACTCACACTATTAGGGGGGTTCATCTGGTAAGCAGCTGGCATCAAATGTAAGTCAAGAAAGCAAACCGTCCTTATTTTTCCACACTATTTTTGGTCATTTGTTTCCACAATCTGTTTTTGGACTACTCTGCCAGTTTTCTCTAAAATAATAACTGCCCACAGTTCAGAGGTTCCCCTAAAACCAGCTTCCATGATCTGATTTTCTCACTCCACAATTTTTAGTTCTCTAACATACCAGAAGGCTGAGATCAGATCTCTCACATGTCCTCCTACAGTACCTCTGGATATGTAATAGATGTCATCAATTTTATCCTATCAAGGGTCTCTCTGTGTCCTATAACATAATCCTTAAATCATTTGGGAGTCTGTGAAAGAAAAAGAAACTGAAAGATAAAAACTTAAAACCCTACTAAAATTGCTACTATGTCACCACACCACTCAAACCTTCAGCAAACCCTTGGCCTATCTTTTTTTCATTTTGTCTTAGAGCTAATAATTATTTCCTGGTAATTTGCATGCCCTTTTTGAATCTTCATCGTATTCACCTCATGTGCCTCATGCACCCTCCAATGGAGGGAAGTGACACTTTACCCTTTTGTACTCAAGTTATCAAACTTTTTTTAGAGAAAGATGAATTTCAAACTGAATTCTTCTAGGTCACAGATTAAATGTATTGGTAAAAAAAAGTATCATTGTCAGAAACAAGAAGGATCTCTCCTTCAATCACTGTATGGGTCATTCACTAAAGAGTTGGACTCCATAATCCTTGTGTGTACGTTCGAATTCACAATATTCTCTGATTCTCTGATAGTAGAAAATTTGGAAAGAATTGAAAGAATTTCCATTTTTAACAGTATATAGATAAATAAGGACAGCAAAATATTAAAAAATGGTAATCTTGACAATGCTTTTCAGGTCCTGAGAGACACATTTTCTTAACATTTTCTTGACAAGCTCTCTATTACTGTCTTTTTTCAGTTGATCTTCCATAGGAACTGGTTTCCTACTTTTCCATTTTCCTTCTTAGATTGGTACTTTATCATCTGCTTATCTAATTGCCCTTAGTAGGTGTCACTCACACAGCATATATGTCACAGATTTCGTAAATTATCCAGTCTCACTCTTTTTATGAGTCTAGTCATATGCTTATAGTTATATAGTGTTAAATATTAGTTTAATATCAAAATTTATTTGGACAAGTAAAGTGGACTTCATATTGTAAGTTTTATTTATACTTCTGTATGTAATAGAAATAATTATCATACTTGTACAGTCTTTATAATCATTCAGACCTCTGGGATTTTTACTGGTTACAGGTTTTTTTTACTTGGAGTTTAATTTTATTGGTAAATGGTGTACTTCCTGCTCAGCATTTCCTCTTTAAATCAGCCCAAGATTAGTTAAAGGAAATATATCTCCATGTTATTTTTCTTCAAGTGTTCCTTTTTTTTCCCCTAATAATAAAGACGCTCAGATTTTCTCAATATGACTTTCTGAAGCAGATAATTATGAAAATCTAGTCTTGAGAAAGATATTATTTTCTTCCCAATTGCTACCTTTTGAACTTTCCTAACCATATAGTCCCTCTAGCAGCTGTGTATAATTTTTTTACATTAGTGATAATCTTTGTGTTTCACAGTTCTGAAATATCCTCTAACTCTACGATCTGCCTGGTGGCTCTTTTTCCTCAGTCACCTAGAAAAGCCTTTTATCCTTACATTGCAAGGGCCTTTACATTATGCTTACTTTTTTATTTTTTTCTGTTTTTCACTTTTGTATCTCCCTTTCTTTTTTGGTGGATTCTGCAGCTATTCTTTATCCCATTCTTTCACAAACATTCTTACACAAACAGGAACTGTTTTGGAATAGTTAACAGAGCTGTTATCCACTATCAAATCCTGCTTTTCTGAGATGTCTGTTCAGGTGACTGTATCATCTTTCATGTCCTTATTTCTCAGTATCTATGTCTCAGTAAGGGCCAGGTACTTCCCAGATTTCATCAGCTGTTTTGTGCTGACACCTTTACTTTTCAAATATCTAACATTTCTAACTGCCTTAAGTTAATTCTTGTTCTGATAAGTATCAATCTTCTTTAGTAGCTTTTTTCATGATAGATGCATTTGAATAGATTACCTGACAAAAGTTATTCTCTGGAATGTGTGCTCAGCCTTTTTATTTTCTCTCTGCCTTTGTGAATTGAAGAATTGCAGCACTAAAATGGCCATCTATAAGGAAAGAAAAACAGGCCTTGTTCTTTGCAAGCCAAACCCTTCAGAGAAAAAATAATTTTGGCATGTGTTTTGGAAAAACGTGTGTCATACCTTGTGGGATCAAACCCAGATTTGAAAATCCCAGCCAAGTAAATATTGACACTTTGCTTAGAGAGATTTATAAACCTTTTTTTTACAAGTATGTAACGTATCAAAGACAGGAAAATATCATCCATCTGAGAAGAGTCAGATAACTACATGGCTTTCAATGTTATACAGGAAGGCTGCTGTAACAAACTCTTGGGGAGTTACTGCACATTTAATCTTAAAATACCCAGAGAACTGCATTCACAGTGCAGCCAAGATCTTGTAAGTCATGTATATGTATTAAACATTTTACACTTTACAGCTGTGACAGGCAAATCTTTATAAACATCAGGCTGAAATTATGAAGTGTAAGATACTGATGTCAGAGAAAGGCCTGATGTATTGGCTATTTTCAGCTGTAATCAGGATTTGAATCATAATGATATTAAAGGAAAAGAATTATCTCAAGAATATACATTTATCTATTGATTTATTCAACTTTTCCAAACTGGACCCCCCTTTTCCCTCTTCCCCCTCCTCTCAGAAAAACTTAACAATCAACCAAAAAGAAAACCAAAAATTTTTCTGGAATTATTTCTTGTTTTGTCCCACTCTGTTTCCAGCATTAGATGTCAGCTTCATATGAAAAAGTACAAACCCTTTTCAAGTTATAACTTCATAAATAATCACAGCTAAACACCTAGAAATAGGTTTTAGAAATCTTTTATTTTCTTCCATTAATCTGAGAAACATATGCTAGTTAAATGAGCAAATCCTCATATTTACCTTGTAGCTTTCATTATCTTGTTACTGACAAGAGTACTGAGACACTTCCATGAAGTTAAGGCTTCACTGCAAGCTTAATTAAAATGTTAACCTACTAATCAAAATACACAATGTTATTGCTAGCATTTTTACAATAATCCAAATTAATATAGGATACTCATATTACTGATATAATATATTAATAATACTACTTTTTAAAAACAAGAAAAATTATTAATATCTATCCGTTTTCTCTGGTATTGTGCTCCCCCTTCCAATGCCCCCCAGTTCTAAAGTCAAAAGCACCTGCTTTCCTCAAGAAGAATCAGAGGTGGGAGATATTCTCAGCAAATTATTTATATCCGGAGGTCTTCACTGGGAGCAATAAAATGTTTATAATAGGGATTTCTTTTTCAGTCTTGTAGTTGGCCTTTTGACTTTTTTTCAAAAGGTGATTCTCTTATATCGCTTTCACATTCTTTCCTAGCTTCAATTAACATAAATAACTACTTTTAGGTACATAGTGTCTAGGTTTGTCAAATATTTAATATATGGAAGTCTGAAGTTAGGTCAGAAAACAGCCATTTAACCTCCAAATGACTGTTAAAAGAAGTAAACTAGCTCCAGCCAAAGTAGGCTCAGAGAGGGCTTAACATTGTGCACTGTCAGGCTAGTACACAGCCTTCAGCCATTTACCATTGGGAGCAGAAATTTCTGGATTAAGTGCTTGTAAAGTTTGTCAAAACATATCTAAAGGAATGGAAAAAATGGACTGCTATCTATTTGTTAAAAAATGCTTCTTTTTATGTCATTGTTTGATTTTAGCTTGGGAGCAACAGTACAGTTCTCCTGCGATGAAGATTATGTGCTACAAGGTTCCAAAAGTATCACCTGTCAGAGGATAGCTGAAGTTTTTGCTGCCTGGAGTGATCATAGACCTGTGTGTAAAGGTAAATAGAAATTCTTACCCTCACAGTGACTTTTCCATTTAGCATCTATCCGTGGTTTGATAGCCAATCTTATTAAATTTTTTATAAGTACCTGAAATTTTACTCCTAATGTCCCCATTTTCTTGGTTAAAAAGGATTCACCTATGCTGTTTTGTTTAACATGAACTTTGTTTTCTGGTATGCTTGTTTAACTAGGCAACTTATGAATTTTGCTTCATAAGGATCTGATGAAAACCTATCACACGCTAAGTACTAGGACTTACCAAGATGAATATCAAAATGGCAGTGATTTAATATAAAATCAGTACTTCATGAAGCTTCTTCATTACACATTTTAAAAACAGATAAGAAGTTTTGGAACTTATAATAGATAAGTAGTGGAGAATAAGTCAACACCTGGTTTTGACCCTGAGCAAATGGGTAAAGGGAAAAAAATTCAATAAAAGAAGAAAGGCACAAAGGAATTTTGCTGAATATATTTGATGACCTAATACAATGGCAAGTAGTACAGTGACTATGTGAATCAAGAAATAAAAGTATTAGTTTGTCAGTACATACCAGATATCAAAATATATAACGAAAATATTAGTGTGCACAAATACACAGAAATTGTCCTAACTACAACCTTTTTTTTTCTGGATTTCAAAGTGAAAGCAATTGTCTGTAAGGAATATTTCAAATCAGTATGAATGATAGACATTGGGGGTCAAATACTTAGATTTCATTGCACTATAGAATAGTATGGTTCCCTTGAGACTTTCACTATGTGGCCACACCAAGAAATAGCAGCAAACAGAGCTCATAATTCTTCTGCAGCACACGGGCAAAGGAGCTGTGCTTTACATCCTAACTCTGCCTCAAAGGATGGACTCACATGTTCAGATGGAGCAGCAAATTGTCTAGAACACTCAGTTTCCCCCCTCCTGACTTACCTTCCACACACAGATACAAGCTGCAAGGAGTCATACAATTTCTTATTAAATATATAGACAAAAAGCCATGCTTGGTATTAGTCTCACTTGTGACCCTAATGTCTTCTGCTACTGATCCTAAATGAGGAGCCTTCCTTTCACCTCTCTACCTTCTACTTGTTTCCAGGCGTCTGGTGTGACTTTGAACAGACTCATCACCAAAGTATTGTTTCTCTGAGGGTGGTGCAAAAGGTGCATTAGAGGCTAATGTGAGGGAAGGAACATCCAGCAGCAGCTGAATCTTCCTGTGTTCAGTGTTGATCAAATAAACATGCTTTGTGAAAGTGCAATGCAACTCCAGGATTATTTCACACGTCTAAGTGTCAATTTTTTTTATTCAGTTATGCAAGATGGTCTGTCAGAATACAGTGGAAGAAATAGTTCTTTACCTTTTGCAGTTTATGTGGTGTCATAATAATCACTGAAGAAATAAGATAGGCTCATGTTTACTCGAGGTTGCCTGTCAGTTTTATGTCTTCATACAGCAAAAGTTAACCAGTAGAGCATTCAGCAAAGGTCTGAATATCAAGGAAGAAACAATAAAAGTGTTATTGGCTTCAACAGACAAGGAATTTAGTGCCTTAGAGTGTCATTTGAAAGCACAAAGGACACAGTTTATATTCTTTGTATTATTTGTGATAGAGATGCAAGGTACATAAATATGTTTGTTTTTTACTTGACATGCTATTGTAAATAACCATACAGACTTTGATTTGAAAAGAAATACCCTTTGTAGTCTTTAGAAATAAATAAGACTGTTTTGTGTTAGTCTGACTGTTACAAGCTTCCTTTAAACTTTTCAGTGCTTTGGCCATTGGTTCAATGGGTTGTACTGGGGTTATAGGAGAAAAAAAAGCTGACATGCCATACACCATCACATATGCACCAAAAAAGCACATATGCACAGTGATAAAAGTGAAATTTTTTCTACTATTTAAATTTGTCTTTCAAGACGTTAGTGAAGGTGGCATAAGTTAGTCCTTGAAGAATTTTGAAAATAAATAGGGCAGTTTCTCTTACTGTAGTTACTGTTTCTGCTCCAAATACTTTAAACTTTTTTAAGATTATAAGCTTAGACACAAGAGTAGTTCTATTTTATTTTGTCAGAATAACTAAATATGAATGTTCTATTCTCTTGTAAGAGGTGGTTCTATTTTTGTTCTATGGTATTTTAATTCTTCACATCTTGATTAGACTAAGAGATCAATTTATGAATCTGCTACATGTATTTTCTGTGTGAATTAAAAGTGGACTTTCTTTTTGTAGTCAAAACTTGTGGATCCAATCTTCAGGGGCCTGGAGGCACTTTCACATCACCCAATTTTCCATTTCAGTATGACAGCAATGCTCAATGTGTATGGGTCATCACAGCTATCAATACTAATAAGGTAAGTTTAGTATTCTGGCTTTTCTTTAAAAAAAAAGCAAAACAAACCAACCCTCCTCCCCTCTCCCCCCAACCCTAAACCAATAAAATAAAAGCACACACAGACCATAACATTTTTCACTACTATGATTTATCTCTACAGTCCAGGTTTTGTGCTTGGTGCATTTCAGACATTTTTAAGAAATCTCTGATACCAGATGAGTATGGACAGACGTTAAAACCTCTTGTTTTCCCTAAGATTGTTTTACTTTTTATATGCCAAGTAGATACTACCATGTTTTTATGTGATTCTCTAAATTAATTCCCAGAAGCAACTATCCAACGGTATGAGGCAATTTCATGGGCCCATGAGTATTGTGTAATAAGCAGAAGAGCTACTTTGTATATAAGGCTGTTTATATCATGTTTGGCCTTTGACTGTGTGAGAAATCACTGAAGTTCTCAAATTCACTTTCTCTTCATGAGGAACTCTTCTGAAGATGTTTATTCCATTGTCTGAACCACTATATTAAAATCCCATATACTTTATACCTACACTTTAAAGCAAAAGTACAAAGTGTTCTGATAATGTCAGATGAGTCAAAGTAGAGCAATAAAGCTAAGTTATTAAACCAGTTGACTTTAATTTCAGGAACTAGACACCTGGCAGCAATGGCTATATTCTATTTCCAGGTGTATCATTTTATGTGAACTGAGTGTAATGGACTTGTTTAGATATAATAAAACATAAATTAGCTGTGCAGCTCAGGAATCTTTTATAAAAGACTATCAACATCTGTGTTTGCTGGTACAGGGCTATATTCTACCTCTAATTTCTGTTTTATATTGCCCTCTGAATCACACTCCATTAACTGATCAGACAGGGCTATAAGGCCCACTCCTTTGCACCTGAGTTCATCAGAGGACTCAGTGAAAAACTGACTATTTTCAAAATTTCAAAAGCCATTTAGCTACACTGGTGTATTTCTCACTCTAATTTTACAAAGCCCATTGTGGAAGCCATCCTTATGTTCCACTTTGGTAGAAGAAAAAATGATATTTATACAACTGATTAGAATTTGATAAGGAAGATTATAAATGTGTTTGGGGGGAGGTTGTTTGTTTGTTTGTTTGATCCTTGTTCCAAGGACTGCTAATCAAATTTAACCAATTTATAGGTCATAAAAAAAGGTGTCAAGAGTCCTTGAAAAATGATTCAGGCTCTGTTCCACAGATAGACAAAAAGTTCAAAAGTGATAGTTAAGATGCATTTCTCACCCCAAAGAATTTTCATATTTTTATTTCTTTAATTAAAAGCTATTTGTGAGCAAGATGAAATCTGTATACACATCTAGAATTTCTGAAAGTTTTGTCAAATGTGCCAGATGAGAGAATTTAGTATCATATTATTTGAGGAAATGAAACACAGCTACTACACCTTGAACAAGTTCTCAAATGGCCTGAAAATCTCCAGTGAGTGATTGAAGGAATATCAGATCCATATGGCAATATTTCGCATAAAATGGTTTCATTTCTTAATTGCACCAAGAGCATGTCTACATAAAAAAAAAGCCAAATAATATTTTAGACCTTCTAACATTGGTAAAAGCAAAACCTTAAGCTCACAAACTGCTACGTGTTTACTGGCAAGGCACAGGTGACTGCAGGTTTAAGGTATTAATGACTTGGAGATTGTTAAGGATTACACTCTGCTGGTGGTATTCTTGTCTTAATGCTGCCTTCCTCCTCCCTCCCTAACAGTTCACAAGATGGTGACACAGTGTTAGCTTCAAAACCTTACATCTTCATTTATACCAAAAATATTTTTATGGGAATATTCAAAAACATTATTCCTCAGTATTTTTTTCCTTACAAATTTCCAGTTCCTGCATTTAAAGAACTGGAGAAAATTAATTGAACAAATGCTTTGTCTCTGGTTGTCAGTGTAGCTGACAGAGTTACAGAATGATTAGGGTTGGAATGAACCTCTGGAAATTCTGTAATTGAACTCCACTGCTCAAGCAGAGCCACCTTGAGGCAGCTGCCCAGACAGTCTTGAATATCTCAGATGATGGTGACTCTATAACCTCTCTGGGCAGCCACAGCTAGTGCTCAGTCACTCCCACAGGGAAAAACTGTTTCCTGCTGTTCAGAAGGAACCTCTTGGGTTTTAGTCTGTGGCCATTGCCTCCAGTCCTGTCACTGGGCACCACTGGAACGAGTTTGGTTTCACCTTTGCTACAACCTCCCATCAGGAGTTTATAGATGTTGAGATTCAGTGATCCTCTTCTTCTTTAGCGTGAGCAAGCCCAGCTGTCTCAGCCTTATACAAAAGAAGTTCCAATCCCTTAATCTTCTTATTACCCCTTCACTTCACTCTTTCCAGTTGCTGCATATTTTGCTTGTACTGAGCAGGTGCAGTTGTTTTCCTTTCTCTCAAAACACTTGAAAGAACAAGTTATTCCGTATATAAAAGTTCCAATTCTAATGAAAATCAAATTGGCCTTCTCTTCAGTCATAGATCATGCCTGCTATAGTTCAAATAAAATGTGCTTAAGTGTTGTTCTACACTGATTTTTTTTTTTTCCTGAAACTGTACATACTACAAAATGGTATATGGCCATAGCATGAAAACTGTCATATTTCCCATTTCATGTTCCCCTTTGCCACTTTGGGAGAGAAGAGGGGGCAGAAGAGTCAGGAACACAAAAGTGAATTTGAGACCATGAAGAAAGGGGTTGGGATGATGGTGGGTTTAGTTTTATTCTTGTTTGTCACTTTCCTACTCTATTTTTCTAGGGAACTAATTTTCCCTAGATTGAGTTTGTTTTGCTCATGACAGCAATTAGTGAGCAATCTCCCTGTCTTTATCTTGACTCACGGACTTCTTTGTGCAGTTTTTCATTCTGTGCTGCTGAGGGATAGTGATGGAGTGACTTGGTGAACACCCGACAGCCAGTCCAAGTTAAATTACCACACCTTGCGTATTTATCTGTCCTCATTAATATATTTAAATACTCTGAATATATAGGGTGAAAACAATAATTAAGAACAGATCACTTATTTAAAATTAAATACTAAATTTTATATAAGGCCATAACCAGGAATACCTGTTTGTTGGTGGTACATTAGCATTATACCAGTAATAATGCAAAGAAGTAATCGTAGGCTAAGCAAGTAATTTTATTTCAAAGTGTAAGTTGGACACTGTTTCTGAACTTCTGTAATACACCACTGTCTTGGTTTCAAAGACAGGTGTCTGCTAAGGAAGGCAGGAGCCTCCCTTGGAATGGAAAACTGTAACCCCTCTCCCTCCAAATTATTATAAATTTGAAATCAAGGAGCTCTCAGGCAAAGATATGGGAATAGGAATAACAGTTCTTTACTAATATCTAAAATAAAGCTAACAAATAATAACAACTATGGCATTAACCAACAAACAACCAGAAACCCAGTGGCAGCCTGCCTGGCCTCGGGCACCTTTTCCCTTGGTGCAGTTCCAGTCACAGCCTGCAGGGGGCGCTCCGGGTGCAATGGTTCCCCCGCGGCTGCAGGGGGCGCTCTGGCGTGAGCCCAGCTAACGCGTGCTAATGGCGGCCGCCCGGGGCAGGGAGGATGGAGGAGAGGCTTTGTTTCACAAACCCTCGGGGGCAGCTGGTGCCAGTGCTCCAGCAGGCTCCAGGACACAGCGAGCTGGGACAGCAGGGGGTCTCGGCAGGCAGGGGGAGCACAGTTACAGTGTAGCAAAAATGCTGAGCGGTGAGGGAGGAGCGGGAGAGAGACGGGCCAGTGGCAGCTCGGCTCCCAGTGGGGTAGGGGGAACGCTCACAGCAGAAAAACAGGCGGCTCCGTGCTAGTTTCTCAGTGGCCGTGGGTTCAGCAAGGCAGCAGCTCCAACCATTTGGCTCTGAGGGTCCCGAGAGAGAGAGAGAGAGAGAGAGAGAGCAAGCCCTTCCCCCACCCTTGCTTTTTTCCAGTCCCAAAATCTCATGTTGTCCCTACTTCCTGAGAGAAATTTCCCCTGCCCTGTCAAGGAGAAAGCCCCTGGCTTTCTTGCTTTTGTAAGAAACTTACACTTTTGTTCTCTTAAGTACCCAGTCATTAGTTCTCCAGCAACCCATGGAAGAAAAATTCCTGAAGGGAAAAAAAAACCCAAAAAAACTAGATCCGAACCTCGACAACCACTGAAATTACGATACTCTGAGATTCATCATGGGCAGATTGTAGTGCTAGGAGCTATATTGTAATAGCTTCTACATTACCCAGAAAACACTGTTCTTTCCATGGTGTTGGCTGGAACAATTATAACTCTTCGATATTGCAACGAAATGCAGATACACAGGAATTACGGAGTTTTTAAACTGAGGAACAGATAAAAGCTTTACAATGTTATCTGGAACAACATTCAAATGGTTTCTAGTTTTCAAAAAAGGTGTCTAGTGCTGATTAGAAGAACATTAACTTGTTGAGGTTAAAAGAAAATGAGATCTTTTTACAAGTTAGATCAATTTCTTTTTATGATACATTGAGGAACTTACATGTATTAAATCTTTGCTTAGATCATCAGTTTAGTTTTATGTGTTTAGTTTTGATTCATGCTAACGTTTCCTTACTGTTCTGAACGCAATACTGCTGGCCTTGTATGACTGCTAGAAGGCATACTAATTGTGAGAAATAATGGGCAAAGCAAGTATTAAACCAGGTTATGAAGTAGAATGATAATGAAGAATTTGTATCATAATTGTAGTGAAGGGTCCAGGAGTGGATTATTTGTAATTTGTCCTTTTGTTCTGTGTTGTGATAATGTTACTTTTGGATTTGGTGTAGGAAACTTTTTTCTTCTGCTTGGTTTAGTTGGGGGTTTTTTGTTGTTCTGAGTGAAGATTGTATGTTGAATGTCGATTTTAATGATGGTTTATGCCTTGAAGTCAAAAGACTCATTGATATATAAATGAAGATTTGTCATTAAAAGTTTTTTACAATGACTGCAACACATAATGTGATGGTATTCATTATAACATCACAATATTTACAATATTCTATACCACAGCTGTGAGAACCATGATGACTGAGTGATCCTGGTACTTCAGAGCTGCTACTTGTTGTATCATTTGCAGCAAAATAGCTCAGAAACTAAGAGACTTTTAAGGGAGAATGCAATAGATGAAAGATCCTGAAAGGCTCTTTAAGTCCAGTGTAAATGGCTTTATCCAGAACTGAATCTAGCTGATTTTCTCCCTAACTGATTTCAATTTGCTAACAGCACTACATAGATGAAAGAAATATTTCCCCAGTCAATAATTTGTCTATTTAGCTTTGTACTGCATTATAGTTGGTCTCTTGCCTCATACAGTTAACCAGATATATTTTTCATGCCCAAGCCTTATTGACAGTGGAGTAGGGCCATAATTAAAAACCTCAAACACGGCCAGAGATGACAGTGATGTTATCATTGAAAAGTAGAATAAAAATTGTTTGTGAAAGGAAGGTCATGGAGTCAAAGGAAGGTGGATGAAGTAAAAAATAGAACTCATTGATGAAGGTGCACTGACACATCTGATGTTACCAGTGAGATCCCTATATTTTTGTTGTTCTTGCATGTTTTCATTGCATGTTTTTTGCATTCTTAGTCTTATATTGGGATCCTGTTCTCTGGAGTTGATCTGTTTAAGAGAAAATAAATAATTTTTTCTTTAATTAATATTTTTATTAGAATAATTGTAATCTGTGATGTACAAAGCTCTGGATAGTGATTCAGTGGCAAAAGAAATACAGGTAATTGATACATAACTTTGCAACAGTGAAATATCTATGGCTGCCTGTATGGTATCACATCAAGATATTCTTCAAACCTTGATGACTTGTACCTTGGTTTGTTGCCCTCTTAGGAGGAGTGGTTGAAATTCTGTGAGGATAAGTACCTGCACATGTAAGGCTTCTCCAACAGTATAGAATAGAGAAAATTCATGGACAGTTTTCCCATTTCTGGATTGTCTTAACATGGTTTCTGTAAAGTGTTTTATATACACCAATGAAGTGATTGTTGCCGTTTTATCCGTGGCTACTCTGGAATCAACTAAAGCTTTGTTGATCAAAAATAACAAAGCTATAATTCCAGGGATACACCTGAAAGAACATTCAAGAAAATCGTGCCTTTGTGTGGAACTCTGAAGAAGCAACAAAATTTAAACTTTTTTACTTGTCCGCAACTGTGATGCGCATATTATTAATCCTTGGGTCCCTTGAAAAAGTTCTTGTGAATATCTGAACAGAAATAAGAACAAGGATTTCCCAGTTTGGACTCTATTTCATTACATATCTCATGTCTACTATGGAAATTATACCTGAATATCTTGTGAGATATAGCATAAATTCATCAGTTAGGTTCTGGACCATGCTATGTGTTGCTGGTAATTTATTCTGATGTTAGCTAATGAGATAATTTTATGTTTACATTTTGAGTAGTAAATACTTGTTTTTTCAAGATTTAATTCCCGTCTCCTCCCCTGTGCATTTTGTGTACTTCTTTTCTCCTAAAAAAATAAAACGTATTTCCCTTTCATTGTTTTATTAAAAAAAATTAAAAAAAGAAAAAAAAAAGAAGGAAGGACTACAAAAGGATGAATTATAAATTTAATGCCAGGCTAAAATACCAGTGAAATCTGAATTAGGGCTAAAGTTAACCAGAGTTCAATCCTTATGAATTATACTTGCTGATTTTTTTCTAATCCATAGTGACAGAAACACTGTGGAAAATGTCAGTGCTAGAATGACAGACTTTCTGACAGATCTCAACCACATTCACACCACATTTCATTCAACACCAAGCACCAAGGAGAAAAATAAGCAAAAGGGTTCCTTTAAAAAAAAAATCAAGTCACTTTTTTTTTCAGAATTGTAAGAAGAAATTAAATCTGTGAGCTAACTGCTAAATTTAGATGGATCAGAAAACTAGGTTCTGGTTCTGTTAATTTTATATGACAGGAATTTTAAAAAAAGAAATTTTACCTATATGTTAACATTTGTTTGTCACAACCATATTCTAAATTTTGTCTTGCATGTATTTCAAGCATAAAAGTCTCCTCTCTGCTTGCATGAATGCATTTTTTAAAATGTATTCTTTAGAACATAAGTTTTTGAAAGTTTGACAGTGTTCCTATTTTTATCCTTTTATCTATTTCATTTTGAAATAATTTTGAAATCAGGAATGACATTCTTGAGAGCTGGGAGATAGCTGACATTTGATTTTGGCTTTAGGGGTTTTTAATTATTTTTGCTAGCGTTTTTTTAGTTTTTGGAGTTTTTTGTTCATTTGGTTTGTTGTGTTTTTATGTGGATGTCAATTTTCTGTTAGGAAATCTATAATTGAATTTTGTTGAAATGGCAGAGCTTACTGAAAATTTATAACATCTGTTTCCAATTGCTGTAGTCCTTTACTTTCTAAGAAACTGTTTAAATAATTCAAAGTATCCGGGAAACTCCTCACATGACATTTCTGCAAGTCTGGGGAATTATACTGAAGGAATAATTTGCAACTGTTACTGAAATAATATTAAATATGGTTGTCATTTAATCACTTTGTATTAAAATAGTCTTTTTTTAAATATGTTTTTACTTTCCATTCTTCCCCTCCTCCTTCCTCATGTCATTAAGTTGCTGTTTTCTTCCTGCAAAAAAATGAATCTTTCAATTTCTGAGGATTTTTGCTTTTAGGCCCAGCCAAAAATAAGCAAAAAAAAATGCACAAAGTGCTGAGTATTTACGTTTAATTTTCCACAGCTGTGTTATTTTGTTAACCATGTCAAAACTGTCAGTGGAACATTTCCTAAGCTTGCTGTTAAGCCTAAACCCAGTTGCCATCCATATTTAATCAGGTTAACAATATAAATCTCAAGCAGCCATGGTGCTTCAGCATGAATTCAAAACTCATTTCATGAAGTTTCTTTTGGTCAAGCCTGTTGGAACAAATCACACTGCACCTCTTTTTGCAAACAAATGTCTCAAACTTGGCCTTTCTTAAGCCTTGTGTGAAGCTGTACTGCAGGTGTTACAGTCAGTGAAATGATTAAAAATTATGAGCATACTTAAACTCTCTCTAAACTATGTATTTTACCCATAATTGTGTTATTCATCCATGCAGATAAAAAAGGCTGCTGTTGTATTTATCAATAGTAGATAGTGCATTTTTATCTTATATGAAAGTAGAAAGGGTAAATTTATTTCGGTTTTGTTCAGAGCACAATAAATTTCTTTGTAGTGTTAGCTACACTATTCTTCCATATTGTTCATGTACATTTTGATCCAGTTAAAATATCTGAGTCAAATATATAATACAGATAAAAAGATCTTAGCAATATATGTGGACAGAGGGGAGATTCTCTCAGCAGAATAAGAGCATAGACAGTAATTCAGCTATTTCTATGACAGGAAGTTAACAGGCTTGGCTGTGAGAGATCAGGCTAAACTGTTGAATAAGAGAATTTGGAGTCAGGAGGTATGTGCAGTTGTAGGGGGATAAGTGACTTGTCACTCCATCCTGAATTTTTGCTATAGGTATTCATTATGAAAGGAGGATATATTCATTATCTTAATTATGGTAAATTTTTTTTTCCCGCCATGTCTGTGGCTATAGGAGTGATGTTTCACACTCTGAAAATATGAGCTACCCATAGGGAATGGCTGAGATTGTGCTTATTGCAATAGCTGCAACAAAAGCAGCTCTGTGAGCCCTTAGCAATGTAAGATTCTAGCTGTTGCCTGTATTTCAGCTATTAACTCCACCTTTTGATAAAATTTTAGATAAAATTAAATGTTAAATTTCAGTTTTAGTTCTGTTTGACTTTCTATAAGTTCCTAATCTTGGTCTCAGTTATGTCTCCCACCAATTTTAAATGCAAATATTTTTTTCTTACTTTTACTTAACATGAATATACACACGGAAGCTAGAACTTTTAAAAATATATATGTATATGATTAGGAGACGTTGATAGGAAATTTCCAGTGCTTGCACTGTGAACATTTGAGATGTTTGAGTCTTTTTTGTTTGATGACTTTCTGGCACAAAGACTCATCGCTTTTCTCTGTGGTTGAGTTCACTTGGTTGCTCTTGCAAGTGATCTTTACAGGAAATTGTTCTGCTCAATAGATACCTTTTTTTTGTGGTACTACACTGGGAAATAGAGCTGATTGTAGTTTGTTTTTTTAGTTTCTTGGTTTTCTGTGAAGAGACTCCTTCAAAGGCTCATGGTACCATCCTATGACATGTTAATCTTGGCTGCCAGATGCCCACCAGGCTGCTCTGTAATGCTCCCTCCTCAACAGGACAGGGGCAGAAAATAAGAAGAAAAAGCTCACAGGTGAAGATAAGGACAGGGAGATCGCTCACTACTTACTCTCATATGCAAAGCAGACTCAACTTGGAGAAATTAATAAAATCAACTGCCAATTAAATCTAAATAGAATAGGTAGAATAAGACCAAATCTAAAATAGCACCTTTGCTTCACCCTGTAGCACCTCTGATCCCAAAACCTTGCCTGGTAAACCCAATACACATTCAGAGTGCAAACTGAAGGTTTGCACTGAGACTAAAGCCACAGTATGATTCCCGTATTTCCGTCCCTTTCGGAATGTGTGGCTGCCCATCAGGTTATGCTGACATCAGTTAGTGACCTCTCTGCTTTCTTTTGGAACAGATGGCTTACCCTCTGTGGGATTAAAAAGGGCAGATTTCTATGCTGGATACAAGGATATCCTTTCTGAGTAGCTACTAAAAGGAAGACCCAAAGCAGGGGCAAGTTAATTTGAAGTCCTCAGTCCCTTCCTATGATTGCAATCATTTTGCTATTTGAGAATAATAATTCTTTTCTTTTTGTAAACTCTGACACTGAACTTTGTTTTGTGAGGGAAAGATGGGTGTGATTTTTCATTGTGGTTTTATAGATTAGTTGATATTTTTTCCTGCCTGTACCTATTACTATCTCTTCATAATGGTCCTGACCAGTCATACTTTCTTTCAGGCTATCTAGACCATCTTCATCTTCATATCTGTGAAAGTGGGAAAAAAAATAAAAAAAATTTTGCAATTCTGCAAAGCAACTTTACAGCTGGATGGCCCCAGCTATGTACTGGTGTGTGGGATAGTTCCTGCCCAGAGACTTGACTTTGCACTTCCCATTTTTGAACTTCATTAGATTCTTACTTGTCCATTTCTCCAGCCTGTTGCTGTTCCTCTTCATGGCAGCATGACCCTCTGGCCTATTAACCCCTAATCCCTTCTCACTGTTGTGGCAAACAGAGTACACTCTGCCCCATCATCTATATAACGTATAAGGATGTTAAACAAGACTTGTCCCAATATTGACCCTTGAGATACACCGTGAGTTATTGGCCTCTAACCAGATTTTGTGTCACTGATAACCATCCTCTCAGCCCAGACTTTCATCCTGTTTTCAGTCCACCTCTCTGTCTGCTCAGCTCACACATCAATGGCTTGTCTGTTAATATCTTGACAATGCCAAAGGCCTACCTGAAGTGTTGGTTAGTTAGCAACAGAAGAAACACGCGGGTCACAGAGCAGCAGTGGTTTCACCAGGCAGGACCGACCAAAAGCCCTGCCCTTCTTTATTTACCTATTTTTATAGGGTTCTAAGGACAGTCAAAGATTGGTGAAAGGGGTCAACACCCCTGAAGGTTTACAGGACAAAGACATGGTCAATCATCTTTCTCCACCCCAGGGAAAGGAATGAAAAACAATTCCACAAGTGCAAAACAATCCTGGTTGGTTAAGGAAAACAAGGACCATGTTTACAGAACAAGCATGGGAAACTACAGCTACAGTGTTACAACTTATGGGGCCCTGTAAAACCAGGGCGACACCTGAAGCCCAGGTAGACAATATCCACTGCTTTTCTCTTGACTACAAGGCTAGTCATTTAATTATAGAGGTCTATCAAAGTTTGTCAAACATTATTTCCCCTTGGTAAAGCCATGCTGACTACTCCTGATGATTTTCTTGTCCTTAATTTTTGAGGAACTTTTTTCCAGGAGTAGCTGCTCCATGGCAGCAGTAATATTAAATAAAATTATACCTAGTATAAATAATTTAAATAAAATGATACCTAAGTCTTATAATAAATTACTGATTCAATATATTTTCCTTCTGAAACTATTCTTCTATAATCAAATGTATGATAACACAATTATTTTGATGGAGGGACCGCGATGCCCTGTAAAATTGTGGAGGTACAGCTGATCAATCAGACAGCGGCATTTCATTAACTTGTACCATCAGATGTAAATGCATATCATTTACTTACTGGGAAGTAGTCAGACATCCTCAGCACAAAAGTAATTAACCATCCTGAGGGCATATGGGGACACTCAGATACAAACAGGATGTGTTTTCCTCTCCTTGCCTAGTTTCACTTCCTCAAGTGACAAAGGCAACCACACATCATTAGGAGTCTTTAGGTAGCTTTTTTCTTGCTAGAGTAAACAGTGAAAAATGGAAAAAGTAGGTATCTTGTGAATATTTTTCAGCAAGGTGGATTTCTTGTTGTTGCTAGTATGTTCGGATCATTCATACCATGGGTTTTTCTAAGATAATGTCTGCAGAAATAGATCTTTTGTAGACCAATAACCAATGTCCTGGCACTAGAGAGGTGCCCAGAATTTTCAATTTCTAATGTTTCTTCTCTTGCTATCTTCTAGGTACAAATACTATTCCTACAACGTGTTAAAGTTAGTTACTAATGAGCTGTTTCCTTCAATGTCTAGATCAAAATTTTTATCCTCTTTTGTAGTAGCTTAACAAAAATAAGTGCAATTAACTTTAAGAACAACTACTAGTAATTTTTATAAGTAGAGTGAGACAACATTTGCAAATATTAAGATATTTAATGTTAGAAAAAAATGTAAAATCCAATCTGAAATACTTGCCTAGAGGTTAATATTCTGTCTTCCAAGATAAAAGGTATCTAACAGTTTTTATTGTTGGGAGCATGATAAACAGAAACTTCAGTAAAAGACAATGTTTTTCCTTAATGATTTCTTTACACTCATTCATTTCCCTTTGTGGAAATATTGAAAATATTGTGGAATGCTGTATTGCTCTGAATAATCAATCTGAGAAACTCCTATTATGTATGCAAGTCAGCAAAATATGTCATACTTCTATGCAAACAGGAAACTGTAGCATGAAAAGTAGAAATGTAATCTCTTTATGCTGTTCATTTAATGTATTTGTTCTCAGGAGAAAGGAGGACTATCCATTTGTTTTTAACTATTATTTCTCCAAAGTAAAGGATTCTAAGTTATATAATATAAAGATATTAAAAATTATGTGATTTAAATGCATTTCAGTTGTTCTCAGCATAGACATCCACATATAAATGCCTAAACTCAGTTTCTAGACAAGAGAAATAGGTACTTCTAAGCTGTGGTTGATCTAGTGCGAATTATCTACCTTTTGATGAAATAGATGATGTTCTAGGCAGATTCTTTCACTGTTTTTGAAGAAGTCTACATCAAATAGAATTGTTTGCACTGTAGGTGTCTACGCTTAAATATGATGAATCCAATTTCCAAGAAGGGGTTTCAACAATAAAGTGACTCTCCATTTCAACTGGTGAGCATTTATCCCCTGTAATAATAATGAGCTTTTATCTTGCAGCTTTGATTTCTCTAATGTTCTATGAATCTCCAAGTTTTCTTCTGCCTTTTCACCCCCCTGCCACTTTTCTCATCCTGTCTGATACTCAAGGATTGAATTAAAATTGAAGGGATACAGGTGCTCTACAATTTCATTTTGGATTATGTTTTGTTCATGTAATATGTAACTGCAATAGAACCAATTAAACTATTGTTATGTTACACAACAGTTCTTAGATATGTTACATTCTTGGAAGGATGTTTTAATTCATATTTATTCCTTAATATTATCTAATGTATAGCTCATTTAAGCTGTATCTTAGTTTAATACTTAACTACTCTTGTAAGGAGAAAAGATTCATAACACCTTTAGAAACATCATCATTATTTCACTGGTAGAATGTCCCATTTTATGGAGTGGAAATGTTGCTATATATCTGAAAATATTTTTAGAGTTACATTTGCATTGGAAGAGTCAGGCTAACAGATGCACATATAGAAGTACATGCATTTTTGTATCTTTACTCTTCCCCTTCAGAAGCCGTTCTGAAGAACATACACTTGCCTTTGTTACACACCATTCTGCTTTGTATATCTTGAAATTTTTAAAAGTTGGACACTTCACCTTGAACAGTACTTTCCTTGAAAAATCTTCAGGGAGCTAATTTCATCAGGAACTAGATACCCATATTGAACAATTGTCTGGAGAACTTGTTGTCTGGAACAGGTCCTTTTGAGCATGCTCTCTCTGAAAAGCTGTAGGAAGTTCTCAAAGTAGTCATTAACTATTCAATAAAACCTTTTCCCATTTTACTTCTGAGCTGGAGTTTTGCCCAAGGAGTGGGTTCTAAAGGATAAATTCCAAGGCACACCTTGGAAAAAGAAAGAAGACACACCTACTGAAATTCTTTAGAAATCAGATCTCTGCTCCCATTGATTCCTTTGAAAAAGTTCTTACAAAATAATTGGAGACCAAAGTATATAACTATAATTTTCAGAAAGCTATTTTTCAGATAGGACTTTTTCTTTCCCTGTAGGGACTAGATAATACTTATTAGTGTTACTGCCTTTTATTACTATTTGGTTCTGGGTTTATGACTTCAATTTAAATGAGGCATTCAAAGTTGCTCATTGCTTTTGGGTTTATAAGTAGCAGGAGCAGACCAGGATGTAGAGAGACTACTGCCTTCTGTTTAGCTACTTTTTAATTTCTTTTTAGGGAATAAAGAGTACACAGGTCAGCGTAGTTTATTTTTAGTAATAGTTTTTTTTAAATAGTGTGTGTGTGGAGGAAGAGAAAATATAAGATTCCTTTTTCCTCACAGTGGTATATAGGGATGTATTTAATAATATCCTCTGAAACAAAATTCAAGATATTATTAGCTTATATCAGTACAATTGTAGTAGTCTGATACATGCTGGATTTATCACAAATTCTACTATAAAGGCACAAAACTTTTAGGGACTATTGAGTATCTCTTTCTAAAAGAAAAAAAATATAGTCATTACTATAGTGCCTAATTTTAAGATATTCTTCTCAGGACTGCAGCCATACAGATATCTGATATCATTAGTTGACTCCTGTATGAAATGATAGCTCAAGACTTGTGGCAAACTGTCTGTGATGAAATCTTCAAAATTTTCTTCTTCTGCCTTCCAGAACCAACTTCTGATAACATAATCTTTTTATGCAGAATCTTATACTCAGGCATAGCACCAGTGAAATATTTTTGTTCATAATATTCCCTGATATTATACCTTGTCATTTGAAAATATTTTGTGCTCCCTTACTTTTTCTATTCAGTTTTGAGAGACTGTGGGGTAGTGGATAAACGCAGTAAATACATAAATATATTACAGCATGATCAATGTTTGTATGCATCAATAAAACCCATGGATTTTGTTTCATTTATATTAATGCTTGCTCTGGGAAACTGGAAAAAAAGACTTCACTGGAATGTATAGATCAAGAAAAAATACTTGCTCCTGCACTTCTGATTACTATGCATCTACTAACCAGATCAATAGTACACTTTGGTAAGGCTAGTCTGATTTAAAAATATGTAGAATATAGTAATAAATCATCACAGTTTTCCCTGAAGTGTTTATTTCTATGAAAACAGACTAAAAAGTAGATTTTACTCTGTTAAACTGATTCAAGGATGCCACCCAACTTTGGTTTGCCATTTAGAGATTTTTCAGAAAAATGAACAATGACATTGTTAGATAACTGATAAGAAGAGAATTTTTGGAAAGTTTATTAAAAAGTTTTAAGTTATTTACTCATCTTACCTAAATTTCAGGTTTTATTTTGAAAGGTTTCATTGCAATCAACTTTAAATGCTGATATCATCAAAACACCTTTTCAGTAATTTAAAGGCAACAGTCAAAATAGGAAACACTACGAGTCCGATAGACTTTGAGTGTGATCAAACTAAAGCTGACGTTGTAAAACAAGGACTCTGAAAACACAGCCTTAAGACTACTTATTTTCTATCTTGTTGGCATATTTAGAAGGATTTCAAGTACATTTTGTATTGTACATTGTGTGTGTACTTTGCATGTCAAAGGATGAATTTCCAAAAAGTATATAGAGTTTATTTTAATAGTAGGAACATGTAAAGGTTTGTACAGTACATGTGTAGTAAATTAGTTTCCTGTTGGATATTGACAGCTCTGCTGTTTCAGTACATTGCTTTTGCTCAATTTGTGTAAATTCCCTTAAAACTAAATGTCTTCATTATCAGCTGACAAGCACATTTCTTAAATAAATGGCAAGTTTACTTTACCATTTCCAAAGTTTGTGCTGTAAATCATGTAAGGTTATGTTAAACCTAAGTTTGGAATGGGTTGTGTATTAACTGTTACATACAGCTTGTTTACCTTTTAATGACCTGGTTATGAAATAAATATTTCATTGATACTATAGAATGTCTGGAGTAGCCATTAGCAACTGGGTATGCATGGTAAACAAAATGATTTACTAGCTCAAAGAATAATATTTCACATTTTGCTATGCATAAAATATGCTTCTGTTTGGTGACTGTTTTTTCTGATTTTGATTTACTAGTGTCAATTTTGCACAAAGATTAAGCATTTTCTAATTTTCAGTTGAATCAAAAACTTCTAAGGAGAAATCCTGATAGTAGACTCACAAGAATAAGATTATCAAATATTATTATTTCAAATTTCTTATAGCCAGTTGCTATAAAATTTTTTATTTTTTATATATTCTTACATTTTTAAAATTATTAATTGCATCATTGCTTCTTATTGTCTTAAAAATGTGCTTGTTTCACAGAATATGATACAAGATAAATGTAGACTAATCTATGCCCATGTGGATTTATAGAACTACAGTTTTCGATGTCATAGCTTTATGTGAGTTACTAGTGAGACAAAAATCTTGTAATTAATATCCTTTTCTGAAAAATATTAATGGAGAAACAACAAATTATAGACTTTTTAAACGTACATCTCTTTTGATTAAAAATTTTAAAAAAGCTCTCTTTATCACAGAAAAGATTTTCAGATTGTAGAAAAGTGAGAGATTATATCAGAGCAGCCAGAATCATCAGCAACAGAATCATCAATAATTTGGAGATTGACTAGAGACAAGTGGAAAGATCGAAGCTGAAGCCTAGGTCAAAGATTGAAGTTGAGGCCTATGGTTTGAACAAAAAAATCAAATTTGATTATTTTCTCATGTTCCACAATATTCCTTAATGAGACAGATATTTTTCAGGGAGTTAGCTTACTTTTTCATTTGTGAGCGTTTTTAAAAAAGAATGACAAAGATCTTACTTTTTGGCTGTGAAATAAAGAAAACCTTTTTTTTTGTCATTTCTAATTAAAAAAAAAACCATATCTTGAAACTTACATTTTCCTTAACCTCTATCTTCTCCTCTTATGAAATACACATCACATGGAATAATGTTGATTGTGCTAAAGAAAAGCTGTTTTAGCTTTCTTACACAGTTAATAAAGAAAAGTACTTCAATTGCAAAAAGACAGATGCCTTGTATCAATTTGGTGGTGCTCAACTAATATAAGGTATCTGAAAGGATATTAGTTAAAAAAATATTTCCGTTGCAATTACTGAAAAAATCTGATGAGACTAGATTTCTTCATGTGTTTAATGGAAAAAAAGATTAAGATTTCTGATCATGAATTAGTGATACAATTTTTATACTATATTGGTTTTCTTATTATGAGTATAGTATTGATGGTTTTGCTGCAATGTTATTTCAAAATGTATTGTACTGTTAATAAGTGATATATACTTTCAAGTTGAATTCAATACTAACATTATTTGCCCACGTTTTATTGTGGAGTCTGTTTTGTTCTGATGTAACAGCACATCTAATTGCACAAAATTAAAAAGTGAACCAAAAATGACAGCTTTTTTATTTGACTGGTTTGGGGGGTTTTGGTTTTGTGTTTGGTTGGTTGGTTTTTTAAGTACTGAATGAAATATGTGTCAGCCTTAAATGTAGTTATGGATTTCAGTTTAAATTCTTATGTCTAGTGTTACAAATTTTGTGGCTAGAACAGAACAAAATACACAGAATATTCTTTTAAACTAAGAAGATTAAGAACATTTATATGTGGTTTTCTCCTCTTTACTCAATTAGAGCAAATCACCTGCTTGCCTACACAATCTTCCATGTCCTTTCTTTCTGCCCTTTCCCTCTTAACTCTCTGTGCTTGACTGCAGTCCCTGGGGTATGGCACACACATATAAACGTACACACATATGTTTATATATGTGAATATGCCAAACTGGCTGTTCTTCAGTGCACTTATTTCACCACTCACACCTCTAAAGGAAAGTGTTTCTCCTCTATTTGAAATAAATTGCAATATTTGCAACATACGTCAGTTTTCCAACTTGCCTGTACTGGCTTTTGCTCATGGAAACATATCCTTCTTCAATTACCAGAACTGCAGTGTAACAAAGGAATATGAGCTTTCAAGGACATGATAATGATCCATCAGACTGGCATCCACATCTTTAGGCACAAATGCTCTCAGTTCTCAATTATAACTGTAATAAAAGATGATTTATTACAGTATTAAAATTCCTATATATAAGTATTCTGTCATTTTTATTTATACGAAATTTTGAGGAGCTAAAGACAGTTACCATGATTAATACATGTGTGGAAACAATATGCTTTTCTTTTCTTTTCTTTTCTTTTTTCTTTTCTCTTTCTAAGTAAAAAATGCATTATTTTCTCAAAATGATCCTGAAATTTATATCCTTCAGCAGAAATATGCATAGAGTGATTTAATTTACAGGATATTAAAAATGGCCATACTTCTGATAGTTGTAGTTTACTCAACTTCATGAAATAAGAAAATTGCTTTTACCTTTGATGCCTCTTTATCCTACTTGCGCTAGATTATAGATGTCAGGAGTAAATTATATTCTTCACCTTCACTGCATTTACTCAGTGAGGTACAATTATTTAGTTGGTATTTGAAGACAGTGGTATTGCACAAAATGCAATTAGTTATCTTGCCCTTTGAGTATATAGTAATCAAAACGTAATGTGATTACCCACAACTGCAATAAAAAGGTAACAACTACATAAATAAGTGAAATCATGATGCTTTGAGGAGGTCACCAGAGTGATGATACCTAAAAGTTATTATAATTCATATTTCATGAACCAAAACCTTGGGGTTAATTACACTAATTTATTGTGAAATATGCTAAACTTATGTGCAATTATTAATTGGAATATCACTTTTATTTACACTGCTGAAAAGCCTAATTTACAGACTCATCTCTCAAGTAAATTTATTTATTTGTAAAATATGTTTACTTACTTTATTTTATAGGTTATTCAGATAAATTTTGAAGAATTTGATCTGGAGATTGGCTATGACACACTGACAATTGGTGATGGAGGAGAAGTGGGTGATCCTAAAACTGTACTTCAAGTGTAAGTCTTTCGCATTTACAGTTTTTTATGCATTGAAGAATGTCATTAATGTGTTTTGATGAGACTAAATAATTACTAGAATCAGCTAATTCTGAACAAAAAATAACTGAGCTTCTAAAATAACTAAAGGTGACAGTTTAAATATATTGTTATATATTTACTGTTCTGAAGTAAAAAAGAGATGACCTAGACATAAGAAAACAAAAAGTTGAGCTCGAATCAGAAGTTTGAAAAGCATGGTGTGGACACTCATCTGTAGATATTTAAGTTTTAGGAACTACTGCACTCCCTTTGTGTGTTCTCAAATTAAAACTGTATAAGAACATAATTGAAAATAGATATAAGGACATCTTGTGCACAAATTTTACAGTCTCCTAGCAAGGTTAACATGACAAAAGATGTTCTATAGCTTCTTGACCTTAATTTGCTTATTGACTATTATTGATAACTCAAAAGAGAAAGTTGACATAGTGAAAAAAAATACTACAGAGAAAGTCTGAATAGGGTGTTACCTAAACCACATATTGCAAACCAACATTGAGTATTGAATAGATTTTTATCACCCACAGACATTTTTCTAGAATGTATGAGCCCAGATACATAGATATATAATATTCTTAACAGTCATTGATTAACTTCAAAATCCATATTTCTCAAATACTTAGCTTGTGGCAATAACACTAACTACTGTCTCAAGAAGACAAATTCAGAATTTTATTCGTTTGTAAAATTTTCAAGACAATAAGTCAGTGATTCTGTTTGTTCCACAGTCACTTGAAAATATGCAGAGCACTGTAATTAGGCCTTGCTTATAATGCATTATTTTATGTAACTCCAGTTCTAGCCTGAATAAATCAGTATCACGCAGGAGAAATGAATGTCTTTTAAAGTACAATGCATTTACTCTTTCAAATCTGAGTCAAATTTATTAAAAAAAAAAGTGATCTAATGCTTAAAAACCATAATTTGCCTGTAACGGATTATCTGCTTTTTAGAAAATAATTTTTAAAGGCCAAATAATATTTAGCTGTTAATTTTAAATAAACTGACCTTTCAGCAAGTACCTGATGTTATCATTAGCTCAAATGAGTTAATAATTGAAATACAGATAAGAATGTGATACAAGTTTAGTACAAAATATATTTAATCATAAAACAAAATAATAACAAAATTAGGATTCCTTAGAATGCTATAAATATGCAATATATTTATTGGAAATGTATTAAAACAATTTTATATATTGTAATTTTCCATTATTCACCATAAGAATGATATCAGGAATTAGTTTCATTTGAGTACACTAAACCCAGTGTTTGCTTCATTTTCTGTCCTAATTTTACTCTATTAATATTAGTACTTGCAAAACTATGAACAGAACATACATTTTTTTCTAAGATTTACAGACTTTTCTGATGAATTCCCCTTTAGATTTATCCTCCAGAGGATAGATTATCTGACTTTCTATTTAAAATTGGTTTTTTAATCATTCTATATTTTCTGTTTTATTCTATTTTATTAAATATCTATATCAATGGTCTGGACAAGGGGTTTGAGTGCAGTCAGTTTGCAGATGACACCAAGTTGGTCAGGAGTGTCAATCTGCTGGAGGGTAAACACAGAACTGAAGTTCACGGGTCTGGAGCTCCCTGAATCTTCCTTTTTCTCAGGAGCGATGTTTCCCTTCTTCCTGTAACCACATGACTGCCATGACTTTTTGAATGATGGAGAGTGGCCTGGCAACAACATCAGCTAGTTTCCTTCTGATCCTGGGATGCATGTCATCAGGCCCCATAGACTTGTGATTTTCAGTTGCATCAAGTGGTCTTGAACATGCTCTTTACTTCCAGTGCGAGTGATCTCTGTCCCCCAAATCCCATGCAGAGGATCGAGGACTTGAGAGGAATGGGAAGCCTGACAGCCAGGGAAGACTGAGGCAAAGAACTCACCAAAGTACCTCAGCCTTCTCCATATCCATTGTCACCAGCTCTCGCCTCTCACTTATTGGGAGGAAGCACTGTCTTTGGCCATTTTTTTTCTGACCAGTGTCAGAAGGATTGGACATTGTTCCAATATTGAGCATTGGAAGAGGCTGCCCAGGATGGTGTTGGAGTCACCATCCCTGCATGTGTTCAGAACTGTAGATTTGGTGTTTAAGGACATGGTTTAGTTGTGGACTCGGCAGTGTTGGTTTAACCATTGTACTTGATTATCTTAAAGGTCCTTTCCAACCTAAATATCTGCCTCCGGGATTATTTTCAATGAAAAGACCAGAATTTGGCCAGGTATTTATGGTGTAATTGGTTTAGGATAATGCAGTCTCTCAGTGGATTGTAGGTGAGTTAATTGCTACCAGTAATAAATTTAAGAAGTGTGGAAGTACTGTAATTTCTACTTTTTAAGCAGAATCAATCATTCAAAAAGTAATGCTGATAATGCTAGAATTCAGTTTCAGCTATTCTTAGGTTCCTAAACTGTATGGAATATTCTCTCATGTGGAAAGAACTTTTATTAAGTGCCAATTCATAAGTTCTTATTAAAGTTTAACTAAAGTATTATTACTGACTTATGTAATGCATTAAGGCAAAGTGCAATAATATTTTAAATTTTGAGTAATGTGGTAGAACAGTCTGCCCAGATTGTATTTCATTGAAGATGTTAGCATTTCATAAAAGTATTTCTGATTATATATCTTAGGCTGGGGAGAAATGATGGAATTACACTATTAAAATTGTCACAAATATAAAGAATCCTGAGTAATTTTTTTAATGAAAAAAGTTAATTAGAATTGTCAAGTGTTAACATAAGAGAATCTGTTCTGTAAATAACTAGGTAAATAATTTTTAAGAATTATTACTATGAAGATCCTGGAAAAGCAAAAAAATGCCCCATTAATTTATGGGGGTTTAATATTAAGTAACATTATATAACAAGCCACAAGCATATTATTTTTGTTTACCAGTGATTCATTATTTTGTGATCAGAAGTATCAATGGTGAATTTATTAGGATTAAAATGAGTAAAAAAATTGCATGGAAGATGGAAGATAATTGAGTACTGTGAAAACCATGTAAATCTTTTCTCCTGTGAGCCATGCAGATTTTGTCTGAGATACGATGCATAGCAAATAAATCAGCTGTTGTATCATGTAATTTTTGGATTTTAAATTTTAAAATAATTATCTTTCCCCTCAAAAATTGCTGAATAACATTGGTTTAAATATGTCTGGTTTACATGTTAATAATGTGAAAACATTTATCTTCCAATTTATCAGAGTTAATCAGGAAACCTATCCCAGTGTTTAATCTGTTAGTTTTACTGGGCACTGCTTGATAGGAAGGTTCAGAAGCAAAAACTGAATTTAAGTGGCATTTCAATAGAATTATGCTTCCTAAATTGTTAATTGCAGTACTGCTTCTTCCTATTCTGCTGATGTTAATCACAGAAGTAGCTAAACTCCAAAGCCTTTTCAGTACTTGCCATTAAGTTTCCCTGGGTGCCTGTAATTCTGAGCCTGTATATCCATGCACCCAGCAATGTGACAGTGTGCTCCAGCCTGGTGAGCCTGGCACCCAAGGGAACTTAAACCTGATTGCTATAATTTGTTCAGTCTGTTTGAAAAGATGACTAATATGAAGGCATTCTTAGTGCTTTCCTATGAAACTAAGATGCAAGTTGGAGCAGTGTTAAGTGTTATTACCAAGGGATAGAGGGGAAGAAGGGCAAAAAAAAAAAGGTGGATTGTCCTCCATGCATCAGTTACCGCACTTTTTGAGGATGTTTGGAAGCTTGCTTTCAGCTTCTTGGTCTGACAATTGCTGCAGGTGACTTTTAATGCAATATCCATCTAGGCACTGGTTCCTGTAACACACCTTTTGAAAATCCAGTGTACAAAAGGTGAAACTCAGTCTTTAAGTATGCTGGCTGTGTTGGGTGTGCACGTGTCCAATCTCATACTACAGGTTGTCTTCAGCAAATGGAGTGTGTTATAATCTTCTGAATATCCTCAAACACAGTCTTCAGTGTACTCTCTGAGGGGAAGAATATATGGCACTAGTATGTGGGAGGAGTAGTTCTGGAGTTGTAGAAGTGGAATACACCCTGCTGAGCATTGTAACTGTTAAGCTGTTTAATAAAAAGGGAGACATCATAATCACATACTTCCATTTCTACTGCTGACAGTGTTCACTATTCAGCTCTTAAAAGGGAACATGTACTTCCAGGAGAGGAATCTAGGTGCTGAATCCAGGGTAGAGGAAGCCACTTAAACGCTCAGAAAGAATAATTCTCAACTGCAGACTTTCATTATCATCTTAAATAGCTTCTTTCATACAATATTCTTTTTTCTGGATCTTATTGCTCTGTGGCCCCTTCCTAAACGTTTTACAGGGATCCCTAAGGACTTAAAAAATAGAGCAACAAGTCATTTTTTTGATGATTTTTTTTTTCAAAAATGTATTTTCCTCCTGTACTATTTACTTGGAAAGTATTTCTTATTAAAGTTATGGATTTTAAAAAATGTATTTATAATTCATTTCAGACAATGGAAATGCTGAACATTTTGATGGATGTTTATAATAGGAATTATTCTATCTGACACAACAGAGAGATTAATATTTTCAATGCCCTTAATATTCAAAATGCAGACTGACAGTCACCAGTGACAATTACAAAACTCTGTTAGCCATTACATCAGTGCTGTTTCTCAGGAACATCCTGTTAATCTACTAATTTGGCAAAGACTGAACTCACTGAAAACACTTTCCCTTAGTGCAGGAATGAGCAGTTAATATGTTATTTTGGCCAGGCATTTACTTGTTCAGTTCTGGCAAGAGTTTTTCTAGTAGCTCCATCTGTGAACACAGATGTGGGAAACAGACATGGTTTTTTCTCACAGCAGACTACAGCAGGAAGCTAAAAAAGACCAGAGGGAAGAACTAAAATTAACCGTAAAATACATTTAGAATAGTCCATTTTAAGTTTCAGCTAGCTTTAAAGAATGGTTAGAACTTCAAAAAATGAACAGTTTTCACTGTTATACAGTACTATGTTTGTGATACATTTTACGAGACTAAAAAACTTCTGGAAGCTTTTCAACATTTCGTTTCAGATAATAAACTATAACCAAATTTGAGACAAAATTTTGGGAAGAAAATGCAATATAACATAAAACTGCAGCTTTCACAACATTTCCTTTTTGCTATCACACTGTTCATTCAGCAAATAGAATCAACATTTAGGATTGCACTGATTTGCAAATTTTTGCAAACAATATTAAAAATTAAAAGAAAAAATCAAGTTTAGTTCTCTCTATTAATCAGCACCCTGTAACAGTAGACAGTTTTAATGTCCTGACATTTGTTAGTTTTCTTAATGAAGGAATAGAAACAACTGAGTCTTGTCGGGCTGTTCTTCCTTTGTCATAGAAGAGGTGATGAGAGAAGGTGAGAGAGTGCAGGGAACACATGGACCTTTATAATAATGTTGCTACTTAAAAATAACAGCTTTCTTTTAAACATGCAAGGCATGCATTCCAAAGTGGGTAACTGCATACTAGAAAAACCAAAGAATCACTGTAAGGCCTCATTATGGGCTTCCAGTGCCATTGATATGCTTTCATGTACCTGAGTAATGGACACAGGATTGTCAGGTAAGGTTAAGGATTAGGGAAGTTGCATGTCTTTCTGGAGCAGCAACTGAAAGTGAGATGAAATATTTCAATAAAATATAAGCAGTAGTTCCATGTGTTTATAAGCTACTATCAAATTTCCAGTCACTGGAAATGTGAGAGCTGTCTTGGCTGGTCAGCCAGTAAATAACTAATTTATTGTGAGTTGAATGCAATGAATTTAAAAGCAAACATTAAAAAATGCTTAATAATTATTTAGATTTCTTACAAAAAGAAAAAAAAATCTACTTACAAGTCTACTTACTTTATGCTTAATGGCTTTACAGATTTTTTTTCTACCTATAGGTTAACTGGGAGCTTTGTACCAGATTTAATTGTGAGCATGAGCAATCAGATGTGGTTGCACCTTCAAACGGATGAAAGTGTGGGCTCAATTGGTTTCAAGGTTAACTACAAAGGTAATGATACATCATTGGAAGCAAATGTAATGGTGTACCAAAACTTATGCCAGTATTATGAAATGTTTTTCTTTTATATTAGTGCATGAATTCTATTTCCAGTTCTGTCTGTTTTTAAAAGAGGAAAATGTAAGCTGAATTGAAAAAAAAAAAAAGTTCTCTTAGAGGTCTTACGTTGCATGAAACTGCACAGGTTTTGTTTGATGTGTTGTTACAGCAGTTGAGTTTTGGCATTTAACTTTACTCTTATTTTCTGTTATTTAATATTGACAACTATTAAAATGAAATAATTCTGTGATTATTTAAAGATGAGTAAAAAAATGAATACTCCCTACATTCTTTTGAAAATTAATGCCTATCACAATGTACCAAAAAACCACTGCAAGTGAGTAATTTAAATTACTGCTAAGTTTTGAGCCAAGACAAAGAAAACCTAATAATGTTGTTCTTTATGGTCTTTAAGTACGTAATGCATTATATAAACCATCTGTTTCTTTTTGATACTTCTGGAAGAAAATACAGTTTTTATAGAGCATGAACAGCAAAATCAAAAAACGCTTAAGTACAACATATACATACATATAGATGCATTTCTGTATTATTACACAATTAGTCATATTTGTCATTTTTATATTACTTTTAACATAGATGTATGTCTTTCTAACAAGAATTTTATTAAATGTATGGTTTCTGTCTAGCACCAAAGCCAGGTAATAAAAAGCAGGATTATTCATCAGAAAATGAGAGAGGAGAGGCAAAAGTTAAACCAGTGACTGTGTGTGTTAGAAATGGAGCTGGTGTTGCTGAGGATTGGCAGATCGAATGAATGAACATATTGTGAAAAAACTTGCACAATGTGATTTGCTGGTTTGGCTTTTTTTTCAGTCCATAACTTTCCTGTAGCGTAAAGTAAAGCTCCATAGTGATGTGGTACGAGTGCACTTGTGCACTCTTGATATTCAGATCTAGTGGACTAAGATAGTATTTAGATAGATCGTAGTATTTTGCTGCATGGTAGTCGCTAAGACTTAGGATTTCCACATTCAGGCTGTTGAAAGGAGCAAGAGAATGATTAGTATAGACAAGTTTAAGAATTTGATAATACAGCAAAACTAGAACCATCTTTGAGTGGAAAAGGATGAGTTATAGATCTGAACTCTAACTTGCAGAGCTCAAGTTGTTGATTCTTTTATTTACATGAATCTTTTCTGATAAAATAAATTTTACTTGCAACAATTTTAGTTTGCAGAAGTCGGGATTTTATTGTCTATTCTTATATACTATGTCTTCTTTTATTCATGAGTTACATTTATTCTTAGAAGCTATCGTTCTTCAAGAATAAAATTAGTTGAATATGAATAGGTAGAAGGGTTCAGAAAGTGTGAACATTCACAACAGCATCTCCATATAATCAACTTTATGATTGCATGCCTAGATATTGAATCTATTTGTCTCTTGCTCTACAATGTTACTTTACATTAGTTCACTAAATAGCACTTGAATGCAGCAAGCTCTCAATGGGTAGGTGCTCTGTAGTGGTGGGATTGCCTTTTTTTTCTCCTTTTGTCCTGATTTGGGTTTATTTTCTAGGATTCCCCACCACCACCTCCTTTCTAATTCAGAGTATGGAATAACTTTTTTATCTAAGTTGCCTTCACTTTGATCCCTGAGAGGATATGTTCATTAGACATATCAGAAATTGGGCAATGGTCATGAAATAAAATGGAAAGGGTATCCAGGGCAAATTAGGATTGAAGGGGTTACTATTTCTATTGTTTTTAAAGCTTTGCGTTTAAGTCTTTTCTAGTAATTATGGTAGGCACTGAAAACAGACACATAAATGGGTAGTATTTTGGATTAGCAAATGTTCTGCAATTTAAGTTTTGAAATTTACACATTGGAAGTTGAAAGAAAGTCCAATGAGATAAACTGAGTATTTGCATTAGAAAAGTGCATTCAGGGCTGTGACATAGCACTGAAATATTTACTTCAATCAAAAAATTGCATATAATTTTCCATTTTCAGAGAATTTTTAGAAATATTTAAGAGAATGATGATTTCTAGAAGTCAGGATCAAAGGAAATTTCAGTTTATTTCATGAATTCTTTAGAATGTACACTTAACTTGTTTGTTCATCTCTTGACTAGATCAAATGTATTACTTTAACTTGACCTCTTCCACCTCACAAATTCCACTATCCGCTTAGACACCTAGCTAAGGCTGATACTGTATTTATTTATACATGTATTTATTATATGTTTAAGCCCTGTAAGTTTTTGCTTACATGAAAGGTACGATTACATTAGCATTTTACATTAGATCCAGCGGTTTGATTTTTGAACTGAATCTTCTGATCATTCCCACTGCCCTTGTTTTAATTTTCATCATAAAAGGTACAAATTACACTCCTCTGAGGTAATTCATAAGATGCAATTGAATAGCATCAGGTAAAACGTTTTGCAGAATTGTGAATTTATTTTCATTCACAAAAAACTTCTATAATCTAGCAATAGAATATTATAGTTCTTGGAAAATAATACATGAGATTTTTAAGTGTAATAGCTTTCATATATACTTGTCTCCTTTGTAACTTTGGATCTAAAAGATTAAATACAAGATATTCCTTATACACTTTTTCAACAGAAACTGTATGACAAAATTTGTGGGATTAACAAGTAATGTAAATAGTCATGGTGTAAATTAACAGGAAAAACTGCTGTAGGGAATGAAATCAGTAATGTAAACATAGTGCAAAACAATCCTCTATCAGCATCATGTGGGAAAGCTGAACTTCTGTTTAGGTCAGATCTGAGTCTTCTGAAATAGAGAAAACTAACCTCAGGGCAGCCTTGTTCTATTAGGTACTGATATCACACCCTCAGCTTCTGTGCTGTGGCCAAATCTGAGGGAAATCTTTCTCTTTTAGTGCATCTGTTTTATTTTTCTCTGTTCTTTGAAACCTCTTAAATCATTAGGTTCTCCTGATAGTTCTGCCTCTTTTTAGGACAAAATCTGTTTATTAATACCTCAGACATTCTCAAATCTAATTGCATAAGAAAATAACATTGAAGAAGGTTACATTGACTAAAGTGAAATGTTAGGTTTTAGAAGAGGATTATTTAAGATGCCAAGCTAGATAGTATAGGTAAAAAGTGAGTTTTAAGCAAAGTAGACTTGCTTATTCAATTTTCCACACTGATGATCTAATTTTAGGATATGGGATTTACACTCTGACATCCAGTATTTCAGGAGATTTCTTTTTGCTTAAAGCATGACGTTCATCTTGCTTCAAGCACTGTGGCTTGTGCTCCTGAGTGCTTGGGATACTGGTGCAGCCTGGGGTAGCCTTCTGGAGTTCGTGATCCACATTTCATCCTATTTTCCTAGCAGTAAGCACTGAGTTTCAGACACATCTGAGGGTTTTTGTCACAGATGGCACAGAGGTATTTTTCCATGACTAACTGCCCAACAGCCATTGCTTTTGTGTTGGTGACAGAATATTGAATTATCAGAATTAGGCAGGTAGTTTAATCCATTGTTAGTCCCCTTACTATGTCTAGAAACATGAATTTCCAATAAGATAAATCTGTGTTATTGACCATAACACAGACTTCAGGAAGGTCTCATTTTGGCAAACTGTGAAAGTAGTTTATCTATGAAACATATGCCTTCATGGTCATTCTACCAAGAAAAATATAGCTTTAATTCTTCATGTTCTTATTATTGGATAATTAAAAAAAAACAAACAACTAAACCTTAGTGGGATTGTGGACAGTTTCATTGTGTAGTTTTGGGTTTCACAAGGCAGTTGATGTGTTTCTTTAGTAAAATACTATGTAATCCCTCTTTTGTGAGAATGGGAGAAGTGAAGCTTTTCTGATTTCTGCACATCAAAATCGGTGATTAAATCTATGACACATTTCTGCTTTCTGAACTGTTCAGTTTTATAAGTTTCAGTGTATATTCTCTTGTGGTATTTTCAATGTTCTAATGATTTCTGTTGCCTTTCTATCCACTCTTCTCTGCGTTTCTCATCATGTACTTGTTCTCTTTGTGTGTTTTGTGGTGCATTAGCTAGACAAGATCATAAAAATTATTTATTTAATTGGATTCTACCCCCAATTCTATTCCTTGTGTATCCTAACTTCATTTTGCCAAAAGAATGACATGCAGAGATTAACACTAATGGTGAAAATCCATGCAAATTATTTTAATCCATATAAGTCTCACGATTAGTTCAAATTTTTAAATGCAAATACTGCTTTGTATTTTAAAAAACATTAAACATTTATTTTTGTACAACACCACTAAACAACAGTTTACTAATACAGGACAAATTTCTCTGTACTGATTCCATGTCTGCTGAAAGTTATTGCAAGTTCTATAATTCAAGATCATTTCTATTTCAGATATCTCTTGAACATGTTGAGCAAAAGTGCATCCATTTCAGAAACTTGGGGCACTTTCCCTTTTTACCTTAATGCCAAGGTAGTAATTGGTTTTGTATTTTACTCTTGGGTTCTTCCTGCTGTGTTGGCCACAACTCACTACTGACTTTTTCTGACCCTTCTCAGTCAGTGTTATCAAATATGTTAATAGTATTTTTTATCTAATTTTCGAATGATGCATTCAACATAAAATTTCCTGTTTGTAATCCCTAGATTGTGGGAATATGAGAACACCTGTACAGAGGCATAATAAAGATTCATTTAACTGGGTACAACATAAGAAAAAAGACAAGCAATTATATAGTGATACTTCTATAAAATGTTTTCTTACTCCCTATCAGTTTGTGGCACAGACACTTCCTAAATCCAGTGTATTTAGAGTAAGTAAAACTTGACAAACTTTTTCATCCATGATTTTGTCTGTTTTTCCTCTCAAGCCCACATATAATTTTGGTATTTTAAATATTTTATGGCAAGGACATTTCAGTGAAGAAGTATTTCTTTTGTTCACTGTAGTTCTATCTTCATCTGGTGCCTTTTCATTTTTTTCCCTAGAAAATACAATGTATTTAATCTTCCATTTTACTGCTTACTTAGTTTTGCAGGACCTTTCTTTATTTCTTCACAGGTGATTGTCCTCATTACTCTTTTGTGTATGCTATCATCAGCAAGCTTTGTCATTTCACTGCTTGCCTTGTTTTCCGTCTACTAATATATTGTCAAACAATAACTTTAACTACCCTGACATCTGCTGGACAAGCAGCATGGAAAAGCACAAACAGTCCAGGAGGATCCTGGAAGGCATCGACGGCAACTTTCTGACACAGGAACTGTAGGACCCCACAAGGAATGGTGTACTGCTTAACCTCCTACTAATGAACTGGGAAGGCCTTTTGGAGATATGAAGGTTGGGGCCAACCTTGAATATAGTGACCATGAGATTGTGAAGTTCAATTTTGGGTGAGGACGAAGCAGGGCAGCAAGTAAAATTACAGCCATTGACCTCAGGAGAGATGACCTCAGTCTTTTTGGGGATGTTCTTGGAAGAATCCCACAGAAAAAGGTATCATGGGGAAATAAGGTCTAAGAGAGTTGCTTGAGATCCAAGGATCACTTCTAACCCTGCACAAGAGCAATGCATCCTAACAAGTAAGAAATCAGACAGAGGGAACAAGGGATGTATGTGGATAAATAAAGAAGTCCTGTCATTACTCAAGCATAAACAGGAAATACTCAGGAGACGAAAGCAGGGATGGAAGCAGCCTCTCAGAATGAATATAGGGAGATTCTCATAGTAAGTAGCAATGAGACCAGGAAGGCCAAAGCCCATCTGCAATTAAATCTGGCCAAGGATGTCCAGGACAACATGAAGGGCTTTTTAAAATACATCAATAACAGAAGAAAGACAAAAGGATAATGTGGGCCCATTAGTAAATGAAGGGGGACCCCGGAAACAGGGGATTCATAGAAGGCAGGGTTATGAAATGTCTTTTTGCATCAATCTTCACTGACATGACCAACCCTCAGGGTTCTCTGACACACACCAGGGTAAAGGAGTCCTGGAAGGAAAATTTTTCCTTGGTGAAGGAAGATTGAGTTAGACAACACCTAAGCAAACTTGACATCCACAAGTCCATGGGCTCTGCCAGAATGCATCCACGAGAGAGCTTCTGGACACCATGGTGAGGTCACTCACAGTCATCTTTGCAAAGTTGTGGTGATCAGGAGAGGTGCCTGAAGACTGGAAAAAAAATGAATTTCACCCTGGTCTTCAAAAAGGGCAAGAAGGAGGACACAGGGGACTATTGGCCAGTCAGCCTTCAATCCCTGGAAAGGTGATGGAGAACCTCATTCTGAAGGCTGTCTCTATTCATATGGATGACTAGAAGTATTAGATTAGAAGTATTCAGCATAGATTTGATAAAGGTTAATCAGGCTTGACCAAACAGATTGCCTTCTACTATGAAACAGATACCTGGATGAATGAGGGGAGGGCAGTAGATATTGTCTACCTTGTCTTCAGCAAGGCTTTTGATGCTGTCTCTCACAAAATCCTGATAGACAAAATCAGGAAGTGTTGACTGGATGAGTGGGCAGTGAGGTGGATTGAGAACTGGTTGAATGGTAGATACCAGAGGATTATAATCAGTGACACAGGGTCTAGCTGAATGTTTTTCACTGATGGTGTTCCCCAAGGTTCCATGCTAGGCCCAATATTGTTTAACTTATTCATCAATGATTTGGATGAAGGGCAGATACCTCCTCAGAAAGTTCACTGATGGCACAAAGCTGGGAGGGGTGGCCGAAACCCCAGAAGGCTGTGCAGGCTTTCAGAAGGACCTTGAGAGGTTGGAGAGATGGGCAAAGAACTGTTTGAAATTCAACAAAGCACATTACAGGGTCCTGCACCTGGGGAAAAATAACCCCATGGACCAGTACAGGTTGGGGCTGACCTGCTGGGAAACATCTCTGTGGAGAAGGACCTGGGGGTCCTGGTGGAAAACAAACTGTCCATGAGCCCAGCAGTGTGGCTGGGTGGCCAAAAAGGCCAATGGTGTCCTGGGGTACATTAGGAAGAGCATTTCCAGCAGATCTGCAGAGGTGATCCTTCCCCTTCACTCAGCCCTAGTGAGGCACATCTAGAGTGCTGTGTCCAGTTCTGGACTCCTCAGTGAAAAAGAGACATGGAGCTCCTGGAGTGGGTCGAATGGAGGGTAAAAAAAGATGATTAGGGGGCTGGGTCATCTCTCTTGTGAGGAAAGACTGAGGCAGCTGGGCTTGTTCAGGCTTGAGAAGAGATCATGGAGAGGAGATCTCATCAATGTCTATCAGTATCTGAAGGGAGGATGTCAGAGGATGGAGCCAGGGGCTCTTGGTGGTACCAAGCAACAGGACAAGAGGCAATGGGTAGGAACTGATGTGCAGGAAGTTCTACCGAAACATGAGGAAGAACTTTTTAATGTGCAGTGACCATGCACTGGAACAGATTGCCCACAGAGCTTTTGGAATCTCCCTCACTGGAGATTTTCAAGAGCCATCTGGACACTCTCCTGGGCAATGTGCTCTGGGATGACCCTGCTTGAGCAGGGAGGTTGACCAGATGACTCACTGTGCTCTCTTCCAGCCTTACCCATTCTGCAATTCTGTGAAATAGATTAGATGCTCTCCGGAGGCAGAACTGACCATTTACTTTTACCATCAACTACCTATATTTTAAACAAATATACAGTAAAAGCTTGTCGTTTTATGAAAGAGTTCCTAATCTCTGTAAGAACTTTCCATTGGCCTTCCTCAAATGCCCTTTTAGAACTGAAAACAGTAGACCTCTATTTCTCTCATCTCTGTGCCGACTAATCTTGCTGGAAAGCATTGGTAGATTTATAATGCAGGACTTTGCTTTAAAAAAACTGTGCTGCTTTGTGGATGTCATTTTTATCCATGTGTCAGCTGAATTTAATTATAATTTCTACAGTCTTGTTACATCTCAGGTTTACATCTCTGTACTATTCAGATGGCCTTTGGCACTATTTCTGAAAATAGAATTGGTGTTTGCATCTCTGTCCTGCACTACTAAAATCAGCTTAAGAAATCGGACATTTCTTAAGCTTTTTGACCTGCACTTCAAATCACAACCCAAGTTCTTTTCATAGAATCATGGGTACAGAAAAATTACTTAGGTTTTCTGCTATTCCTTTATGGCAGCTAGGCAAATTAGAAGTTTTTGTTCTTCTTTCTGATGAAGTATCTATTTTTTTGATTATAGTTGTTGGTAGTTTTCCGGGGTTAAGAGAGGGCTGTTTGCAAATGATAATGTGTTGTTCCTAGAAACAATGTTCTTCATAAACTTGGATGCGTGGGGTGTTCATTTTGTTTTGTTTGGGGTTTCTTTTGTTTTTTTGTTCTTGTTTGGTTGGTTTTTTAATTGTTGTGGTTGTTCTTTTTGCTTGTTTTATTGTTGTTTTTAGAATATTAGCTTTTAATTACTAATTTCTTCTAGCAGGTTTTTTAACATTTCAATCTTCAATAGTCCATCTTCATTATTAGAAAATTTCATGTTTTTTATACTGCTGAAACAAGGAATTTCCTGTCTTTATTAGGATGAAAGTTTTGCATTTTGGCCTGAATAAAAAGATTACTGCTGCTCTACTAGCCATTTTCTACCCTTAGTCTACAAACTACGTGCAATTTGTTTGTGTACGTGTATTTAAACACACACCAAAATACTTTTAATCCAAAAAATAGTCAAATGTTACTGTGTAATTTGTAATTTTTAAGTATTCAAAATTATATACTTAATAAAATTTATAGGGACAAATATAAATCAATGTTGCATCAGATTTGATCTTTCATAATACCTTAAATGGTATTTCTGAGTACTTGGAAGGCTATGCAGGTGACATTATAAAAAAAGTCCTAAAATTTTCATGTAATAAAGGGTTAACAAATTACATTTTATGCAGCCCCTGGAATTTAGTTTTTCAATAATTTTTTACCAGTATTTCCTGTAACTCTGTAACCTTTCAAAGCAAATATATTGGTCTCAGGTCATTTAAAACTAATGGCAAGCTGTGTCTCTAAAAGCAGTTGCATCAGAATGAATTTGAATATGGGGTTTTTTGGATGGCTTTTAAAATAATTTCTGGAAGGTGTATATTTTTGATATTGAGAAATTTTCACTTTTCTGTTAACTTTCCCAAATTGGTGAAAATAGACTAAAATGAAGCTCTTAGAAAATGAAATTGTATGCTTTTTCTCCATTTCACCTCTCTGTTTCCCGAAATATTTATTTACTGGTGCTTATTGCTTCTTTTTGAATATTGAGTTTTAAATCTGATTAGGCTATTGGACTGGATGATCTCAGGTTGGACTAGGCCATCTACAGAGGTCTCTTCTTATCCTAACTATTCCAATTCTCCACATTTTAGTGCTGTTTAATATTATATTCTCCACATTCATTTAAAAATGAGGTAATTTGTCTTCAACAAGTCAAGTTAATATTCATAATTCCACTTAATTGTTTTATTTGGCTAAAAGGATGGTGGCATATAACTTATGATCCTGTTCTACAATTCCCCTCTTGTCAATGGAGAACTGGTCAGACAAGTTTTTATTTGAAGGTGACTCCTATGACTTTTTAATTTTGTTCAATAAAATTGTAGGTCATTCTTTCTGCTTTACAATATTTAGTTAAAAGCATTTAGCAACCCAACCTTTTGTGATAGTGTTATCCATAAAGAAGTGGAAGGATTTTCACTGCTCTGACCTTAGTCTGTTGGGCAATATGAATACATTACATGTGGAAAGGTCATCTTTTGCTATGTCCCTAAGTATTAGCTACTGCTTAAACCAGGACACTGGGCTAAATGGCTGTTACTCTCATTTGTCCTCTGCAGTATTCCAGTGTGTATTTAACTGCAATCACTTTTGTTGTCTTACACATTAAGCATGGATGTTACAAGAGACTAACTATTTATCTATGATTTGGGGGTAAAAAATATACTCAAAACATCTTGTGTAAGCTAAAATTTTCTTACAAGCATTTTTAAAATTTGTAACTGAGAGCAAAAATAAATACACAAATAATAGAGCAATTCATGCATTTGGAAGATTCTCCTGGGCAAAGGGTAGACTTTAAATGCCCAACATGATAGAATAGCAGTTAGGATACCATGGCCTGAAGAGCTCTAAAAAATGGCAGGAATATAGAGTTCTGTGTCCATACTTAATATCTTTCTTATCTCTGAGTGAATCTACCTCATTATTTGCATTTTTGTGTCCTCCACCAACTCGCTGTGATTCCTGACTTCAAACCATTCTCTTTTCTCCACACATTTTGCAACACTGAGAATTTGCCGTGCCTGATTAGTTTCCTTTTATTACACTTGAATTTGAGTTGACAGAGGCCCCCCTCCTGGCTGCACTGCATCAATTTCCTTGCAGTGGTGTAGGACTGTGTATGGCAGTCTCTGGAGATGTCTGCTTTCAAAACACTAAGATGCATTTCTTGCTTTATCAGCCTGTGAAAGAGTGACAGAAATAAGATTTCCGTCTGTTTGCCTACTGAAGTAACATCATGGCATAGTAGTTGCTTCATTTCTTCATCTGTTGGCATTGCAAGGAACAGAGGGCTAAAAATGTATCTTGCTTGGATGAAGAGTGATGCTAGGTTTTTTTTGTTTTATATATTTCAGTATGTCGGGTAGCTGCAAGCAGGGCAGCATTATATTTAAAACACAGTCAGAACTTAAAATGTATGTATGTATAGAGATTTTTCAAAATGTTTCCTGATGAAACACTCAAAAGAATAAGCATAACTGATTGAGATGTTGCACTGCTCTAACTTGAACTTCTGGGTTTTTCATATTGCCAAGCATATGCCCTGAGAATATTCTTTTCCCTTCTTTTTCCTCCAAGTCAATAATTAATTTCTGTGAGTGCTATTATGCTAGAAAATAACTACCTCAGTGGGCCTTTTTATCCTATATTTTCATGTTCTGAGCAACTTCTATTAATTACTTATATTGTATTAGAGTAGAGTGTATCTTGCATTTATTGCTGGCTTTTTATTTCAGTTTGCTGTTGGTTGGCATTTTCTATAACATGTTTCCAGAGAAAATGCCTATAAGCCATAATGCTTTAGATTTGCCTGACTGTTGCAGGTAACCCCAGCAGGCAGCTAAATCCCACACAGCCACATGCTTGCACCCCTTGCAGCAGGGTAGGGAAGGGAATCCAAAGGGAAAAAGTGAGAAAACTCATGGACTGAGATGGAGTTTAATATGTAAATCAAAAGCGGCCCATGCAAGCAAAACAAAGCAAGGCGCTCATTTTCCATTTCCCATTGCTAGGTACATGTTTAGCTACTTCCAGGAAAGCAGGGTAGGATTATTCAGAATGGTTACTTGGGAATGCAAACTCTATAGCTCTGAAAGTTCCTGTCACCCTCCTTCTCCCAGCTCTTATTGCTGAGCATGACATCAAATGGTGTGGGCTATCCCTTGAGACACTATCCCAGCTGTGCTCCCTCCTGCTTGTGCTACCCCAGCCTCCTCACTGTTAGGGTGGTGAGGAACAGCAAAGGCCCAGATTCTGTGCAAGCATTGATCAGCAATAAGAGAAACATCAGTTTCTTATCAATGCTATTTTCATGGCAAATCCAAAACAGCACCATGAGCCTCTGGGAAGAAAACTAACCCATACTCCAGGCAAAACTAGTACACCAGCTTACTGTGTGGTGATGCTTACTTCCAAAGATGGTACACAGATAGTGCACTAACCATTAAATTACCTTGCATTAAATCCATTAATTATTTTTTCTGAACTGGTGAGCCTGTACTTTCACAGTAATTGGTGTTATTGCCAAACTTTTGGTGATTTTTCATCATATTTTTCTGGTGCTGAAGTAAAAATTTACTACAAGCTACTTTCTTTGCTACCGAGGGCATTAGGTGAATTTCTGCTTGATGTTCTTTTTTTTTTTTCTTTATTTTTTTTTTAAATTTTATTTTTTTAAATTGAAAATTATATGAATGGCCATACAAAGAGAGTTTTAACTTAAAAGAAGGCTCATTTAGGCCGGCGGTGCAATTTTTATTTTTTTTATTTCTATACATTTATGCTGATAATTCATGTTAGTTATCTGAAATATATGTTGAACATCCCCTTACATCATTGTATTTAAAGTAAGAAGTGGAATAGAAATCAAAATTTCCATTTTTCAATTAAAAATCCATAATAATGTGGTTTTTTCTTTCCCCTTTCTTTTAGTCCTGTATGGTGTGCATATTTCTATGCATAAAGTATTTCATGACATATGAAAAATGCTAGAATAACACATTGTTGATCCCCATGGTGCAAATCTGTTATTAAAGTGATATGTATAGTGTGAATTTGCATTCTTTAAAACTAAGGCAAAAATCCAATCTTTAATCTCAAGAGGATTTCTGTGCTGTCACATCAAGAAACAATCATCTTTATCCTTGAATTCTAAATCTAGGCTTTTAATTTTTTTTCCTTAATAAAAAAGAGAGGGTGGCATCTGTCTTTGCCTTTAGTTTTAGCTTTTTGTTGTTTTTTATTTAACCATTGGCAGCATGTGCAAAATGCTGAAAGATTCAATTTTATCAGAAAACAAAATACTGCGCTGACTGGCCAGTGCTCCAAGGTGGTGCTAAGGTGTCTAAAGACTGAGTCTTATTTTGTCTAAGCAACAGCTCAAAATACATATGTTGTTGTTGTTGTTGTTGTTATCATTATAATTATTATTTCATTTCTCTGTTTTAATATCTGGCCATATCTTTCCTCTGCAATTAGTGGATTCTCCAGATATTGTAGAAAAGTTCTTCCATTTACACAAAGAGGTCTATTTACCCTCTCTTCTCTCCTTTACTCTCCCCTTCTCTCCCACTCCTTCTCCCTCTCGCTTTCCATCTCATTCTTCTCTCCTTTTCTTTTCTTTTTTTCCTCTCCCCTTCCTCTAGGCTGAAATATTTTGCATATTGAAACTCTTGCAAATCACGAAAAAGTGAACTGCTAAGCTGATGTAACACAAGATGAGAGTAGCTGATCTGAAATTCCTTGTAACTTCAGGAATATTCATGAGGTCTGATTGAACCCCTGAGAAAGTGGGCGGCAGAGAAACCCTAGGAAGCTCCAAGGTGACATGACTAGGCAAATGTAATGGTTTTCCCAGACTGCATGCTGTGGAGATTAGTGCTTCTGATGCAGTCTTTGGTCTTATTAACTCTAAAATATGGGGAATATTCAGAATTAATTTTATTTTCTAGAATCTCTAAATTCAAGTGAAAGAAAAAGTAATAGGGGTAAAAAAAACTTCTTCCCTATGCTCTCCATGATAGCTTCCTTCTATTCCTCTTTTTAAATATCACAAAACACCTCAAGTTGTAATAGAATTGTCAACATTTATATACTGTGTAATTCTGGAAATAATCTGGGAAACAATTTTTTTTGCAGGAAAAAGTTGGGATTCTGAATTATAAACTTGCACTTTTTTTATGTCATTCCTCTATAAATTAATTTTTTCTTGTTTGAAATTACTTGTCATAATTCTGACAATAAATTTTATATCAATCCAATGTCCCTTGGAGACAGTTTTCTGTGGTTTAGTTTTGTCATGTTGAGAACTACCAGGAAAATACCCATTTCTTTATGGTTTGTAACAACCACAGTTCTATATTTTTCCTTTACCATGGAAAAGAAATTAGACTCCCTTAAGTGGGAACACTTTTCAATATATAAAAAATATAAAAATATAAATATAAAAAAAAAGCACACACATTTTTGCAATTGTGTTTTTGCAGCTGAATAATTGAGAAGAATAACGTGTATGTGCAATTTCAATTATTTTACCTACATGAAAGTACAACTGCATCATGAAAGTAAAACTGAATGAAATTGTAATTCTATGGTGAAAACTTTATTAATGCTGATTGACGGGTGCTGGAGGCAGCTAATGAAAGAAGACTACAGCTGACTTCTCAATTAAACTGAGTCTAGGGATGCTGTTTTGAACTACTTATAACCAGGGCTCAGGAGAGAAACACTTGAAATGACCATGTCTTGGAAATTTGAAATTGTTTCAAGAAACTTCAGTGTTACAGAAAGACATTTAAGGTCTTAGTTTCAGTTTCTGCAGATTATAGTTTTTTTTCTTTTTAAATGGAACTGGAGATGGTAGTGAGTTTGAGGGGTTTTTGAAAATTATTAACAAATACAGAAAAACATATAAAATCATAGGGTATAATATCAATTAAACCTGCATTTTAAATTACTTGGAAAAAGATAGAGATATGAGGATGTGTCTCTAAACTAATAATTCTTGATTATGGCTTTTGTTATTCACTTAAGACTTTTAAATTGAACTGTTTGGATTGTTACACAGACCCATTTGTGAAGAAAATGAACTTTACTAAATAGGTGCCATGACCAATATTTTAATTAACCAGTAATTAAAGAGATATTATGACAACTTTATCTGGGTATTAATGTAAATTACTGAACAAATACAGAAGTTAATCTGATAAAATTAATTAGATGACATGAAACAAGTGAGTTCACAAGTCAGACTTAGGTGATTTTAGTAGGCATTTAATAATAATGGAAATTAGAGGATCTGTTGATGATGTTGTTTAAAACTCAACAGAATTCTTAGAAATAGTCAGGGAAACAAACAAATGTAATTCCAAATTTAAAGAAGGAATTTCAAAAATTTTTGCTTGATGAAATCTTGCACACCTTGTCCCTAAAATCATGGGGCTTGAAATTCTTCCTCTTTGAGGAGGCATTTCAGGGAGGTGATCTGAAGAAACTAATATGATGAGAGCTGTGTCATCCAGGCATAGCCAAAGGAAGGGATACAAGAGCAACTCGCACTTCAGTGGAGTGATACATTCAGTCGAAGCATAAGCAAAAGGGAATACAATACAAAAAGAACTAAGAATTTCTTCTTTCTAATTCACATTTTAAGTCTAGCATTCAAATTGTCTGATTGACACAGAGGAACCTTATTAACAATACAGATAAGATGGCACATAACCTTCCTAGTATCTGCTCCTTTTCTCTGAAGTTAAGTTCACCTTTCCAGTGTTTTTTTGTGCCCTAACATTAACATTTGCCTTCCACTTGCAGAGGGCAGTGAGGAGGAATGAACTACAATTTATCAGCATCCCAAGTTCACTGCTTGGAAGAGTATGATGATCCTAGTGGGATCCCTTTCTCCTTTGGGTCTTCTTAGGCAGTTATCCTTACATACTTCTTCAAAGAGCCAGCTTTTTTGTGGTTGGGTTTTTTGTGTTGCTAGGGTTTTTTTCTTCTTTTTTGATTCCCATTTACTATTTTGAATTTGCAGAATACACTCCCCCCAACTTTGCACCTTCATTTCCACAACCAGCAAGGGCTGTTGAATATTATACAGTGTGTACCCCTGTCGCCCTGGTTTTACAGGGCCCCATGAGTTGTGGCATTGTGACTGTGGTTTCCCATGCTTGTTCTGTAAACATGGTCCTTGTTTTCCTTGACCAGCCGGAATTGTTTTGCACTTGTAAAATTGTTTTTCGTTCCTTTCCCTGGGGTAGAGAGAAATAATTGACCATGTTTTTGTCCTGTAGACCTTCGGGGGTGTTGACCCCTTTCGCCAGTCTTTAGCCGTCCTTAAAAACCTATGAAAGTGAGTAAATAAAGAAGGGCGGGACTTTTAGTCAGTCCTACCTGATAAAACCACTGCTGCTCTATGACCCGCATGTTTCTTCTGTTGCTAACTAACCAACATACCCCCATTTGTCAGAGCTCCACTGCACCTGACTGCAGAAAAGCTCAGCCAGGATAAGTAATAGGTCACATCATTACCAAACAACTGCTGTTTTGGCCCAAACCAGTTAAAAGCAGCTCTGGACAAGACAAACCCAGCCAAACACCGAACCCTGCCACACCAGGTAATTATAACCCTTGTGGCCATTTAATGTTAATGGCTTAGGAACAGCACTACATAACTTTCCTAAAAAGAAACTTTAAATGCATTCTAGACTAGGCCTCCAGAATCCAGAGTTCTCTCCAGGCTATTGCCGATATGTTGCTAACAAATAGATTACCTTTTTTTTTTTTTAATATATATATAATAGCTGTTTATTAAAAATTGTGAAATATATAGGTGTCTGAATTGTTATGTGGAGAAAAATTATGTTAAATGCTTTTTTTCTTCAGTCTGAGGGGAAAAAAAAAGGTAATCAATGTCTCACATATGATTAGTTAGGGATAAGGGAAAAGCCAGACAAGTAGTAAAGGTCACTATAATTAAAGAAATTACTATTTTTATAGACCAGATTTACAGTAAATGCATAAGGGTGCTTAGAGAAAATGGTTGCATTAACAACCAGGAATTTCAAAAGGGGGAAGAAATTGTGCTTGATTTTCTGAAAAACAGTGGATTATATAAAAATTTAAACTTTTTGGTAGTAGCATTGTCAGTAGTAATGAAGAAAACAAAATAAAAAGAGCTTTCAATTTAAAATTTTGGCTAAACTGGGGGGAAAACAAAATGTGGTGGCCTTAACTGTGAGAGACAAAAATGAAGTGTGCTGTTGAATAAAGTCACTTTCTTGTTGGTAAGAGCTAGAGGCTGTCACCAATTTATTATTTATTACATACAACAATGCATTTTTTAGACTTCTGTCTTTCAATTACTTAAAACACATATGAATGTTATAGCTGTAGGTTATGCACATAGCTGCAATAATAAATCTTATAATAAGCCTAACTGTAGGAAGGATGAAAAAAATCCTAGAGCATAAGTGTTACAGCTGCTTTCTACATGACATTTGTAGACCATATTTAAGTTAAAAAATAACTTCATATCTGATGATAGAAACCATTGAGCACTATGGCTATCTAAAGATACTGTATTGCAATTTGTTTATTCAAGCGTATTATGCTAATATTATTTTCTCCTCAAATTTGTTATTTTTTCCATATGCATTATCACTTTATTATATAGTAAGAAATAGACACATTAAATCAAAAATAATCCTGAAAATGTACATTGTGTTAGTGTATTTATAAACTGGGAAAATGTCTTATACTTGGACAGTAGGAAGATACTATGTATTCAGTTAACACGGCAATTACTACTGCTAACTTTTTATTTCAGCCTAAAGGACACCTGTAATCCGACAGTCCAGCCACAGGCTTCATAAAATGAAAGCACAGACACAGTGTAATAAATAACATTTGGCATAGCAGTATGGTGCATTATTTCCTACTCTAGCATTGCATTTAAAAAGACTAAAAGCTGCACATGACAGAACTTAAGCCCTGGGCCCAGTTTTTTTCTCAAAATAAAAAAGTGTCCCTAAAATATTACAACCAAGAAATAAGAATTATCTAAAAGCTTCAAGGTACCTTTTCTACAACTTTGTAGAAACCAAATCGCTTCATCTAGTGTGACATATGTACTGTAATGTATGGTGTGCCAAGTCAATTAAACCGCTAATTGTCTGGTTTTAAGAAAAACAGATGGCGGGTCAAATTTTATTCACTTTCAACAATTTTATACCTTTCACCTATTGGTGATATGCTCATATTACCCAGCAGGGAGTTGAAAATAGATTGTCAATGACTTTTTCAAACTGTTTGCTTTTCCTCCCCACTTCCACCCTTGTTTTAAGTATTTAAGACTGGCCTTATTTTGTAGGTTTTTCTACAAGTATCATGTTGGGGTTTTTTTTTTTTTCTCTTTATCTATCCAAAATGCAGCTGTAGGTCAGAAATAATAATATAAAGATGTAGAGTGGTGATTGGAAGTTGGTTTTGATCTCTTCAATCAGTTATTAAGGATTATAAAATTAATTGGCTTTAACATGGCCTTATTAATCAGCTGACTGGTTCTGGAAATCTTTTCACCATTATTTCTATAGTTTATTTAGTTCTTTTAAGTGTCTTCTGCAATAAGCTTACAATGGCTATATTTAGGATATCTGGCTAGACTTATGAACCATAATTAAAATCATTACATTTGTGGTGTGTTTGCATTTTTTAAGAATTTTTTTCTCTCTGTTCTCTAAGTAGTAACTAGTCATTACTTTCCATGCCAGGACAACATTTTCTTAGAATAGAATCATCAGGGTTGGAAGAGACATTCAAGATCATCCAATCCAACTGTTCACTCAGCACTACCATTGCAAACACTAAACCACCAATCTATATCATCCAGCACCAGATCCAGACACCTCTTAAACATCTCCAGGGATGTTCCCCTTGGAAACCTATTCCAATGCCTGACCACCCTAACAGTGAAATTTTTTGTTCTAATAGCTAATCTGGATCCCCTCTATCTCAGTTTAAGACAATTCCCTCTGGCCCTATCACTGCACAAAAGAAGAGACCAGCCCCCACCTTGCTACACCTTTCTTTCAGGTACTTGCTGAGAGCAATGAGGTCCTCCCAGAGCATCTTCTTCTTGAGATTAAACAAAAACAGCTCCCTCAACCATTCCTGCTAAGATATATTTCCTAGACTTTACACAAGCCCTGCTGCCTTTTTTTGGACACACTCTAGCACCTCATTGGCCTTTCTAAAGTGAGTGGCCGAGAACTGAATGCAGTACTTGAAGTGAGGCCTCATCAATGCTGAGTACAGTTCTTCCTGCAGATGAAGAGCTCTTCCTCTTTTTTCATAGGTAAGTCTGCTAAAGCAGAACTGTCTGTTAGGTAAATTCTGGAGTAAATACTTTCATTTAAATATTAGGCTAATAAGACTTGAAAGCGGAAAAGTATTGTATTCTGTTAGTGTGAAGCTAACACAAAACTAGCTTATTCCTTTTATCTCTGTGGTTAGCAAGCCACAGCTAACCTGACCAAAAGCATCACCATTCCAGAGTCTTCCTCAGTGACTGTAAGCCTCCTGTTTCCAGTGAGACCAATACTACTGAAAAAACTTAACATCTCACCACACCATCTTACTTTGTGTTTTCTTCAAAATCAGTAGAAATCAAGCAGAAATACTGTGAAAGCATTTTGTGTTACTTTCTGTTCCTTTTGCCCCTCATAAATATTTTCCATTCTTTTCCATTAAGAGTATCAGAGGTTTTCTAAAAATCTAGGGTTTTCTCCCTTTAAATATGTTATGAGAAATGTTTTAAATCGATATCTTTATTTTAAAATATGGTGGTTTAGCTTGTACTTTTCATTCAGCAGGTGGGGGGAGAAGGGGGGTGGGGATGAAGCCCAGACTTAGATAGTCATTTAATAAGAAAAAGAAACATAAAAATTTGGGGTTTACCCAAATTAGGCTATTCCTAAGACATTTAGAGAGACACAACTTAATGTTACATCAGATACTTTTGTTTCAATTGAATTCTGGTTGGCTGTATGCCCACAGATGATTTGGTCATAAAGTCAGCATTGCTATCTCTAGTTTTCAATCTTTAATGAAGTCAAAACAAATGTATTTAAATCTACTATTTCTGTGCTTAAGGATGTGCTTATTGTCATCTATGATGTGCATCTATTTACAAAAACTTCCATTTTCCCATATTTTCTATTACTTATGATATTTCTGAAAATCCACATTTATTGTAATTAGGGAAGATTTCTTGTTTGCTGACACAGTAGTTCTATTATTTTATTTTTCTGGAGCATTTCAAGTAACATTCTTGCCAGACTTAAATGCTCCTTTTATAAAATTGTCATAATTCTAGGGTATGGTTGAACCCTAGACTGATTTATTGTGGGGAGGTATAGAAGATTATGAAGATTTTGGTCTTGTGTTGTGACCCAAGCTGATAGAGAAGATGAATCATAGCAACACAGGGTGATCTGGGCCCAGTGCAGCTGCAATTTCACGTTACTCCTGTCCCTCTTCCACCATTACTGAACTACCAACCACATACTTGACGTACTTAAGAAATAAATGTGGTTCAATAATGATAGATTTTGTTGCCACAGAAACCTCTTTAAATGAGCAGATTGCTTAGTGTATTTCAAGTATAAATTTAATTTGTATCCAAGTTTCTTTTGTTCAGTGAAATGCATGTATACATACAGTTTCCATACAAGATAAGAGCTTCAGTCACTTGACTAAAGGATAAAAAAAGGCAGCTGTTTTGTTGGGTTTTTCTTAGCTCCTTTTCAGCTTTTTATGGTAACTTGTCCTCAGAATTTTCCTGTGAAAGGAAATATTTAGTGGCAGATATTAGGTTTTAAAGAAATAATGAACATTTGACTTAAGACCTAATTTCAAATTACTGTAATTTCATTAAAACAATTGGTAGAAAGTGAGGGTCAATGTAAAGGAAAGTTAACTCCTCCTAATATAATGGAGTTGATGTGAACAATCAAATTTAGATCTTGAGCAGTTTCATAGAACTGTCTATTGAAAAGCAGGGGTTGCACCCACAGTAAAGCACAACCTCTCAAAATCATAATGTGGATATGGAATGGAAAACATAAGAGACAAGGTGAATTATCAATAAAAGGCAGATTACAAAGCATTTTATGCAGAGAAGTGTTCCATGTCCACCTACGTTGCAGAACTGAAATTTACTGGGTATTTTAGTGCAATAATTAATTGTGGATAACATCCCGTTAGATCTCTCCTGAAAGAATAAATGTCACTCTTTAGACTTCTAATTTTTCATGATTTCCAATGTTATTTAATTTTTACTCCTTTCCTACTTTTAAGCACCACTTACACCACTACTTTCAGCAGTAGAAGTGAGCTCATTATTGATGAAGTGAACATTTATTTTTCTTGCTGAGGGGTTCCAAACCTTCTTGGAGATTCCATTGTCATTTACATTAGTCAGGCCTTTCAAGTGAAAGTTTGGCCTGTTCAATACTGCCATCATGAGTTTGCATTTAACACTTGCATTTATGAAATTAAATAAATGTGTAAGAATATAATTTTTTCACCTAGACTTGCTGAACCTGCTTTTGAGTAACTGGCATCTTCTAGAATATATTTGACTTGTACTTTTTCTCTAATACTTGTCAGTCTTCAAATAGGCTAAACACTTTCCAGCTGTAGAACACAAAGAGTCCCAAATTTGATTCCTTTCTGTCCATAGAGGTTCCCTTCAACAAAAGATATTTCTTTTTTCTTTTGCCAGCTTCATTAAAACACTCTTCTTGTTTTCACAAAGGGAATGGAATTATGTCTTGCAAAATTTATAAGTGACATTGAGGACCAGCTTATGATAATATTGTGTCTTTCTTTCTCTTACTCTTTCATTTTCTATTTCTTTAATTCATTTTCATGCTTCTTTTAGATGACAGTGGACACAGACATGGTATATTCTTACTCTCTAAACCCACAGCGAGCCCAGTTTACACTCTGCCTCTTGAATGTAATTCAACGAGACTTAGGAATTCCCATTTAGCTTCTATACCTAGAAATTATAGGGAGCTGTCACTGATAAAACTCATTGTAATAGAATGTTATAAAGTATAACTTAATGTAGTACTCAGAACTTGATGTTTTCTGGCTGGTTTTAAATCTGTTATTTTGATTGTGTGCATGTGTTTCAAATCACTAGAAACAGCAAAAGTTTCCATCCAATTCCAGGGGATGCAAGGAAGACTAAATTATCTGAATTTAGATATCTTTCTTGGTGATCATGAGGGGAGTTTTGTTTATAAGTTGAAGAGGAACACGTTATTTTTTGGAGTTAATTGTTTTATATGCTTTTCCCTACTTTGTCTTTAAGGTCATTATCTGCTTTTAATTTCCTTGTCATGACTCCATGACAGTTGCAAATGTTTATGATCTGACCTTGAAATTGCAGGAATGATGTAGAGATAATTATGTCACACTTTTTTTTCCCCCTGATCCTTACTGTAGGTCCAAATGATTTTCTGTTATGTGGTAGTTCAAAAATTAGGCATGCAATTTTCATTTAGTTTTTGCTTTGAAAAATGCATGATCCATGATTTTGCAGTTCTAGCAAATGAAGAAGGTCTGCAGGCAACATAATTTCCAAAATACCTCATGCGTTCTTCTTAAAAAATGATCTACTTAATCTACTTAACTTCCATGGAAACATGGAAAAGTTAAAAACTGTGGTGGCTCTCTGACAGATCTTAGTCATGGTAACAGTCTTGCCTGCCAACCTTTATGGCAAAATTGGAATTCTCTGAAAAAAAATTAGTAACTGGATTCTGCCTATCATTGAAAAGCAGCAGTTACTTAATTTTTAGTCAGTCTGTGTTCAAAAGGTGGTCCATGAAGGGAGATTCTGTCCTCTTGTAGAAAACTCTTTATATTTGACTGAAGAGACTATATACTAAATTATGCACATCAGTAAACACCACATTCATTTAAAAAATCCCAACAGCACAAGTTAAAGTTACAATAAATATTCTGGCAGTAGTTTTGATATCTACTTTCTCCCCATAAACCATTTTTACAATCCAATTAGTGAGAGATGCCTCTGCCCAAATTAAGATACAAATGAGACCAAATGCCAAAGTCAAAAATACAGAAAATAATTACCACCCATGGATCCAGCCCAATCCTTTCTTCATCCTGGGCTCCTCGGCGGTGGGGTTCCCAGAGTTGTTCTTCTGGGGGTACTGGGATACCACCTTTATATAGTCCAAGTTTCAGGTATCCACGGGGTGCAGATGCTGCTCCCATAACTGAGGGCGATATATGTACCCTGAGATTAGCTTACTTGGTGCTAATAATGCCAAGGTTGTGCATTCAATCTCTGTACATGATGTTCACTTAAGAGTTGGAGTCAATGACCCTCATGGCCTCTTTCAACTCAGAATATTCTGTGATTCTCTGTATGAGCAGTCACTGTCTTTCCCACAGTTTGCCACAGTGGGAATTTTTGCCTGGATGCATTACCAGGATGTGCTAACCAGATTGTACCTCCACCAGGCCTGGAATCAGCATCTTGTTGCAAATTCCTCCCTTCTGTGCTTATCACAAGTTCCTGCTGTGGTGGCTTATTTTATGGAAAGTTCCTTCTGTGGCCTTCACAGTGTTTTGAGAGGGGTGACTGTGCTCTTTAAGTCCTTAGAACCATTAAAAAGAGCAATATCTTAATTTGTAATATCCTGCCACATAACAAAAATACAACTATAAAAGCTAAGCAGACCGTATCTGATAACTGCTCATCTTTTTCTCAGATCTTTATAATCTTTAATACTTAGTTTTGATAAAAATATTTGAATAGTCTTGACTACAAAAAAGCATATGGAAACCCCCAAAATTGATTTTATCTGAATGTTGTTCCTTTGCAGGCCTAAACTAGATGAGTGACTAATACCTAACGTAAGCATACACAAACGCATTGAATAACAATGCTTTGAAAGCAAGACCATTTCTTCATTAGATAACTGTCACAAAAAAAAATCTACTTTTAATCCTAAGTGAAATTGGCTGTGTGCTCCTTCTCTTAAAATTTAGACATTTTTGATTTGTTTCTGAAATAGAATTATCTCTTTCATGATTTAGAAAAAAAAAGCCTATTTCTGTTTAGAAAATTAAGCTCAATTGTAATTAATATTTTGAATTCTGACTGAATCTGTAATTACAACTTTGAGATATTTGAAGTGACCTCTTCATTTTAGCAAAGAGCTAACTCATATGTCCAGTACTATTTTATAAATCAGAGTTGTTTCTGTAGAAACAAAAGCATGAATCAGAAACCTGTTTATTCTCTCAAGACTTCTGTTATTTTGGCACCTGAATGTGTGATGTTTGAGAGATGCACCAGCATAGGTCACAGTGATCCTTTTCCACTGTGCTGGAATTAGGATTTCTCCGCAACCTGTTTGCCACTAGACCTCTGGTTCAGTCTGTGCTGCAGTAGTTCATTTTCAAAAACTACTACTGAAGCATAGTGTGATAGAGGTGAAAAGTTTTTCTAAACAATATGTGATGTTTCTGTCTTTAGCTTAACCTATCTATGGAATGGATTGAATTTAAAAAAAAAACAGTGGAATGGGTTTTATAGAGGATAGTCTTCTTGCAAAGTCGATTTTTCAAAAATTAAGAAGTGTCAGTATGTAAGTTACCCATGAAAGCAAAATTCAGCCTCTGCGCACAAAGTCATTAGCATAGTCTTTAATTACACAGTCACACAGTATTTCCCTTAGGCTCCCTGCCTCCTTCATTGCATTGAATGAATGGTGTCTTGAGTATGTGGCAGCTGTTTAATATTTTTAAGTTCATCATTCAAGTGTTGGCCTTTGCCTTATTTACTGCACTTTCTTTTGAAGCCTGAAATAAGGACACAATTATTCTCTATCAGTTTTAACATATGTATTATCTTATTCTATAATAATAACAAATATTATAATAATTGTAATTGTAAAAATTGTAATACTTTCTTCTCCACTTCAAGAGAAAAAAAAAGCATTATTATCCCAGTGTTATATGTGGAGAAAACAAGAATAAATCAGAATTAGTGGCAAAACTACTGTTACAACCTCTTATTGCATGATGCTCAACTCAGGCTTTATTCCTGCTAACCAAACTGCAATATTAGGTGATGCCTTTTATCTCTCATGTACTTTCCTGATATTTTTTATTGCTCAGGCACCAGGATCTTGACCTAGATGCTCCAAAAATTAAATTCACATGAGAGATGGCCAAATGTTAAAATCATGGTTTTTCATTCTCTCCAGGTTTATACATTAATTGTTGTCATCCATTTAATGGTGTTAACATTCATACCACATGACAGCCTCCAATTTCTTAGATTCTTCTCATCACATTTTTAACTGCAAGAGTGTGCTCTTGTCTCCAGATGTCTAGAAGGATGTTTCACTAGTTACTTTCTCATCTCTGTAGACAGTATCTCAAAAATTGGCATCTCAAGCTGATTTAAAAGCACAGTCTAACCTTTTGAACAAGGGTAACTGACATAAATAAAACTGTGTTCATCCATAAAACTAGTATTTAAGCAACTGCTATACATAAATTTATTCCATCCACATTTTTCCTGCAATAATCCTTTATAACTTCTTTTTGTTATACAGATTTAATACCTAATTGTCAATATACTGATCAGCCTGCCTAGCAGTAACCCTTAGGACCAAAGCAATTCTGCAATCTTTGTATTGTAGGTATCTGTTAATTTGCCTATGTGCTTATTTCTCAGACAACGCTTATAGCTACTTAATCAAGGAGTAACACATTGTTAATAGCTCCTGATAGACCCTCCCAATTTAGTTGTCCTTCAAGTGTTTTCCAGTAACTCCCAGAAGAGTCTTCTCCATAATTTTACCAGTCACAGAAGTGAGACTGACAGTAGCATTCAGGGTCATCCTTCTTGCCTTTCTTGAAAACTGAGATGCATTAGCCAGTTCCCAGTCAACTGGTACCTCCCCAAATTCCTAAGAAGATTCAAAAATCACTTGAGAAGTTTCCCCATGACATCAGTCAGTTCTTTGAGTGTTCTCAGGTGAATCCCACCAGGCCCCAGAAACTTACAGGGATCCAGCTGGAGCAGCAGATCCCACATGACTTCAGAGTTTCCTGGGAGTTTATCATACTGGCAGTCATGTCCCTCCAGCTCAGGGCAGTGGGAAACCCATATCCCATAATTATCTAAGGCTGCAGCAAAGAAAGCATTAACTATCCCTGCCTTATCTATGTCCCTGCTTTTCAGGTGACCATCCTCATGCTTCAACAGGATGACGTTATTTTGCACTGCCTTTTGTTATCGATGCATTTTAAAAAAGCTCTTTTAACAGTCCCACATAGTTCTGGCCAGGTTCAACTCTAACTGAGCTTGGCAACATGAATTTTCTCCCTGCAGTGGCGAGTAGCCTTTCTGTATTCCTCCTATGTCACCTGACCTTGCTTTCACTGGCCATACACTTTATTTTTTCACCTTAGCCCCAGAAGGTCCCTGTTCAACCAAGCCAGCCCTCTGCCTTGCCTGCTTGACATTTTGGAATTGCCTGCTCCTGTGCCTGAAGGAGTTGGTGTTTAAAAAGTGACTAATCCTGATGAATCTCAGCAGCTTCAAAAGCATCTGCTCTTCTTATGTCCAGAGGTGAAGTCTTTCTGACAGTCTTCCTCCTGTCACTAGAGATTATAAACCCAATTGCTTTATTGTTCTTACAGCCAGTATGGTCAGCAATCACAACCTCACCCATGAGCCTGTTATGATCCTACTTCTGACTCCAAAATAATGTTAGGATAAGATTATTAAGAGATGCCTCTGCCTGAATTAAGATGCAGACAACACCATATGCCAAAGTTAATGGTATGGATTTTATTTAACAGTAAATTGAGGTAGCAAGATAGGAAGAGAAGCAAGGAAGGGGGGAGAGGGGAAAAGGGAAGGGTAGGGGGAAGGGAAGCGGAATGGAGGACAGAGTGCTGGGGAGGGAGGGGAGGAGGAGGGAAGGGAGAGAGGGGAAGGGGATAAGAGAGGTAGAGAGAGTGTAAACAAAAGAAATCACCACTTGGGTTCTAGCAGCATCTCATCAGCCCTTTTTCTTCTGGTCTTCTCAGTGGAGAGGAGGGGAAGGAGGGAGAGGCACTTTTATACAGTCCAAGTCCTAGGTATCCATGGAGTGTAAATGCTGTTCCCACAGCTTGGGCTAGCATGTTTATATGGAATTCCTTCCTTTCTCAAAGTTTGCCGTGGTGGGAATTTTTGTCCAGACAGGTTACCCACATCTGCCTCACCAGGCCTGGCATCTTCCTTTTGTTGCCCATCTGTGCTTTTCCCACAGTCTGCACAGTGGAATTTTGTCCTGTGTGCTGATTCCAAACCTTCACCTCTGTTAGATCTGATATCAGCATTTTCCTGCTTGCATCTGTGCTTAAGTTCCTGTATGGTGGCTTATCTTATGGAAACGTCCTTCTCTGACAGTACTTGAGGCAGTTCATTGTGATCTTTAAGTCTTTACAGAGCCCCTCTCTATTAGCAACCAACAAATCAAAGAGAACACCTTTCCTAGTCATCTCCTTTAGTACCTGTACCAAGAAGTTATCAACCAGGTGTTCTTGGAATCTTCTGGACCTGTTTCTATCAGCTGTGTGGTGTTTCTATCAGCTGAAACTGTGTACTATTCACAGTTCACATCTGGCAAATTGAAGTCCCCAGCTTCAGTTTGGTTGGAGAGACAGCCTTGATGCTGTACCAGGACCTCTTAGCAGTAGCCAAAACATGGGTGTGTCATCAGCATGTTCTAATTACCAATACAAAGCACAGCCCCATGAGATCTGCTGTGGGGAAAGGTGACTCCATTCCAGCCAGACCTAATACACTTTACACTGGTTGATGGTTATGGTTGATGGTTACGGTTGATGTAGACTCTGTCTTGCACTGTTTTCTCCTGCAATTTTTCCATGTCAAAACTGGGATTAGTTTATTCTGCTGCATTAGGAAACAGCTTGTCCCCAAGTTATATTCTTCAACAATTCTCTTTGGAGTATGTGCACCAAAGTGATAGCTAAGAGAGGATTTAATTCCTTCCTAGAAGAGAAATATACAGGGAAAAGTTTCATTGTTCTGAAAAGTGTGAGCTCGTAGGGGAAGCAAATAATTTTCTGATGCTTGTCTTACATAATAAAAAACAAACCATACTGCTGCTGATTATTAATCACTGCAGGTGAAATCACTTAACTCTTTTTTTTTCCTTCTAGAAAACAGAGTTTTAAAATGCTCTACAGTTTTGTAGCACATAGTGAATATTACAGAAGCCCAGCCTAAAACTTGCTTGACAACCTTTGTTTTACTTTAGGATAAAGTATGACTGTGTTTATTTTACCTTGTGTTGTGGGCACCTGCATAATTATTTTATCCCGACATGCACACCTTTAATTTTAGCTTAGTGTTAGCATTCTTCTATTGCTTTACGTAAGGTTGCTATGCTGACCTTCAGCAGCTTAACTCCATTGTAACTTAAGTTTTAAGGTTGGAAATAAATATTATTCACCTTTATTAATCATTAGGTACATCTTAACAGTAATTTCTAACTATCAAATATGTCTTGACTTACTAATTTTTCCTAGTGGAGGAAGAAATTCCTACGTGTAATTTAACAAGAAGCCTATGATACTATAGAACACCAAGTTGTAGTGAATGTCTTTCAAGACATTTTGTAAGTTTTCTTTCAAATGTCTTGTGAGGTTTTCAGTCTCTGCATTAGCCTGAGGGTAGCATAGTGACATTTTTGCTGGAACAACTCTTATTTTCAGGAAGCTGTCCAGTACTAAGGAGGTGATCTTTGAATCATTATAACTATGGGCTCTTTTGAATATAATATTTGGAAGAGTGGAAATATAGCATAGCACATAAGGTAGTGACAGAAATACTACTTCTGACCATTTATGGCAGGGCAATAATCAAGTGTTTCATGATAAAATTTTCCTACAATGCCAGTTTAAAGCTTTCCCTAAATATGATCATTTAAAGGAGGAAATTGTAAAGGTAGTGCAGGCTCTAGGTCTTGTGTGAGATTGGAAAGTAAACAGCAATTTTTATCAGCTTCAGGTTGAACATCAAGTTCTGACAATGTGGATAATTGCTGCATAATTGCTGTTTTGTTCTAAGAATTTGTTGATTTGCTGAGGCCCAGGTGTATTTTTTTTGCTGGCATATCACTTGGAATAATAAATCTATAATTATCTCCAGCTATTTGTGGGGAAAACTTCGGCTGTACTTGTAGTGTTACAGCAGAAATGGCCCAAGGTGTTTGAGATTGTTAGGCTTCCTTGTCAGGAAATGGTGCTCTTTATTTTGAATCAGAAACAGTAAACAAGAAGATACAGTTTCTCTCTTGACTCATAATATTTATCACTACTTTGTAATCAATGAAGCTTCTGTGAAAGATAACAGATTTCTAAGTGCTATTTAGCTTCACTTTTTTCACTTCATCCTCTGCATTATATTTTCATAATGAAAATGGTAATAGGCAGCCTAAAGTAAACTTTATGACCATGAGGCTATTCACATTGTCATTTGCTTGAATCCTTTCAACTCAGCTATCAAGTGATGTGTGCACAATTTGTATAAAAATGATTACATCTTCAAGTGCTTTGACATAACTCTTAAATACAAGATTTTTATAGTATTGTACAGTGGTTTGGCTTGGAAGGGACCTTAAAGATCATTTAGTTCTTTCTTCCACTATAAGCAGGGATGCTACCCACTGGATCAACTTTCTCAGGGCACCAGTCAACATGTTCTTGAACCCCTCCAGGGATCGGGCATCCACAGCTTTTTGGACAACCTGTTCCAGTGACTCACACTAAAGAATTTCTTCCTAATGTCTGATATAAATTTTTCTTTTTACAGTCTAGGGCTATTTCTCATTGTTCTTTCAGTATATGCCCTTGAAAAAGTCCCTCTTCAACTTCCATGTAGCCCTTTCAGATACTGGAAGGCCACTGTAAGGTTTCCCTGGAACCTACTCTAGGAAAAACAACCCCAACTTTCTTACCCGGTCTTCATAGGGGAGGTGCTCCAGCTCTCTGATCATCTTAGTGTCCCTCCTCTGGACTTGCTCCAACAGGTTCATTCCTGTGCTGAGCACTCCAGTGAGGGTCTTAGAAGAATAGAGGGGCAGAATCAAATCACCTTCCTTGACCAGTTGATCACATTCCTTTTGGTGCAGGCCAGGATACAGTTGACTTTCTGTGTTGTGAGAGCATTTCACTGGGTTATGTTGAGTTTCCTCTCAACAAACTGCCCCAAGTCTTCCTCAGACCTGCTCCTAATCCATTCTCTGCCCAATCTACTTGTTACCCTGACCCAGCTGCAAGACCTTTCACTTGGCCTTGTTGAAATTCGTGAGGTTTGCACAGGCTCAACTCTCAATTAAGTACCACTGAATGGCATCTCTTCTCCCCAGCATGTTGACTGCATCACACAGCTCAGTGTTGTTGGCAAACTTGCTACAGATGCCCTCATTCCTGCTGTCCATGTCATGTTAAACAGTGCTGGTCTCAGTAGCTGACCCTGAGGAACATCACTCACACCTGATAATCAGCACTACTGTGCAGCACTAAGGCAGATAAAAAGCTGTATCCAGTAAGCAAAATGAAGTAGCATGTGCAGGGATTTGTATCACAGGACAGTAAGCTATTATTTGACTCTGTCTTGTAACTTGTATGTGATGCTGTACTTTAATAAACATCATATATTGGTATGATTCCTGAAGAAAATCTCCTGAATTATACTGAATTATATGAACTGTATTTTCTCTTTTCTTATCAGATTTAATGGAAATGCCATTAATACAGACTATGAAAAATGAGGTCTGTGCATTAGACCTAAGACAAAGACATGGTATTGTGTATCAAGGCAAATTAAAATGTTAATGAACTATTATAATTGAATATGTTTTGAATCAGCCTGAATCAGTCCTATTGTCTTCTGTGATCCTAATTTCTCTTATATTTCTCTTTCAATAAATAACATTACTATTTATATTCCAAGTTGTATAAGCTGTCAGTAAGGTTCAGTACAGCAAGGGGGTGGACATGAGAAGGAAAAAACAACAGGAAGAAGAAATGAGGTGCTTCTATATTTTTAGGTGGTCCTGTAATTGATCTGAAACTTACAGTTTAGAAAAACATTAAACTATCCAGTACCTTTATAATTTAGAAGCCACACTTTTAGTTTCAGTCATTATTTATTTTTATCTTTAAAAATTTGATATTAAATTGGATGTACATGCAATTTGGAATGCTGCACTTTCCTCTCATGCTCTTTAGATATTTCTTAGTCTATTTTTTTCCATGTGTGAATATGCACATGAAAACAGATCATATGCAACTTATAGACAAATTTATTTCAATACATGGACTGAAAAATTTACTCTCATCATCAGTTTGACATTTTTCTGATATTTTATTATTACAGATTGGACACACAGTCACAGTAGTGATCTTCCTGGTGTAGTGGGGAAGTTCCTTTCTGAATTTTAATCATTCTTGTCCCATCCATATGCAAATAAACCCTTTACTCTAATTTGTCTATTTAAACCATAACAGAGAGTGAAGCAATAAAACATATTATTGGCAAAACCAATTCATTACTTTGAGGTTGAATCATCATGTACTAAGTAAGATAAGAACTAGTTTAATTATTCTTTATCATTTAAAAACTCTGAACCTTAACTGTTTTTTGGGCTGAAATTACCTGAGCTCAATGGCTATCTCACTTGAAGTGCTTATCAGCAAATCCAAGCAAAACACTTAGTAGCTTTAAAGACTGTGATTTCAGGAAAATGCATTTCATTGTGGCCAAGAAAAAAAAAAAAAACAAACAAAAAACAACCCTTTTTGGTAAGTTCTAACATTGAATCAGTGACCTGAAATTTGGCAAGGGGATATCTAACCAGATTCAGTTTGTACAATTCTGATTTGCATAGGCTTAATCACTTGTTTAAGAGGATTTATCTTAGAGAAACTGAAATCCCAAAGAGCTTAGTCCAAGCTACAGTCTTATCAGAGCTCCTAGCAATGTTTCTCTCTCTTATTATTACTTTCTTTTTTGGGGGGTAGGGGATGTGAGAGCACTCTATTTCTAACTTGGAAAAAGTCTACATTTGACAACCAGGTTTAGATGAAATTTATATGCATCTCTGTGCTGGATAACCTTGGCTGACTGCAGTATGTCCACAAAGCTGCTCCCACTCCCCCTCCTCAGGAGAACAGGGGAAGAAAATCAGATGAAAAAACTCATGGGTTGAGGTGACAATGGGAGATAACTTACCAGTTACTGTCACAGACAAACAGACTCAACTAAAGGAAGTTTAATTTGATTTATTGCCAAAAAGAAACAAAGTAGGATAGTGCAAAGTGAAAACAAAACTAAAAAATTTCTTCCACCTCCTCTTTTTCCCAGACTCCACTCCTTTATTCCCATCTCTTCTAACTTTTCTTTCACTCGGGCAGTAAGGGTGGATCAGGAATGGGGATTGTGTTTAGTTCACAACACGTGGTCTCTACCGCTCCTTCCTCCTCATGCTCTTCCCCTGATCCAGTGTGGGGTCCTTCCCATTGTCTGCAGTTCTTTTAGAGCTGCTCTAGCTTGTGTTCTTTCCATGGGGTGTGGTCCTTCAGGAATGGACTGCTCCACTAGCTGTAGATCCTTTCAGGGCTTATCCACTTGCTGCAATGTGGGGTCACCCACAGGCTCCAGCAGAGACTTCCGTGTGCTGCAGACAGTCAGCCTGCTTCCTGTGATCTTCACCAAGGGCTGCAGGGGAATCTCTGCTCTGATGCCTGGAGCACCTCTTCTCCTTCCTTCTCTGACCTTCGTGTTTGCAGGGCTGTTTCTCACATATTTTTATTGATCTTCTGTCACAGTAGCTTTGCAGCATTTTTTTACTCTTTCTTAAATATGTTATCACAAAGGGACCATCATCATTGCTGATGGGTTCAACTTTGACCAGAAGTAGGTCCCTCTTGGAGCTGGCTCTGTCCAACACGGGAGCACCCTCTTCTCACAGAGGTCGCTTCTGCTGACACCTGACTACCAAAACTTTGCCATCTAAATCCAGTACAAATGCATTAAATGACTTTTGGAGAAAACCCTGCTTTGTGTTCATAGAGTTGAGCTGGGAGCTGTTTTGTCTGTGTGTGTTTGGCAGAGAATGGTATTTATTCTGCGTTTTGGGATTGGTTTTTTTGGGGGGGTTTGGTTTTAGTCTGCTGTAGCTTCCTTTTGGAAAGAAATGGTCGCCTTGTCTCAGAAGGGAATAACTGATCAAACTAGAAAGAAGCACGTTGAAGGATCATGGGACCAGAACCTTGAAAAGAAAACAAGCCACATAAATAAATCTTGGTAACTGTTTCTCTAGAAACTTTCCTTTTTGCTCTGTCCTGTGACCTTCTGAAAAAGGCAGAAATAAAGTGGAACTATCAGTCTTACATTGTGACTAGATATTTAATTCAGCAAAACTGAAAAAGTTTAAGTTACAATAGAGTTGCTACCAAATTAAAACCTTGGTGGTGTTGTATAGTCACATGTATATTCAGAATATGATACAGGGAACCATTATTCAAGGTACCAGAGGACAAATTTATTGATTGTCATTAAAGAAGAGTTGCAGAGCTGGTGCAGTTTGCCTTCATCAACAGATTTGAAAGGCTCTACAGACAATATAGTAGCTGCAAATAGATTCACTGTTGTCACTAGACCAATGTCTAGTGACATTTATGTGTCATGAGATACATTCTCAATGATAGCTTCAACAGTCTTGAGTTTGGACTTCTATCTGCACACATTTACCATTAAAGATGAAAAAGAAAAGCACTAATTAGAGCAAAAAGGTCAAAATTCTGTGTACAATGCTGACTCCTATAGTGCCAGAAAAAATCCCCTGAATTAGTTCATTTTCATTTTTATGTTCTTCGAAAGCATACTGACAGTTGGAGATGAAGCTATTTCATCCAGTGAAGCATTTTATTTTCCTTAAGATTTTCTAGAGTAGTGAAAGGTCTTAGTCAAATCATCAATGAGACAAATGAGATTCCTGTTACTCGTATTATTAAAATAGGGTATTGCATGTTCTTATAATAACCTAAAATTCTTTGTAAACATCAAAGGACCACATTCGCTACAGCTCAATTTCTTTATGATGATTAACAAACAACATGCTTACATTTTATTTACTCTATGGAAGAAAACCAGTCTTATTTTAAAATAAGAAAGGCCCCACCATTTAAATAAAGAGGATTCAGGCACAGAAATTATAGAATTTATGTAACTGCTTATAAATGGATTTTAGTCTTAATGCTACCTTCAAAATTATTTCAAACATTTCTGCATGTGGTGACTACCCATTCACATTGTTTTTTTCCTTTTGACAGGACAAGCAGTAACTGCTGGTCTAAGGGATATTCTGTGTATTTGCATTGAGAGTGTTTATGTAAAGGATTTCAGACTTAGATAAAATTCCTTAGTATTATTTTTCTACTTATTCTTCCATGAGAGTGCTTAGTATCTCTAGCTCCATAAGAAAAGCCAACAATGTGGTTGTCAGCTATTAAAACTTATATTAAGGGAGAACTGCTGAAATTCATAGATGTTTTCTCTCTTTAACAAAACTATTTTATTTTTTGAGGTTTGACTATGTGATGTAGCACTCCAAAATGTCAAATTGCATTTTAAGTTTTAAATTTAAAAAGTTACATGAAACTTTCTTCAAATTATTCAGTCATCTGTCTTTGGTCCAGCTAAAGTCAGGTACATTAAGGAAAAGCCATCCTGAATTAGTTAACTATGCCCCAGTGAAGCTGCTCCAGGTTGAAGTAGCCGTGTTAAGGAAAGCAAACATAACATGTCGCTTTCCAACCCATTGCCTAGATTCTTGACAGAGGGAAATTAGCTGAAGAAGAAAGGTGTGATTGATTAAAAGCTGTAGTGTTTGAGAAGCAAAGGGGATTGAATAGGCAAAGAGGAGTGTAAAGATACGTACACTCACTGCAGTTTCAGACAAACACAATGTCTCTCTTGACATGCATCTTCACATCAAAAGTATGCTGAAACAAAGTAAGTATTGCTTCAATACGACTGAAGGAGAAAGACCACGCTGACAGGGTTTGGGACAAGAAAGTTATGAAGGGAACAGAAATCTCTTGAGGCAGCATAGATGGAATACAAGCATTGCTGCTAATTCTCACACCTTTAACTGAAATTTTTTAAGTGATAAAATACCAGATGTCTTTGCAAGCAAATCTGGAATTAACAGGATACTGTGATTTAGCAGTATTCCAACTGAATTTTAGGGAATACCCCAGTGTTTGTGAATTTTTTATATGAATGAGAAGTCTCATATTGTGGTTAAATAGGTTTTTTGGATAGAGTTCTACATAACAGTTTATTTTCTAAACCTAAATTAAGAGAGGAACTTATTTTATTGGAGGTGTGGTTATTATTTAAGGCCCCACAGGGCTCATTCATAAACTGGGCCAGCTTATTTCTGGCTGAGTAGTAAGTAACTCAACTTTAGATATGGAACACAGTCCTGAATAGGAAGAGAAGGAATATATATATACCCATAAAGTCTATAAGTACCTAAAATAGACAACAGAACATAGATAAATTATACGATAAAATCATGTTGATATATCTGCTGTCCCTCTGAAAAATCTATTGTCATGGAGAGTGGCTGTAACTTGTTTTCTTTATACGAGAAATGTTGAGCTCTTGTGATATACATAAAATATTACTTTTAATAGTCTCTGCCATTGTTTTTTACATCATTCTCAGAGGAACCTCGTCTGACTTTACCCTGAGTGTCATTAGACAAATTGTCCTCCTTTAATTAATCATTCCCTTTTTTTTCTTTGTGAAATGTTCACATTCTGTCTCATCAGTTTATATGATCAGGAAATGAGAAGTACCCTGACAATTGGCACAGTTCAGCAAGGGCGAAGAAGGTTATCACCACCTGCATAGTAGGGAAAGAACAACTGAACAACTCTTTTTTAAATTTTTTTTTCTCCCCCTAGAATTTGAGCAGAATAGAACTGACTCTATACCCTTGGATGGCTGTTCTGTATAACACATTATAGACTAAACATCTCATGAATTCATATAGGGAGAACACTGTTGCTTAAATCCTCCTCCTCATCTCCTTTCCTCCCTTTGCATACCTGTTTATTCTGTGATGGGATCCACGAGCACAGAGAAGGTGCTGCAACACTGTAATGGATGTCTCACCTGGAGCAGTCAGGCACAGGTGGAGTTTTCTTATAGTTTGGCTACAGACATTGTTCCATTCTGTTTGTATTTAAAAATAATGCAAGATTCATTCCCTAGACTCATATTTGCAAATTGCTAAAAAAAATTACCATACTACATATGAGACAAGATTCTTCTTTCCTATCTTTTAGACAAACAAGGAAGAAAAAAAGAAAATAAATACAAAATAAATATAAAACTAAGTCTAAGACTGCTGAAATTGGTTGAAAACTGTTTGTCTGCTATGTATCTTTAAGATTGTTTTTTGAGTGTACATACTATGAAGGCATGTGGTGTAATTTACATTATTTATCATCCTGATTTACACTGAGAAATGTATTTGTTCTTGATTTGAAAGTTATTAGTTTTTGTTTTCCTGATTTCTGCTTTTTCAGTGCCTTTTCTCTTTAATATTTAAGTTTGAATTTTCAGGTAAGATAGATGATGTGGTATGTCAGGTGCCCACCAAAGTGGCTCTATCACTCCACTCTTCAGCAGGATGGGGGAGAATAAATATAATAAAAAGCTTGTGGATCAAGATAAGGGTAGAGTTACCAGTTACCATCTCATGCAAAACAGTCTTGACTTGGGAAATTAATTTAATTTGTTGCCAATCAAAATCAGAGTAGGATAATGAGAAATAAAGAACTAAATATTTGAACCCTTCCCCCCCACTCCTCCCTTCTACTTGGACTTAACTTTATTCCAGAATTCTCTCTCTCCTCCCTCTCAGTGGCACAGGGGGACAAGGAATGGGGAGTGACCAATTCATCACACTCTGTCTCTGCTGATGCTTCCTCCTCATGGGGAAGGACTCCTCACACTTTTCCTCTGCTCCAGAATGGGGTCCCTCTCATGGAGGCAGTCTTCCACAAACTTCTCCAATATGGGTTCTTCCCACAGGCTGCATTTCTTCACAATGTGCTCCGCCATGGGTCCCTTTCTTGAGACACAGTCCTTTCACTATCAAAACCTTGGCACACAAACCTTAAAATGATTGTACTAACATTGGTTCCTTGGCCTTTGCAAGCAAAAAATACACAAATTGCCTCCCTTATTGGAGATATTCAAGAATTGTCTGACACAATCCTGTGCAATGTGTGTGGGATGACCTTGCCTGAGCAGGGAGGTTGGACCAGATGACTCATTGTGCTCCCTTCCTGCCTTACCTATTCTGTGAAATATATAATGATATATTTTTCTAACTTTTTGAATAAGAAAATCCTGCATTGGGAACATTAGCACAAAAATTTCACAACTAAGTTAGATATATGTACTCAGTAATGTGAATATAAATTGTGCATACCATGGTGTTTCAAAGTGGGATTACAAAGATTTTTACGCATTACTTGCAAAATGTCAGTGTGTCAATAAATGGTGGTGAATGCTTGTAGCCTTTGCATAACAAATTCAAATATCAAACAGCAAGCTTTATCTGAGTCACATACTTGGACTCTCTTTTCACATACTAGTATTTAGTTCATCCAGTATTCTTTGTTTCAAGAAACGGTATGTAATGAATTCAAATGCTCTTTTGCTAATGACTAAACAAATCTAGTTGTGTGTCATATTTCCTTTGATATAGTCAGTAAAACAAATAATGGGCATTATTCTGAGATGTTGTTAAAGTAAAGAGTGATGGGTCTTTCTTGGTGTTTCCCTGAAGGACTACATATTTTGAATCTCTGCTGAAGTGATAACAAGTCTTCAGTATTGTACTTCTCCAGTGTGTACCAGTGATCTCTTTTCTTTCAAATTTGTTTACCTTATAGGAATCATATTCTTATCTTTTATTTACCCTTGAGTTACAGGAAGGGAAAGATAGACAAGTTACCTCTTCAAACCCTAACTCCTGTGCATTTCTGTCAAAATGTATTTGTGTAGTAAGTGACCATTTCCCCAAGGCCCCGTTTAGTCACCTCCAAAATGGGCCTGTCCTTCACAAAGAGAAACGGTAAGAAAAAACAATCATTCCTATCTGGCTTTACTAGGGGCTACTGTAGCCTGGGGCTCTCCCTTCAGTACATCATTGATTAGAAATCTGCAAAATATTTCAGTGAGACATACAAAAGTAGTATAAGGATAATTTAAAATGAAAGGAGATGGTTATTTTAATTTTCTTTATATTATTCTTTGCTTTTCTCTTAACCTGATATGTTTTCTAGATATTTTTTGTCAGAAAATAACTTGGCAATTATTAACTTAATTCAGGGCTGTGAAACTGCAAACTGTACTGATTTACTTAGGATAATCACTTTTTCCAAACTTAGTATCCTAAATAGTTTCAACAGGAAACTTTTCAAAGAAGATAGCTTTTTAACATTGCCAGAAATCAAGCCTCCTGTTAGTGTTAATGTCCTTTGTGAAATAATTTCTGAAAACAAAAATGGATTTTCTTTTCTATCTCAAAAACCTTAAAACACACAAGAACACACCTGATTCATTGTTAACATATTTAACAAATTTTATTTATGGTTAGAGGTTTTTTACCTTTTTATAAGGCTATGAAGGAAATAAGGACTGTTTAACAGAAATAATATTATCATAAGGTGTTGGTTTTTTCCTTAGGCACAAACAGCAATATTCATCTTTTGCATCACAGTGGTAGTGATCACAGGAAAACAAATATCTGTCCTAGCCATGTCTGATTGTAGCTAACATGAAGTGAAAATCTCAAAAACCAGAATAAATTATAAAAGACAAAAAAAACCCCAATACATAAAACTACAAAGTAACCAAAATATAAAATGAAATGCAAAAATGTGCTTGACCAATAAATTTACTTTTGGTTTTTCAAGGTAACCTATATATATAATAAACTTATTTCAAATGCTTATAGTAATATACTACAGAAATACTGTTTCCACTAAAATATACTCTATAAAAATTTCTGCTGTGAATTGCACATTTTTTTACATCTGCATTATATGAAAGTGAGCATTATAATTACTAATATTTTAGTCCAAAAAATACACTAAACAGTGGACTCTTATACACAGCTTTATTGATAGGCATTCAAGTTAAATTCCAGAAGAGCAGCTCATAAGCCTTCTCTTTCTCTTCATTATTTGGTGCCTCACACTCAAATTTCCAGTTTTATAGTTGTGGGGTTTTTTAAGTTTTACTTATGGCATCAATAATTAGGCTGTCTGAAAATTTACTGTTTCTCTACTAATCTTAAAACAACAGTAAATTATTTCTATTTATCGTGAATGAATTATTTATAATGAGGGACTAGTATGAGTTTGTCAAGAAGAGGGTCTCTGTCAGGCTCTGAACCTAACTGCTTAGGAGTTTTTGAAACAAATATGTAGAGCAGGGAAGCTGAAACACAAGTAGTAGAACTAGAAGTATAAAATGTGAATATAATTTACTCCTTAGTGAATTAAGATAGATATGAATTCAAATAAATATTAATACAATTTTCTTAAATTATGTTATTTAAAATGTGATTATCTGACAAAAGCTCAGGAAGCAACTTGGTTTTTTCCTCTCTGTTTTAAAGGAAGTTTATTGACATTCTCTAAAGAAATCTAAAAAGAATTTGCACTTCAATTAAAAAAAAAACAAACAGTAACAAGACCCTAACGAAAACAAAAAATCAAACCCTATCATTTCTGCTTCTGTGGAAAACTAAGTAATGAAAGAAAAAAATAGTCTCTTTCGAATTCATAGATGAATTGATGCTAATACAAAATTTAGAAAGTATATAAAAGTATTGCAAGCAATGCATTCAGGGGAGTTTTAAAAGAAATGAAGGAAATATTTGCTATAAATATAAATGACTACAAATGCGGTTTAGGGATTGTTTAATTCATTTAAATCCATTATTCATACTACATTTTGTTCCACTTGATTTTGTATGTGAAAGCAAATTCAGTATAATACTATGGATGTAATCTCTCAAATATACCAATGACATAGGACATTTTTTTCCAGCTAGTTCCTGTGACTGATTTTTCTCTGCCTAATAATGTGTTTTGAATGCAGAGCCAGTTCCTTCAAGTCCTAATAGGGGTAGTTTTGGTCAGCTATGTAACTTTTCAAATTTGAGAAAAAAAGCATGGAAACTCTTGCCCAGCTACATCAGCATCGAAACCCCAAAAGAGAGTAAATTGAAGTAGGTATAAATACATTTACTGCCTAGTATATATTGTTTGAGAAAACTACAGTAAGTTACATGATGTAGTCACTTGTTGGAGAATTAGTTTATAGAATACATTTGTTTATACAATATATTTGTTTTCCCAAACGAAATCTGAAATGACTTTGATACTTAGAATAGTAATAATCTACCGGGTCAGTCTAGGAAAACTTTTTTCCTTTGGCAGTTAAAAACTGAGCAGTGCTGTAGGTTTGACATTAACAATCTCACAAAAACTGAAGACAGGAGAGTGAGTCTGTGTGTTCTTTGGGATAACTTATGTTGTTTCTTCAACACAGCTGTAACTTTTTTTTGAGGTCTGTGATCTCAGGATAAATTGAACCTGTTTTTATCCTTTTATAATAATGAGTTACATTAACCCTTTCCTAGAACTCTTTGGAAAAAAATACAAATAAACCAATAAGAAGTGTTCATGGTTTTTTGCGCTTTTCATTAGATGGTTTTCTTATGTTGTTTTTGATTTTTTTTCTATCCAAACAGGATAATAAAGCCTTTCAAAACTCAGTGGAGTATTTTTAAAATAATCCTCAACTCTTTTTCAGTTTGTTGTTAAAGTGGAATGTTCTTTATTTGCTTCTTGTCACATTTTAATTGTATTAAGAACCTTAATATCTGGAAGCTTTGAGAAATCAAATGCTTTCTGCTGAAAATATTACTTTAGAAAAAATGTTTGAGTTAAAATCAAGACATTTGCTATTTTTTTTTTCCTTGTACTCAAATTATCATATATGGAAATGTGAAAAACAACTGGTTGCAAGACCTTTAAATAGAAAACCTTAAACTATGGTACAGGGGTATTTGTTGTTGTCATTATATGTAATAAATTTTTACAACATTCTTCCATGCCTGCAACTACTGAAACTTCTAAACAGGATGCAGCTTGAGAGACTATCATAGCTCTAATATTTGTAGAAATAGGAATTATTCAAGTTCCTTGCAATTAAGACTACTGAGGTAAAATATTACTTGACTATAGAGAGATTATTTTTTGCATATGTTTACATAATGTATGTGCATATAAATTTGTAGATATATATTTATGTCTAGCCTCCTTTTTACTTTGGGCAATTCTTTTGGTGCCACCACACCCCTATTTGCCATGTCATTGGTACCTCAATTTGAACTGATTGCAACATGGACCTGTTTACACATTGGGGAGCTGGTCTCTGTTTCTACTTTTAAGAATTTATGTTCTACTAGCAGTATTTTACTTAATGATATTAGCACTTAAAATTTTAAGAAATAAAATAGGGTAGAAATACTTTTCCTCATATCCTTTAATTTTCAAGTATTTTATAAACACAAAGAGTTTTGATTTTTCTAATCCCTTGTGGTGATTTAACTGTAGCCAACAACTAAGCCTAACACAACCACTCACTTGTTTCCCCTGGTGGGATTCCTTGTGCAGCATTTCCTCCCTAAGAACCTGGGGTATAGAATCAGACTCAATGGTGCATTTTGACAACTGTTCTTATGTAGATGATTTTAATTTGCTTAAAATTTTCTAGGTGTCAGCATATACATAATTTGTAGTTTGTTTTATTCTTCTATCAATTAATTCCTTATTTATTTCAACAGAAATTGAAAAGGAAAGCTGTGGGGATCCAGGAACACCATTGTATGGTATCAGAGAAGGGGATGGATTTTCTAATCGTGATGTTTTAAGGTTTGAGTGTCAGTTTGGATTTGAATTAATTGGAGAAAAATCTATCATTTGCCAAGAAAACAACCAGTGGTCTGCAAACATACCAATCTGTATTTGTATGTACCAAATATTTTCTTCTTATTATTTTTAAGGCATTGTGATAAGCTTTACTAATGATTTCTGTGATTGATTTCAGAGTTAGTAAAATGTAATTAACTCTCCTGACAGGATGAATTTACTTTTTCTTGGGAGGTTTGCCTGATGTACATGCCCAAGGGACAGGTTCTAAAACTGCTAAAACATTTTTTTTCTCTTATACGAACTATTAAAGCAGTTGTCTTTAGGTGCTTTGATATAGTGGTTTATTATTTGCTTTTTTTTGGTAGGATTCTGTTGATTTTCTGATGTAAATTATGTATGATACAATTTTGATAGCTAGTCTTATAAATTAATATATTTCCTCAGATTAGAAGTTGCTGAATTGAAATCAAGAGTTTAAATTATTTACATTTTCCTCATGTATTTTATATGAATACCAATTAGAACTTAAATTGTCATAAATAATTATAACTCTCTTCCAGTTGCATTCTATAGCATAAGTAAAACATTTGCATTATATAGCATAAGTTGCATTATGTAGCATAGGTATATACAATGTTGTGATACTTCTGTGTGGCAGCACCTTTCTTAACTTTTCCACTGAAATACTATGGATCAAATATATTCAGAGTGCAATCAATTGCTTTCATCTCTGCAACTCAATTTAATATGACTTGACTGAATTTGTTGAATATAATACGTTATCCTGATAACAACAAAACATTTCTTGTCTCATTTGAGGCTCCTTAATTTCTTGTGCCTCTGTGTGAGCAACAAATGATAAGAGCACTATTGACTTTCTGCCCCTTAAATGTGCTCAGTGGGAGGTCGGCTCATCTAAATAGTTCCCTACAAGAGAAAATGAGTGGTGCCAAGTGATTGTTATCAAGGGTAAATTGCAAGGACTGCCATGGATTTCCAATGAAACAAATATGTTCCTTATTTCTTGTGGGCTCTGTTCGGGAGATAGTTTTATTGAGAGGAAAGGAATATGAAGGTTGAAAAAACAACTTTCTTTCCAAATTCACGTATCACCACAAATAATGAATTATTCATTTGAGGTACTCAGCAAGTTTTAAGATCTCTTGCAAAAACTTAGCACTAAAACAGTCCTTACTGAAGTGTTTTATTCTGTTATCTAATTTTATCTCTCCCTTTTTTGGCAGTTCCTTGTCTTTCCAATTTCACTGCACCAATGGGAACAGTTCTTTCACCTGATTATCCAGAGGGATATGGGAATAATTTAAACTGTATCTGGACAATAATTTCAGACCCTGGGAGCCGAATTCAACTCTCCTTTAATGACTTTGACTTGGAATCTCAGTTTGACTTCCTTGCAGTTAAAGATGGGGACTCTGTAGATTCCCCCATAATTGGAACATTTACTGGTGCTGAAGTTCCTTCTCATCTTACCAGTAATGGTCATATTTTGCGTCTGGAATTTCAAGCTGACCATTCAATGTCAGGACGTGGATTTAACATCACTTATAACAGTGAGTAATCGTATTTTTTTATTGTATGTGTGGTTTTGTCTTCAACATACAGTCTAGGAGACAGGCATGAGTATTTAAAAATGATGCTATGGTAATATACCTTTAAGCAAATCCTATATAATTAACAATCCCTAATATAAGTGTTTGGATTATTGCTCAAATACTGTGCTAGGGCTGAAAATATGTGTAGCGTTCTCATTTATGGCTTTGGAGATAATTGTGATAGGAGTGTTTGGATGTCTGACAAATCAGGCCAGTTCCAAATTGAATCATAGGACTTTACTAAATTTGCTGACAGGGCAATTTATGCCACATAATATTAATCACCACCATTGCCTGTACAAAACTGTTCTTCAAAACTCATATGTTCAGCTGTAAACATATGTGATGTCCTGGAGCTGATGGCTGCAATCTTTGCTAGCTCCTACTCACTGTTGTTAATTGAGCAGCCGTAGGAACTCTTTGATCAGTCAAACCACAATAGACTGGTGGTTTGGATTTTTTTGCTGTTTTACCTTCCTTTCTTACTGACCACATAATAATAATTGAAGGTGATATTAAATATCTTCTCCAGTACTAAATACCATTAGCATTCATTCACCTTTTTGCTACCAAAATTGTTAGATTTCTTCTGAAACACATATGAAGAGCTGCCTTCCTTGCACTAGTACCAAGTGATTTGGCATTTATTCCACACTAAAATCCAAACAGGATATTTCCCAGCTACTGCAGACATGGTGATGCAAGGCCACAGCATGAATAATTGCAAAATACACTGCAAAACTTCCCTGGGAGTATATGCAAAATTAAATTTTGCCACTCCAGAAGTATCCTGAAGTATTAGACTTGCTGCTATGTGTAAAGCATGATAAGAATAAGACAGCATCTGGTAAGGGATTCATTGTACCCTTCAACCAGAGTGCTCCACCTCATCAATCCCCCCACAGCTGGATATTTTGATTTGTTTTTTTTTTTTTCTTTCTTTCTGGTGGTAGAGGTAGCAGAGTTTTCCATGCCAATAGATTGAAAAAAAATAAGCAAAATACAATAAATATTTTGCAATTTCCAGAAGTGTGATGACATGTGTAATTAGTCCCACTCCTGTCTTTTTCCCTAACATCTGAGAGTATATAGAACTCCAGAAGCTTGCTTGAAATGTAAGAGAATCTACAACAGTGTGATTTGAAGGAAAGTGCATCTCTCCCTCCCAGAAAAATGTGTTACCTGCTGGACTGTATGAAAAAATATGCTTTGTTTTTAGGACTTTTTGCTCTAAAAAACTCTAAACTAACCCTTAAATCAAAGAGAAAATGAGAGGTTAAGTGAGGCTGGTAATTAAGAGACCCAGATCTACATTTTCCTCAAATGAATGTTAACAGTTGATACTATTTTCATAAAATTTCAAGGACTAAATTCTCCTGTAGCTTTTTACTTTTCTCCCATCATCTTTCACCTCTCCATCTTTATTTTTTCTCTCCTTCGTTTTGTTTTGGTTTAGGCTGTCAGTCTTTCAGATAATTAGTTATTAAGATCTACATTACATTGCTGTCCGAATAGGAAAGAGATAAACTGACATCAGATTATTCTGTAAAGATTATTTTTCTGATATTGTCTTATATTACATCTCTCAGCCTTCTGATTCATCCTCAGATCATTTGTCACAAATGTAGAATGTAAGCATGAAGAACGTGTGGTATCTTCTTACTGGTTTCTATAGGTACCAGTCATCACTCCAAATTAAGCTTTGACTGGTGGCTACATATCTTAGTAGTGTAATTCAATACTGGAAAGGCAGGGGTTATTCAGACCTACTGAAATATGAAATCAGTTATAATGAAAATGAGATATTGAATCCATGTTTCTTTACAGAAGTTTCAACATGTGCTCTATATTTTCTTTTGTCTCATGTCCTTTTAACATTTATAGCAGTCCTTTTTACTTTAAAGTTTCATTGTGGCGTGCTCAATGCTGTCAAGCCTAAATCTAGTGATGAGAAAACCAAAATCAGTTATTGGAAGATCTAAGGTAGTCCTCTAGGATAAAGATTAGGGCTGCTTATAATTGGATTTTCCCATTTTGCACAACTAGAACTAAATATAGGTCTGTTAAAGTAGAATATCTAGTTAAAATGAAAAATGGAGATGATTAGCATGGAATGTTCCTTTTATTCAGTTCTTATTTTGAAAAAAGCTAATTCATCAAACACTGTCAATACTTCAGATTTAACAATTCTGAAGTGACACAGAAATATACTTATCTGATAAATTCTGCTTCTTTAAAAAAATTGCAGACTTCTTTGGGCATGTAGTAGTTTGATCATGTCATTTAAATTGCACACCAATAGTATCAAGTGATACAATTTTAATTTTAAAAGGAAGCAACAATCCAATATTAACTTTTACAAGTTATATAATAAAACAAATTAACTCTGAAAATAAATTGAAATGTTTTACACATTTGAGCAGTGCCACTCATTTATATTTTTATTTCTTTGCATGGGTGTGTTTGTGCATGTGTTTGTTAAACTCTGTAGCTAAAATCTACCGACAAACCCAACAATATCTCCAAATAATGTCCCTACTATTTCTTCAGTAAAGATTGCTATATCAATCTGATAAATTACTGAAGTAATCTTTCCATATTAAATAAAGGCCAAAAGAGATGATAAAAAAAGGAGTGGATAGAATTTCACTCTGTCTTAGCATTCGTAAACCCAAAGTTAATTAAAAACATCCGTTTTCTGCTAGCACTCCAGTTGATATATTCCAAAGCTATCAGTCTCTTTTTGCCCCTGTCAAGAGTAAAAACAGTATGTCATAGAAACAGTATATCTTGATCAATCTTTTCTAATGAGAATGTAGGTTAGTAATGTAAATAACTTCATTGGTGTTTTCGAGGTGTAAGATGGAGAAGAATAAAACTGAGTTACTATTGCATAATCTGATTATTTAATGGTATTTCTCAGAAACTATTTTAATGCCATATTTATTTTTATTACAGAAACATATGTGGTCTCAGATAATTACTCTCCTTTGAGTAAAATTGAACATAAATCTAACTTTTGTTGGAATTAAGCAAAAAATAGATTACACTAAGTCTAGCAAAGATTTTTTAATTCGTTAAATTGTGACTAGACCACAGAAATGTGTGACTTGAAAATGGATGATACAGAGAATGTTCCAATAATCAAAGGAATAGAAACTCAAAAGACTGTGATTTTCTGCTTGGAAAATGAGACAGTGTTTCACTAGGTGCAGCAGAACATAGGGATATGGCAATCTAAAACTGCATAGATTTAAGTTGCTATGGAAATGCATACTTACACCCGATTCCTTGTTTCCCCTTTATATCCCAAACCCATGTTAATGATATTTCTGGTGCCTATGAAGATATTTATATAGTCAGTTATCCCCTAATCCTGCCTGTAATAAGCTATATGCATTGAACTACTGAGTTCAAGGGAAACTATGAGCTTCTTATCATATTTGTGACTTTTATGAATGCTTCCCACTTTATATATATCTTTGTTTAGTTATGGAGAACAGAGCTAGACAGAGTACTGAATGTAGTCACATCAATTACAAGCTATAAATTTATGTAGTCTCTTTCCTTCAGTATAGATTTCCTAGCTTAAGTTAGACCAGACAAAATGCACACCGAAAGTGCTGTGTGACAACTGGAGCCAAATGACAGAGTATGCATATTTACTTCCCATGACAAAGGAGATAATGCAGAGGAGACTCAAAAGTTGCTAGGTTCCCCATGGGCAGGCATTCTGCAAACCAGACTCATGCTAACCTTCATTTGGGCTGAGGTCGATTAATATTTTGAGGTGGAGAGCAACTTCCATATTGCTTGATTTATGCCAGCTGGTGGACTTCTTAGAGCTGTTCCTCATTGATTGGAGTATAGGAAGTGCTGGGCAAATATCTTTGAATAAGCTCTAAATATACTAGACCTGCTGTTTCTAGTTATGTAGATACTTTTTGTTATTGTTTTCATTATGGATTTTTAATTATGCTAGCAAAAACCTTATGAATTACATAGCAGCTTTTTAATTATGCTAGCAAAAACCTTATGAATTACATAGCAGCCTGACAAAGGTCAAACTATGGGCTTCTGACATCAGCCTAATTACTCGAGTCATTTCAGCTCAGTGGACCAAGACATGGAAAATCCCAGATGATGGGTTTATATCTAAAGACTGATTGAGTGTGGTTTATTGCTGTGGTAGAGTATGCTCATTCCAGCACACTTTTCCTCCAGTTGTTCCTGTTAAGACTTTTTCAGTCTCAGTACTTCTCAAGCTAGAATTGTTCAAAGTGTGTACTAGAAAGAAGTATGAGTTTACATGTGATGGTACTGAATAAGCTGCCACATGTTTACATAGCTTTAAATAGTCTTTCACAGTAGTTTTTGTATGAAATATATTGTTATTATTTCATATTCTCTTAATTTTTGTTTTTTCTCTGATATTTTTTCTGAAAGTGCTACCTTTACTTCAGGGCTATTGCTACACTTACCAGCTAAAAGTCTTGGTAGGGCAATCCACCACAGCAGTTAACTGGACTGGTGGACTGCTCTTTTCAAGTCGTGTTTGAAAGGACCTTTCAAAGCTGGCTTTAGAAATGATGAGTTGTGATTATCTACATACCTGCCTTCCTATCTCATGAGATCTCTGCAGTGCCTTCCCTTCTGGTTTTTTTTGTTTTGTTTTGTTGTTTTTTTTTTTAATGCAAAATGCATATTTTAATATCCTTCTGCGTTAATAGCAGAATGTCACCATTGCCCTGATCTGTGATTATATTTCCTGGCATTTTTCCAGATATTGCTTAATATACCTGTACAGTCATGGTAGTTGATGAGGTTAAATGCCAGGAAAACAGGATCTCCTCTTTGCGTATTATAGTTCATAAGGAACTTTTCTATGGTTTTCTTGATTTATTGATGATTAGTAAAATATTAATTAATGATATACCCATGTGTTCTTTTTCTTTTCAGCCTAAGTCTATTATTTAATATTATAGCTTCACCATGAAGCTTTTTGGAAGTATCAGCAGATGGAATTTTGCTCATTTAAGTAATGTAACTGTAGCCAGGCTGGGCAAAGAGAGTGACTGCTTTTGGTGGGACAGATTGTCTTTCACTATCTTGCCTCCCAAAGTCATTCTATGCAGTAAAATTGATCACATAGGAGCAGCAGTGGCAGCAGTTCCTGAGCTGAAATATAGAGCAATGAATTGATTTTTCAGCCTTAATAAACTGGTGTCACACACAAGCAAGCTAAACCTGGAGTCAACATTTATCTACATTTATAGATAACAGTATTGAAAGTCTATCTCTGGGTTGTCTGAAAGTAGTAAGAAGAACAGACAATCAATGCTTTCCCTAAAAGTGATGACTGAATAAAGAATTGGAAAAGTTTTTCAACTACTCTGAAAAAGTATGGGATTGCATCCCTTTTAATGCCATTTTTGAATGGTAGACAATTATTCAATGAAGGCACTATTTTCATTCCCAGTATGTATGGCATTGCCCAAGTCAAAATGTCAATAAATAAATGCTTTCTCTTGTCTTAATATGATTTAAAATACCCCTGTAATGGAACATCTGAGAAATCTTTCTGTAAATTATTGAGATATCGCTTATTTTTAAAAATTCATGAGGGGATCTGTATATGTTTTGTCTAGCAGATACATCAGTAAAGCTGCAGGGGAAAAAAAAAGTGAAAATCATCTTTTTAGAAGTTAGTCCTTTCTGTTGTCTCCACATGTAGATATATTCATGAAGATACAATTTGCAGTCATCATATGTGAGGAAGGTGGATATTTGTTCTCACTGAAAAATCAACATTTTTAGAAATATAAGAATTCTTCATCAATAAAATAACAAAATACAATAAATAACCACGGCATATCATTTAATGATAATGCTAAAATGTGACTTTTCTCATTTCTGTTAGGAAGATGGTCTTTCTTCTCCAAAAGTAAGGTATATTCTGTAGTAAAAGACGTGAACAGTTTTTGTCATAGAATCTACACGTATACAGGGAAAATAATTTTTTCAATTTATCCAAACCTAAACTTGAAATGTTCAAAGTTTCAACTTTTCTTTCTTTTTCCAACATAACCCCTTTTGTCACTGTTCAGCTCTCAATACAGGAAACAAAACAAATTATGGTAGGATCAAGCCCATGAAGGTCTGTATGGCTCAAATGGTGTGATGCCGAATTACATATACAAAAAATGAGTAAAGTTTTTGTATCATACATAGATGCTTTTTCTGCCCTTCTGAGGGAACATTCTGTCCCACTTTAACATTAAATAGGATGAGTGTTGTTGGAAAAGAGGAATTTAGCCATCGCTGAAATCTGCCAGCAACAAGCTGTCCAAGCTGAGATCCATGCTGGTATAACTTTGTATTTTAAGCAATTATTTATACTGTTTTGCATTTTCTGCTGTTGAACAAGTTTTTGTTTCTTATTTTTCCCTTTGTTTCCTGATATAAATTGTTTGTTCTTACTAGTGAACAAAATCTTAAAAATGTCATCTTCCTTGCAAGAGTTCTATGTCCTCTCCCACTTTTCTTTTTACTCTTAAAAAGCATTTGGACATAACGAGTGCCCAGATCCTGGAGTGCCAATCAATGCTCGGCGTTTCGGTGACAACTTTCAGCTGGGCAGTTCAATTTCAGTTATATGTGAAGAAGGATTTATTAAAACACAAGGAACTGAAACAATTACTTGTATGCTAATGGATGGAAAAGTAATGTGGAGTGGACCTATTCCTAAGTGTGGAGGTATGTATAATATTTCTTTGTAATTCAGGAGAACTTGATGTAATGCATTTCAAATTGTCACCAAATGAAGTTAAGATTTTTGCAAATGAATAGCACAAAGCTTCTGTTAATGCTGATAGAGTATTAGATTAGAATGAAGATGTTGATCTCTTTTTGGGTCTTTGGCTATGGTATTTAAAACTGTTTAAGACGTTTTCGCTCTCTGTTGCAGTTCTTGTGTTTCTTCTACTCACAGTGACTATGCTGGGGAAGATTCTCTTAGCAATTGATTTTTCTTTTTATATAAATAAAGTACTTCCGTACATTGCAACCTAAAACCACAGTGTTATGCCTATTTCCTTGGACTTGTCTATGCTAATTGATACTAAAATGTAATCTTTGCTTCATTACTTGTCTATATTCTAAGATCTTTGTACCTAAAGGGGAAAAAATTAATTCAGCTCTTTCTAATGATTAAAAAACTCTTTAATCAATGATAATGTAATCTCTAGTTTGTTAGTTTTTACTTTAAACAAAAGTTTAGTTCTTATTTTCAGTATGTAACTGCCTTCCTAAAAAATTTTAACAATTTTATTACATTAGTGTGACTGCTTATAATATGCTTTGCATCCATGTTTAGTTTCTGTCATGAATGATTATTGTTTCTTAGATATAAGGTGTGTCAATTTCACTAAATAAGATAGGCTATAATACCTTTTCTTTATTATGTGGTTCATGGATTTGTACAAGAATGCTAATAAAAGGTTGCATTTTCAATGTTACATTAAGATCATAAGTTACTGGGAATATTTTTAAGTGTCAGTCCATGCACAGTGATAATTTGATCCATAGGTGTCTGAGACTCTGAGTGGAACATATATTGGAATGCTGAAGTTTGAGACACAGGTTGAATAGTTGAATTAGATGGTTTTTATCAGCTATAGAATTAGATATATTTTTTTAATTTATGATAAAATTGGAAGGCAAATGAAAGTGTTTTTAGATTAAGAATTTAATTTGGTCTGTTAGGGTGTTCAGAAGTTTTATTGACTGTGTACACATTTGTCGGTAAAACAGAGTCGTTTGATACAAGCTCTACCTATAACTCATAATTTCAATGTCATATATATCAAGTCAAAGGCATAAGCTCCACGTACTGACTGGGAATGTGACTGCTGTGCAGTTTTCTTTACACTTCAGAAATGTCAGAAATTACAATATACAGGAGGGAGCTACTTAATAATCTGGTGCAGATGAACAGGGTCAATGTACTCATTTGTCAGGGCAATCCTGGCTAGCCTCTGCTGGGACTTCCTTCTAGTCCTGCCCATGGCCCAGGATTCTCTTTCAGCTCAGACAGTCATTTGGTTGTCACCAGATACCTTTCCTGTAACCAATGCAGTCCTGTTCAACTTTCTCAGGTGGAGCTGGATCTTTCTGTGAAGACACTAACTCTGTGTGTGTGTGTGTGTGTGTACGTGATCATCCCTGGTTCCTGGCTTCTTTTCTTCAGTGGAGGGTCCTACTTTTGCTGCTCCCTGATGGTTTTGAATTTGGGATTCCTGTTCTTGTGCCTTTCATCTTTTCTATGTGAAGGTTACATGGAGGATTTTCCCATAATCTCTTCTAATATTGTACTGTGGTACTCATGCTGGGTCTCTAACCTTGGTTGTCCTGCATAACTCCTGTAAGGCTTAATATTCTGCCATTCTGTAGAATTAGTGATAAGCTCTTCAAAAAAACATTTTGAAAACTATGAATCTACAAGATGTTTAGTGATTCTGTGAATAGCCTGGTCTCCTAAAGGCTTTTTTCATGCTCACATACAGAAATTTCATGCTTCAACCCTGCACCTTGCTATACAAAGAAATAAATACAAATGACTGTGAGAATTCTTAGATCAGACTAAGATTGCCTTTTACTGTTTGGCATAGGCCTGTGTTTGATAAAGAGATTCTGCTTGATGACCTCCTCTAGTTGTGTTATATTTGTAGAGTTTCATTTTGAACACATGAACACTGGATATGAATCTGTCAGGCAACCATCAAATAGGACTACAAGAAAGAACAGGGGATTATAATCAGTGTGAAAAAGGTTAGGGAAGCAATCCTTTGGCATGATGACTGGAGAGTTTTATTTTCTAAAATACAAGGCTCTTTAAGATAAGCCCAGTAGCTCAGCTATTCTATAGGGGAGTACTCCTGGGTTTAGGAAATCAGCAGGTAATGGTGATTCCAAATTTAGGCAGTCTTACAGTGTGCATTATTTTTAATGCACTATTCATAGGAATATTTTTTAATAGCAGTTTGGAGGTTTTTGTATTCTAAATCCATCTGTGTCATGAAGAATATGGAACTTTGTACAACTTTAGTTATTCTGTATTCTAATTATGGGTGTGTACTGGCTCATAATAAGGCCATCTGGTTCCTATTCTTGTCAGTGTATTTTGTAGTTTGTAGGCTCCATATGTATTATGAATATTTAAAAGTACTTATATATAATAAAATATAGGGATTATGAATGCTGTAGAGTTAACCTTCTGGTTGTTGAGGTAAATAGGAGTTTAAATACCTTATTGTTTGACTGGTACTGTTTACTAAAGGTAGTATGGAAAAGAGACTCTAAGATAAAAGGTGAGAAATGCCCACTTTGAATCCATCAGTGAGTAAAAATAGAAGAATACATCTGCATTTAGAAGTTTTTGCAACATACTGAATTCTGAACTCTATAAGTTTTTTTCTTTTCCCTACACAGTAAGGGACAGATGGAGCATTATGTCCTAAAAAAAAAAACCCAAACCTATTTGCAATAATTTGTCTTTTTAATATAGGACCTTGGAATTCTCCTGAGAAAAAATGAAGATCAGACAAATGTGTAATAATCCATGGTCTTCAACTTGAAATTGTGTCAAAGAGAGCAAAATTAATCTTTTTTTTGTAATGAAGAAGTTCAGAATAATATAGACAATAATATGTACTGTTCTACTTTGTCAAAATGAGCAACCAAAATTGTTTGAAGGCTCTATTAGGTGAAATAACTACAAACAGAAATGTAATAAATAGCCATGTTTTTGTCAGAAAATGTTGTCTATTTTACACTATTTTTAGTAGAGACATTATCTTATCAACAATACAGTAAGACCTTTCCAACTTCTTTGCTATATACAGTGATAAACACAGCTAGCTGTGACACATAGCTGTTTGTTTTTTGGTTATTTTTTTTTTTGAGTAGCCTTGTATGCATAAAGGCCACTGGAACAAGGGTGTTATGAAACTCTATGATGCAGCTTTCTCTTCCTGCAAAGTAACATGCTTCTGCTCTCTGTCTAAATGAAAAAGGCCCTGGGTGTCCTTGTGGACACCCAGTTAAATACGTCCTTGATGCAAAGAAGGTCAGTGGCATCCTGGGATGGATAAGGCAAACTGTTGAAAAGGTTGAAGCAGGTGATCTTTCCCCTCTACATGAGTACTGCTTGCAGAAGTGCATAATGTAATTTTATATATATTTTCTGATTCAAAAATATCAACTAGTCTTGTAAGAATGGTAAGTATGACTGTGTCATAAATGAGGAATTTGAATTGCCAGCATGCCAGACAAAATGTATGTGGTATGACAATGGATTCAGTGATGTCAAAATTAAAATAACAGTTCACTGATTTGTAGCTTTATACTCAGCTGAAACTTTAGCAAGTTTTTCAAGTCTCTCTACCCACAATTAAAAGCAAAAGTTATGTCCCTTCGTAGAGACTATGTTTTGCTGTGTTCTTTAGTGCAGAAAATGTATTATACACATAAGACTACAGTAGGAAAAAAATCTCTTTCAGAATTATTGAACAGTTTATTTCATGCTTTTAAGGTCTTAATTCACTTCTCTCCATCTAATTCTAAACACCACAGAGCCTGTCAGCTTTGAAGTGATTGCATCTTCCTGCAACTGGATTTTCAATATTTGTTCATCCTAATTGTCCTATATTGAAAGGAATAAGTATGAATTACATCTAATAAATCTTTATCATTTACCTTTCTCTTTGTTTCATTTTCAGCTCCATGTGGTGGGCATTTTTCATCTCCAAGTGGAGTAATCCTCTCTCCAGGCTGGCCAGGGTATTATAAAGATTCCTTGAATTGTGAGTGGGTGATAGAAGCTGAACCTGGACACTCTATCAAAATTACATTCGAAAGGTCTTGGCTAATGTTTTTCTTATTTAATGTTTCCCAGTTTTTACCAAGAAGCAGGAATTATTGGCTTTATCAAAACATTAATTTGCATTATGTCTAAAATCAAGCAATTGTATTATCATGTAGGACTTTTGGAGAGTCCTTCAGAGCATAGTTATTGTCTTCAGTGTAATTTCTATTTGGATGTGCTTTAAAAGCTTTTGAAATTTCTACCCTATTGCCTGTATTTAAGCCTGTCTGGCCCAGCAAAAAATGTTGTCTGTTTCATTTGCTTGTAACTATATTGCTATGATGAATTATAATTGCTAAGTTCTATTTTTTCTCTCAAAATCACATAATCTTCAACTCTTAAAATCTGAATCAGCTGTGAAAACTAGATTAAATGCAGTCATAATTTTCTCCACTCTGAATATTTAATTATCATATCAGCTGAGCTATTGTTGTGAAAGGACTGTGTGCTCTCAAGATGGAGTTTCAGTGTCCCCAAATTACTGCAGCATTCCACTTTTCCTAGACTGGAGTCTGTTACTAAGGTCCCTTCCTGATTCAATGGATTGAAATGTGCTGAGCACCTTACATTTCTCATAGTAGCAAGATTTTAGCATTTAATTTGAACTCTTTATCAGAAAACAAGACAAAAAATTCAATAAAGGATGTTATTCTTCTTATGTTTTAGATGATTTTTAATTGTAAATATTTTAAAAAATAGCTGGCAATCCAGTAAAAAGTGCCATTGATGATCAAAATTATAGTGTACAAATATCATACAAGTACTTTTCATCTGATATTTATGCCTCGTGTTTTGATTAGGCCTGCCAACACTTGACTTAAAAGAAGATATTTCTTCATTTTAATACAATTCAAAAGTTGTTTTTAGCAAGGGATGAAATTCATGATCTCTTTGCAAAATTTGTCATTGTGATAAGATTTTTAAAACCTTTTTTTAGTACTATAGCTTACACTATAATTAAATGTTCATGGGAAAATATAAGCAATCAAAGGACAGGCAATATGTACACTTCAAAGTTATTTTCTATCCTTACCATCACATGAAAGCTTGTCTTCCAAACTCACTAGTATATCACTTAACATAGTGATTTACCAAATTTTTGCCAATTAGAATACAATAAAAAAATAATTAACTCCCTCCTGCTTAAACTTCTGTTAAGTTTTTGAAAAGAAAATTATAATTTCAAATAGTTGCTTTTTAATTCAGCAATTCATTTAAACTACATATTTGATGTGGACAGTCATTTCAAAGTAAAAAGCATTTGCTTTTATATTTGCAAAATACAGCTGCACTTGCAGTTGAGTTTTACTAAATCTGACACTCTCTTGCATATATTTTTTGTTGGTTATACATTAATGCCTTGACATAAAATTGCACAACCTCCATTACTCTTGTAAGTAATATAAAAAAGAACAAGATGTTGTCTTTTTGGATGACAGGGAAAGCTTCTATCCTCTTTATGACACGTTTTTTTCCTGTTGCTGCTCATTTTTGACACTCTTGTCACTTGTCAGGAATTGGTCTGGTATGCATATTGCTCAGATACAGCAATGCAGAGAGGCCCTACTCGCAGACAAACGTGTAGTCTTATGTATCTCGGTGCAGAAGTACACTTAAAAATACATCTATGTATGTTCACACAGATGCACTGAGATATATATAGTTACCTGTCTGGATGCAAGAAAAAAGTTATTCTGTAAATCAAATGATGAAATAAAACTTTATAGTGTAATGAAAGAAAACATTTTGTAAGTTACTGTTATATTTTTTACTTAGACTTTATTATTTTTCATATAGTTTAAGTTTTCCTTCTGAGTCATTTATACATTAGCTTTTTAAAAATTCATTCTAGTCTTGGCTACCCTTGTTCTGCTGCTTCTGCTTGCAAATTTTCAGCTGCACTTTCTTAAGAAAAAAGGATAATTTTGTTGAAATACACAATTTTAAAACTGTAGCCAAATGATATTTTTATGCTATTAAAAAGACCCCTCATTTTTTTCCCAGTTCTTTGCCTTTCAACTTTGTCCTGAGAAACACACATACTTTTTCTAGCCTTTATTGGTGCGAATACCAAAACTTCCACAATATGTGTGGTTATTTGAAAGATTTTTAATTTCTTAGTCAGGGAAAAATATTTATAGCACATGTCTATAACTTTTAAATAATTTTTGGATTTTCTAAGTTTCCCACTTGCAGGGCACTTTCCTTTTAATCTTCCTATCTTCCTATATCTTCTCTCTTACAACATTGGATAGGAGCAAGGTACTGCATTCCATGACTGTATGCTAAAGTGTTCCTGTGCCAGGGAGACAGAGACACGAGAAAAGGAGATCTACAGACAAAGCAAATAAAAATAACTATTAACTTTTGTGCTTTTGGCATGCAAAAAATAACTTTTTCATATATTGTTATATGGCTGCGCATGGATTTTTTGAAAAGTTTATTCCTGTTCTACAAGCATAACTAAGATAGATAATCTGTTGATATTTTGTTATAAATCAGTATCTTTTTAGGCTAATTGAAACGACAGGAGTGAGAAATGGCAATGCCATTCTTCATTGTAATGAAGTGTTTATCATGAAGCCTAATTATGAGTATTTAAATGTGAGAGACGCTGATAGCAAAGCACTGATTGGAGTACTTGTCACGATTGTCTATTAAGCATATACTGAGCAGCAGGAAATCCTGACACTGCATTGAGTTGATAAGGGTGTCTCTTAGAAACAAAGATGTGTGTTATAAATATTCAGGCACCTTTATCTATTCAAATAAGGCCTCTTAAAAAAAGTGTATGTGGCATCTCCTGTGTTAAAACTTGTTTCACTCCTGTCTGCTTGTGAGTCCTCCATAAGATTAGACATCACATAGCAATGAAGACATCCAGGTTAATTTAGCAACAGTGATCAGTTATGTAGGAAGGAACATTGGAAGGGTCCATGAGGACAGGGTATTTCTTATTTCATTTCCTAAAAGCCCCTACAGTTTTCTCGCACCAGAGAGAAAAAAGTATATAAATGTAGCAGATATGTTGAACATCAAGAGAAAAGATGTTGAAGGAAAAACTGATATAAGCATGAGATTTATACATTAAATTTAAATTGACCAGTTTTTGAGCCAAATGACCAAGAAAAGCATTGAACATAATCCCCTCTTCAAATCTGTTTCAATTCATCTCACTTAAAAATGGTTCTTACATTTTCTTTCAGGGATGATTATTAAATTTTTTCATCCTCATATTTTTCTGCTGTTTGTGGTGGAGCGTATAGTTCAAGTAGTTTTGAGAGGACTTCCTTTATGTCTTTGGAGATTCAACTTAATTTCAACTTGACTTGAGTGGCCTGATAGTTGCATTACATTTATGAGATCCATGGCTTTTTTACACCTTCTGTCTCAAGTATGCTTTGATGTAGGTGCTAAGAAAGCTGAGCAAGACAAAATGATCTGTTTCCAAGATTTTTCCTGTGATGTATGGATTGCTGGAAAAAAAGAGAAAGTATTGAAAAGAGCAATTTATTGCCTAGTAGCTTTTTATGGCAGCATTGTGAGTTCATGTGGGAACTGACAAAACCCAAAATTTTCACTTTTCCTGCTTCTAGGATTATCCCACTTCATTTCTGTAACTCCCTATTACTTTAGTTGTGTGCTCTTTGATATGTTATTTAGTGGGAGCAGAACATCAATAAAAGAAAACACATGTTTTGCAGGTTTAATTTGTCTTCTTTTCTTTTGCCAGACTCCTTTAGATCTTTAGCCTCAGACTCATGGGACATAAATACTGAAATATTGAGTTGCTCAGTACATTGACTTTACTCACACAGTTCTTTTAATGGATTTCACAAAGCTGAATTAGGTGTCTAAGTAAATCAGGGTGGGGATTAAGACTATATAGGGGTCCTTGTAAGATCCTGCTGTTAATTGTTGCTTTTTAATTCTGAAAAAGTTTTTCAGTAATCCATCAGAGTCCATTATAAAGTGGTGATTGATCTAAAGCCTGTCATAGCAAGAAAGAGATAAACCACTGTCAATATACCAAACAGGTGTTTGGAATTGCTGATACCATCTAAAACAAGACAAGCAAGGAGATATCTAGCAGCACTATCACACTCAGCTTCTCCTTGCCAAGCAGAGCACACATGCTGTATTTAAATAGGCATTTTATTTTCTAGTGCTTTCTAAAAAGGATTTTTAGTTGTGGGTTTTTCCCATAACTTCTGTCACTGCTTTGGACTGAATCTCAGCTGGCATAGAGCCACTGGAGTCAAGAGTCAAGTAATTCTTTCCCTGCTTATAGAAGATTGTAAGGTAGGAACACAAATGTATGAGCCTTTGATGATAAAAAGTACCTTGATGATATTTCTGCCAAATGCATCAACTCACCCTCCATATAATTTGATTAATTATTCAAAAAAGAAAAATAATTTTGTGTTATAGAATAGCATATGCAAGTAATATTAGTCTTTATTAACAAACTGTTTATGGCTTTTGTTTCCTGCTATATAAATCAGCTCAAGGAGTTTAAATTTATTTCTCATCTTTCTAAGGAACTAACCTGAAATTTTATTATTGTATAAATTATGTAGGATAATCCATATTATTGCATTTATATTGAAAAATTGATATGTGGAGAAAAAATATTATCAGGAAAGGTGCATAGTTTAAAAGTATGGGTTTATTGAATTTATATTAACTGTCTCTTAAATTTGTGCCTCTGTGTGTTTCCACAATTCCAGATTTCAGACTGAACTCAATTATGATGTTTTGGAAGTTCATGATGGACCAAACCTATTATCTCCACTTCTGGGATCTTACAATGGTACACAGGTCCCACAGTTTCTATTTAGCAGTAGCAATTTCATGTATCTTCTCTTTACAACTGATAACAGTCGTTCTAACAATGGATTCAAAATTCACTATGAAAGTAAGTAACTCTGTATGGTATTATTTGATTTCTCCTCCCCCTCAATGCTCACTCTAGTCATGTTCAGATATCATCTTGGGTAAATTCCTGTTATTTCCCAATCTGAAGAAGATTTAGTAATGTTAAACTGCAAAAGGGGTGACTACTAATTTTGTTTATATTTAATGTGATTGATCTACTGCTCTGTGCTTTAAGAATCAAAAGATGAGAATGAGAACCAAATGCCTTTCTTCTGGAGGCTGCTTTTATGTCTTAATATTCTTATATTTTCTACAATGCATTTTTGTGGGTGTAAAACAGCATGAGGCCAGGAAGATGATGAAAATCTAAGAAAATAACTGTATTAGTGCTCTGATTGATGTATCTACAGCTCAAACTGAAGGTTGGGGGATTTTCAGGGTTCTAAAAACCTGCCTATATGATTTTTTTTCTGACATAGAAATACTCCTTTGTCCTTACTATAGTCATATAAACTGTGCTGGAGAAAGTATCTGTAATATTTTGTACTTTATGAATTATTAAAATTCCTATGTTGAAATATTATAATTCAATCTACCTTTTGTCTTTCTAAATATAACTTCTGGTGTAATAATTCCTACTTATATGAGAAATAATATTTTTACTGTAATCGCTATCTTATTTGCTTAGTAAAGGTCATAAGCACATTGATTGTACTTCTATTGTTGGCATTGCCACCAAAAAATTTTCAGATGTTCTTAATTTTTGACTTTTTTTTTCCAATTTTCACTATTCCTCGCCACTATAAGGATATTAAAAACAATATGTATGGAGGAGATGTTGCCAGATAAAATTTGGATTGATTTGAACTACAGTGAATGTTAAGTTCAGGCTGTTTATTGAAAAAAAATCTGTTATTATACCAAAATTATTAACTGTACTAGCATTCACCCACAAGCTTCCATTTGTATCATCTTCTGCATTATGAACAATGATGATTTTGTAAAATTCTCATCCATTCTGAAGTTTGAAAGAAGGCTATCTTCACACATCAGGAAGACTAGATGAAGAGTGTCAGCAGAGACCACTAAATTCGCAGAAGGACTGAATAATGATAATGATAGAAATTATACTTTGGGAATGTGAACCCCAAAGAAAGGAAATCTGCAATTATCACAAATAATAAAGTTTCAATTAAATAAAGTTGGAAAGGAAATCTGAAATTTCATTATAAATAAATTATTGAATTTCATCATAAAATCCCATTTTTTGTAAAATTGATTCCCACCTCACAGTTCTCTACACTGGTGGAGAATAAAAGCTAAATTTATACTATCAAAGAGCTTGGAAAAGATATATTCTTACCATTTGTACAAAAAATAAACAATTTGCAGTACTTCCTCTTCTGTTTAATAGCCCCTGTTCATACGCACCAGTCGAGTATCCATTTTATTTTTGCTTAATTCTTACTGGTTTCTCATTTTCTATTATCCAGTACAATCCAATTCTGTTTTTCTTTTTGGGAATACTAATAATAAGGATCAGTGGTCTCCTATGCAACTATTCATCATTTCTTCTCCCTTCCAATATTGTATTCAAAGCTAAGATCTTTTACATGTTTTTAACTTTTATGCTAATTATATCTTTCCACACTGAATTTCTTTGTAAGGAAGGATTTTTTACGACTTCTGTGTAAGAATAAAAGGAATAACAGCCATAAAAAATCTTGCACTGAATACTTCTAATAATTTACTAACTTCAATATTATTCATAGAGGGTTGGGTTTTTTCATTACTATTTTATAATGAATTTCTTTATATGAGCTTGAGATATGAACATCTCATTGGGAAGTAATCTAAAAGGTTTAAAATTTTAGCACACATTGAAATTCCCTTTATCAAGTCAACTTCTCTTTACTCTTTTCTGCTATTCTTAATCTTCTCAATGTCCTACATATCAAGTAACACTAGGTGTGAGTGTAATTTATGTAAACAATTGATCTATGTAAATATTTGAAATATCAGTATCAAAAGAAATTAAAACAAATTCAGCTATACCAACAAATTTTGATCAGGAGAAAAGAAAGGCTGAAAATCAGAATTTTGAGTGATCATCAAAGCTTTTTAATATCAATATCCAGCAAAAAACCATTTGATGTTACTGAGATAGGGTCAAACTAACTATCCTGTTAATGATGGGATATTTTTCATATTTTTCTCTGCAACAGTGGCAGGTTTCAAGTTGTGATCCATAATATCTTAAAATGGTAACACAGAGAAGAATAGTGAGAAGATAATTCACTGTAAATGTGTCATAATGAACCCTTCACCTCCACTCACATCACACCTAATTACTGAAATTAATTTTTGAAAATCTATAGGTTCTTTATTTAACTATTTACTTTTCCTTTTTTTTTTTTTTTTAATCTAGGTGTAACTGTTAATACTTACTCTTGCTTGGATCCTGGCATCCCAGTGCATGGACGCCGTTATGGACATGACTTCTCAATAGGTTCCACTGTCTCATTTAGCTGTGATCCAGGCTATAGGCTGAGTCATGAGGAGCCTTTACTATGTGAAAAAAATCACTGGTGGAGTCACCCACTCCCAACTTGTGATGGTAAGGATGAATAGATTTGATACAGAGTACTTTAAAATATACAAGTTTTGCCAAACTATTATTAGTCAAAATGAGTTGGATGAAATAAATGTCATATATATCTGTGATGAGACATATAATCATAAAAGCAGAGAATGATATATAGTTATTTAATCCTGCAGAGTACTGAAGTTATGTCTATCTGAATTTATGTAATTGTGAGCCAACTTATTGCAAAGGTTGTATATATCTGGTTGTAAAGCACTTACTACATCCTAAAAATATTTCTGTTTGGCTATCCATCTATGGACACAGATTACTGACATACAAAACATGATGTTTCTTTGTACCTGACTCAAAAACTGCATTTTCTCCTGTTTCATGATGATCACTGTTCCTAGACTTACCAGAACTTGACACCCTTCAACGCCTGTCAGAATTTATTAGGGCCACATTATATCTGGTGATTATTAGACCAGACAAAAGTGGGATTGAGTAACAGGTCTCCACAATATCATTAAATATGAAAAATTATCTAATATTTTCAATCATGTCCTGTAATCTGAGTTGTTCGTTTTATGTTTTCCCAGTTGGTGTCATATTAATTATGTGTGATATTAAGAAAGTAGATTGTAATGTTCATTCAGTTACATTATTTGAGATGTTTACTTCTTAAAACGTTCCTCTCCTTGGAGCGTGGTATGTGTTTTTGATGTTAAAAATGTGTTTAGGAATAAAATAACCATTTAATTCTAGGGTAATATTTAACCAGAGAAAGTCTCCTGAGCTTTTATGAGCTAGAGAAAGTACCTGATACTGTATTTTTCTAATACAGTTTTTAGTGTCTCAGGACACTCATTTTGAAAGAAAAATCCGAATGAAGACTGATGAAGAAGCTCACTGAATCATGTGTGATTTGCCATATAGATGAATATACATTCCCACAGCATTACTGTCTTGGGGGAATTGCTTTCTCTAGAAAATAGTAGGGACTTCCTTGGCCTTCAGATTGTTTAGTTATGAAATGTTTTGAGTTTTTATATTTCAGTAAGTTGAAAGTGTCCGTATATGATAATACTCAAAGTCTGTGGTGATATAAAGGGGCATGAATAATCACTTTGCTGGAAATGGCCCTCTGTAGTTCTGCAAGCCCATTTTCTAAAAGATTCTACATCTCAGTCAGGTTCTTGCAATGAAGAATGGCAGGGTTCCCACAGTTTGCAGTCAGGGGGACTATATTTTGCTGGATAGATCATAAAACTAAGATGTGTTTTCTCATGGTGATAGGCACTAGATGGTAACCATGTAAAACAAACAGTATAAGCACGCTCCCTGTGAATACTGTGCTCTGTTGTGAAATAAAATTACATATTGTGATAAATTTCTTTTCAAAGATGCTGAACTAGCATGCAGTTCATTAGGTAAATGAGATTTCTTTTTCTCCAGAGCACATTGCTAAATGGCAATTGTCCATTCAATAAATATGCTGTAAAGGTAGGATTGAGTACATTTTTCTACTAAATTTAATCAGTTTATGGTTGATATGATTTTAATTTCATTGCTGAATTTCTTCTCTGGTGGAATGTTTTTTAGAACAATCCAGAGTCCTTGCACCCCAGGGAAAAAAGGGCATTTGCTAAATGGGCTGTTCTTTGCATAAACCGAAAGTATGGGCTTGTAATAATCATACCACTAATATAAACATCAGTCACTATTACTGTGCATTCAGAATGTTACTCTGATGTTTTCTGAGGACATGAGTCCTTTTTTGATTGTTCATTTTGATAATTGCATCTCTTTTTCTATAATTACATCATGTAGTGATGTGGAGACAGACCATGATAATCGTACAAATCATGGTAACTCATGAGTGCGTGCAGTTTAGAGAAGTGACTACAAAAGGACAAATTTTAGACTTCTTAAAGCAAGTTCCTCCTCAAAGTAGAACATGGTGTTGACTTAAATTCTATTATTTGAAGGAGTGTAAACTAAATTTTTCATTGTGTTTGATGTTGCACAGATAAACATCACCAAAAAAAAGAGCTAAAATAGATGGTTATGGGATTTGCTGAGGAAACACTGGCTGTATTACATTTATACCATTACTATCTACTAACTACATATGATTCACTGTTTGCCTATATATCTGGAAAGTCCTGAAATTCTTAAATGTAATCACCACCCAGTGCTTAACTAAAAAGACCAAATTATGTCTTACAATGTCCTTTCTATATGAATACTAGAAGAGAATTTTGCTTTTAAGCTTTGAACATATGTGAGGAACCCTATTCTACCCAGTATACCAATTATTGTAGTAACCCCATCAAAAATTACAGGAAAATGAATTTAAAAGTTAGATATCTAGTTAAGAGTGTAAAGTGCTCTTTATCTCCTTCATCATAGCAAGAAATTGAATGCTAATTGATAATTCTTACTCATTATTTGAATTAAAAATAAATATTGTCATTCCACCTGATCTTAATTTACTTAAGAAAATTAATAAACAGAATGAAAATAATTCAAGCAAGATAAAAAACCTTTAATGTTTATATTGGAAACTCCTAGATGTCCAAATGAATTAGCAAATATGACTTATGCAGTACATAAGGAACATATTCAGCGTATAATGCAAAGGTGTTATGTCCTTTTTGCTGACATCTCTAAAATAAAAATAATAATTCCATTAAAACACAGCTGTTAAGAAATCTGCTTTAAATACTCAGTGTGGTAGAGGGCAGAATTGGAGATGGAGAGCATGTCTGGTCTATTTTCGATTTAAATGAGAAGGCCAAAATGCAAGTTTATATTGTGAGTAATCTAGGCTACACTAGTTTATATTAAATTAATCTCTTGTGTAATATAACTCAAGTCCAAGGTTTCTTTCTTGAAGCTGAATATGTTAATTTGGTGTCCATATTCTTAATTTATTTACCCCTACTGAACTACACCCTATTTTACGATACATTACATTTTCTATAATTAGGGAAGACAAATAGTGAAGTTTCTTGGTCTATGAAGCACAGTATATAAGATTCAAACTCTAATTCACTGTTTCAATTATTTTAAACTCTATTTTATATGCCACTTTTATTATCCAATTACACAATAAATGAAAATCATCTCAGAATTACATTTTTAGTTGGAAGTTAGAGTCAATTAAGCAAATGAATGTAATGAGGCCTCTGTGTGTTTTTGCACATATATATTTGTATTTAGACTTATATATACACAAAAATATTTCCATATAAATAGATTTTTCTCTTTTTTTCTCTTCAGTTCTTTCTAAACTACCATATGTTATTAGTCTTCTTGGATGATGCTTGAAATCTAAAGCTAATTGTTACTACTAATCAATTACAAATGTGTGTTTTCTCTTCCCATTACCTCTGAAAACCAAATAGTTTTCAATTATTTGTACTTGCAACAAACTGAACATATGGAAAAACACTGGGTTTTTTCTGGAGCTTTTCTTCTTCTTAAAAGTATTTTATCTTTCCTGAAAAAATTGATATACAACATTGTATGTGTCGTAGTTGGTGATCTATGGCTAGTCTTGTGAAAAATCTTTACATAAGAAAATAATAGATGATACCATCTGAAAATGTGAAAAAATGCTATTTTCACATATATCACCATCTCCAATCAGGCTAAAAAAGTAAAACACTGGGGTTTTTTAAAGTGAATTACTAGTGAAAACTCTATGTTGAATACATCGAAAAATGCATTTATAGATATCTGTATCTATTTATATATTTTTTTTTATTTTCTCTTGATTTACTAAATAACTCATATATTTTCTTTATGTTTTCTGTCCTTTTTGGATATGGGGACCCTCTTGCTCTCATATCCAGATGTCTTGACATTTTGCATTGCTATACTCTTCATAACTCTGAGACTGACTTGTGTTGCATCAAAACAAATTCATTTTAAACAGATAGGAAATTGTATTTGTAGACCTCAGGTGACAGAAAACATAATTAGTAGTTGTTGAGTTTATGAAAAGAAAAATTTAAGAGGGTTTTCTGTGAATAAGTGTTAAGCCAGCTATACAGGATGACCCCTGCAGGAAGAGAATATACAAACTGACTTCTACAGTAAAGTATATATTAAAACCAGAACAGAGGGCATGTGAGAATAAAATGGAAAAACAAACAAATATGAAAAGGCATGTCATAATCTAATGTGAAGTGTCCTAGAAATATGTTTCTGTAGCATAGCTGCTGTGACAAGCCAGATAAATACTTCCAACTATTAATGCAGGGGTCGTAGAGATGGGAAACATATCTTATTGAAGTAGATTAAAAAACCTGTCTCATTATTGGTCCAAAATCATAGATTCTTATGTGTTTTGCCAGCCTTCCCAAGTGAGACCCCAAGAGGGAACAGAACATAATGACAGTTTAGCAGAAGATCAAATGGGTAAAAATAGACTATGAATAAATTTAAGCGGTAAATTAGAAGGCTATTTTTAGTATTGAAAGATTGATTTCCTATAACAGTTTTATAGTAGCATGAAATATGGCCTGAAGTGGAACTTTGCTATGAATGACAGAAGTCCAGTGTTCATGTATTTTAGGGATGAAGCATGGCCTGCATGTCTCCCACTGAGACACAAGGAGCCTGACTAAAGGTTCTGAAATTGTTTGGGCCAAAAATTATTTTAAAAAAAATATATTGGATCATTTTCTGAGGTAGACTTGCTTGCTGTCACTTTTTTTTTGTGATTGGTCATGTTCCTGAGCAAAATAAATGCAGTTGCTACAAGACAAAGTGTAAGTAATCAACCCAATATTGTAAGAATTTATTTCAGCTGAACATCTGATGTAGTCACCAAACTCCACTATTAAATTGGAATCTTCATTCATAGTTACCCAAAACTTGCTTCTTAAATTGTTACATTATTTCTGACCACTAGTGTTGTAGAGGTACTCTACACTATTTCTAGGTACCTATCTGCATTTCATACAGTCACTTTTATATTTTGTTCTCTTTACTTTTTGTTCTTGTTGTTGTTGCTGTTGTTTTGTGTTTAGTTTAGGGGTTTTTTAAAATTTTCTTTTTATTTTGATTCTCACTATTTGGAAAACAGTAATTCAGGCATGTCATGATTCAGCTTCGCTGATTGCACAAAAAAATAAATTTTTAATTAATGTGTTATTATAATATTCCATTTTCCACATTAGAAATAAAAAATAGTGCTTCAGTTATTTCCTCAAGTATTCATTCTACTTTTACTCTTTCCTAGCTTCCATCTCTGTATAAATAGAATAAGTGAAAGGTAGAATCTGTATAATCAGATAAAGAAAGGTAGAATTTAGAAATATGTCTGTTTACCCTTGGCTGTTCTTATTTTTATGTGCTTCTGTTTTTCCTTTGCCCTCAGTTTTTCAAGCAGTCAGATGTTAGTGGTGATATTACATGCTTGGGCTGTTAGCCATCTTATCAGGACCAGTTGCACATCTACTATTTCAGATTTGTCAGCTTGGCTTTATTTTCTAAAAGGCTGGTCCCTTGATGCCTTTTTCTGCCATCTGCTAGCCTTCATAGAGTTACACTGAGGGCCTGATGGCATGCCATAGATGTTTTGTCACTTTTTGCATTCCTGGAAGATTTTCCAAACACTCCCTGTAAAATATATCATTTGTTTGGTCTGCATCCCATGATTATAAAAACTGACTGTATTTTTTTTTATTTAATGGATGAAGTAGATAGTTACCATCAGGAGCTCCAATAACATGCTGTCACAGCCCTGATTGTGTTTTGCTAATGTCTAAATATAGCAAGATCAGATGATAAGGGGACAGTATTTGCCTTCACTGTCTCTTCATCAGAGAAGTGAGGAGGAAAATTAATATGGAAGGAGGTTATTTCCCTGTGGCAACAATGAAAAGATTGGGCAATTCTGGTCTTAGAATATCTTATTTCAGCCTATGGTACTGGATTTGCAAATTTCCATCATACAACTAGGCCAACAAAGGCTAGAAAGTTGGCAGGAGAAATAGCACATACAAAGCAATCATGAGACTATCCAAAAAAGTAAGCATGTTTAAAAGAGAAATATAGTTAGTTAGAATGATCAAACAAATTTTAGCTAGGCAAGATAGGACAGTCTTTATGCTAGGATGACATTCCATTTCTGATTTATCAAAATAGTGTTGTTAAATGTATACTTCCTTTAGTGGCCTGAACACAGTGATGGTATCCAGTGCCATAACCTCATTAGGAAAAATAATTGATCTTTGTGAAAACATTCCACAGTGCTACTGGAACATCTGGAAAATGCATGTATTTCATTGACACAATTGTCTGCTTAGGTACAGAGTGACATTGAAGTGACATTCTGGATATTCTCTTGATTCCCTGTTTGCTGTGTCCTCAAACCAGTTATGAATTTACATCTACAAACAGAAAATTGTGGCATGTCAATATAGTAATTTTCAAATATAGTAATTTTCAAATATGTAACATTAATAGGAATAATGGGTATAAGATCCATCCTTTACTCCACCAATATATAGCAGAAATTGCCAAAAGTAGCATAAATATCAAGATATAGCAGAAGAAACAGCATGATGCAGCAAATTACTCACAGCACCTTTCTCCTGGAGTGTGTAGATGTTTGAGCACATACTGAAAGGCCAAACTTCTTCCCCTTTTATGAGTTACGCTGCTGAGCTCTGCGTTAGAGTTGCTACTGATGTTACAGGAGGGGCAGGAGCAGGTTCAGCCAGCTAGTGCAGGTGGGGCAGCAGCCCTTAGAAAGAGGCATTGCTCCTCCAACCTGTGACAGGCTCCTTCCCTCACCCTCATTGCTGTGGCAGCAGCGTGAGAAGCACAGACATGAGCAAGAAATAGGTGAGGGACAGCTTACAGAACAAGAAGAGGGTTTGATATTTGCATTGACTGGAGTTACAGACAAGTAGCTGCCATTTACCTCTCTCAAAACCTGCCTTTCAAGACCTTTAACATCTGCTAAAGAGAAAAATTTGTGTTAATTACTTTGAAGGACTGCTCTTATGGAGAACTGCAATCAACTTTACTAGAGTGGTCTAGATTATTTGACCTGAAACTGGTGAAAGTAGTTCACTGTTTTTCTTTATTCTAAAATACTTCTACAAAATAATTTTGGTAATGCATATAATTAAGCTAAGGAAAATTAAAAGAATAGATGCTTTTAACCTTGAGGGGAAAAAAAATAGAACCAATTATTTGTTTTATAATGTATGCCCTTCTGAGGTAATCTATATTCAGAGAACTCTGATGTAATAACTTGGTACTGAATTTTAATAACTGTTATTGATATATGATAATTCTAACATGCAAGACTCTTCCTTACTAAAAATTACTTGATTAATGTTGTATTTCAAAAACCCTGGAATAGAAAATCATTGGACTATAAATTTTTGCCAGTGTTGTAATGACTAAATGTTTGTATTTTGCATTAATTCAAGCTGTAATTTAATTTAATCTTTGTTTCTAGCTTTATGTGGTGGAGATGTTAGAGGACCTAGTGGAACAATTTTATCCCCAGGTTATCCTGATCTATATCCAAATTCACTGAATTGCACATGGACTGTGGATGTTACCCATGGAAAAGGTAAATAAATATTTTTCTCTTTTTCCACCTTTTTTTTTTTAATATACAAGTCCAGTATTCCCTGCTCTAGAAGTAGACCTAGGTTAGCACCAAAGCACTTGGATTTGAATTGCTGATTTTTGGGTTTGTTTAATTTTTTTGTAGCAACTCCCAGAATTCCAGAAGTGAACTAGGCACTTATACATCCCACAGAATGAAAAGTCAGTGAGAAAGAGAATTATATAAGGACTAATCACAGAAGCTGAAGGACAGGAGGCTTTTAAGGAAGATGTGGTTATTTCTTGAAGGTAGATTTCAGGAAAAATATGTAATACTGATTTTAACTGTTTTCTGAGAGGTTAAATAATGCTTAGGACACAAATAGAAGCTGGTATTTCCAGGTAGCAAAGTTTCCTAGAAACAATGCGTCCTAGTTGCTTTCAAATAAAAGGTTTTGATACTAGATGAGATGGATCATAGTTTTAGGTTTTTGTTGGTATTTTATATTAAATATGGGAGTGACAGCATAGTACCCTTGTGCTATGGGTGGAAAAAGCTAGAGAGGTATAAGATTTAATGTTAAGGGAAGGAGACAGAGATGTCCTAAGAGTAATTGAATACAAAGAGGGTAAGCTGGTAAGAACACAAAAAGGAGAATTATATTGTAACACTGGAAAGAATACAGAAAAAGAGATGAAAGGGAGAGGAAGCAAGACAAGTTCAATTCTGAATTTTATCAATGTTTCCTGTGAGGGCATGAAAAATGTGACAAAGTATGCTGATGATGTATTCCTCTAAGAAAGAGTTATTGATAACATAAAAATAAGACTTCACGTACAGAGAATTGTGTTGATCCGTGATCCCCTTATTCTATTTTGTACAAATAGTGTGATAGTTCCTCATCTAGATGTTAAATCACTCTGACTGGCTGTCCCATTTAAAACTCCTTAAAGCGTTAAAGTGGCAAAGTGTATCTCCCAAAATTATTGCTCCAGCTGTTCCATAGTCTCTCTTATTACCAAGTGATGTCTTTGTGTCAATGTAATTTGATTCTAAATATCCACAGTGGAAAAGCCTCCTGACCTTACTGCTGCTACATCACATGCTACATTTGCCCTCATTACCTCTAGGTATGATACATGGCTTTTAGAGTTGTGGGAAGTGTTATAAGAGTTATAAGGGACTGTGTGTCTTTTGTTCTTCTGGATAAGCAACAAAGACTAATAGAAAGTGTAAAGAAGCTGTCAGACCTGTAGTCATTTATCTTGCACTCTGCCTGAGAAGCCATTGGATAACAGTACAAGCTTTATAATCTGAGAATTGAAGGCAAGTAGCAGAGATGGAATAGCAGAGAGTTTAGCTTCATGGAGTAATACATGACAGAAAGTGATGTGAATTCTACAGTAAAAATGAGGTCAGATTAAGCCACATTTTGCAGGATTCTTGGAAGACATTTTCTTAACACATTCATTTTTCTTGAATTAAAAATGGAATTGTGAAGAAAAGTACTTGGGAGGTTCTGGTTGTGGGTTTTCTTTCTTTTCTTTTTTAGAAAATGAAGTAGCTTTTTTGTGATTTATGTATTTTCTTAAAAGCTGAGCTAGAGAAGTACTTAAAAACTGGAATTCTCAATGTTATACTATTTTACATGAGGTTGTTAACCCAACACATATAATGAGACTCCCGAGAAAACAAATTTGCAGAAATAAAATATACAGGGGAAGACATAATAGTACAAATAAGGATATTTATAAGCACATATGCACTGATACATATATGCAAACATATTTATAGACTCACATTCTTGTTTGATTCAATGTCATGCAATGTTACAGTCTTGGGGCAGAGTAGCTGGAAAGCTGCTCAGTGGAAAAAGCCCTGAGGGTGCTGGTTGACAGCAGCTGAACATGACCCAGCAGTGAGCACAGGTGGCCAAAAAGGCCAGTGGCATCCTGGCCTCTATCAGAAGTGGTGTGGCCAGCAGGACCAGGGTAGTGATTGGATCTCTGTACTCAGCACTGGTGGTCCTGTATCCAGTTCTGGGCTCCTCAGTACACTGAGGTGCTGGACCATGTCCAAAGATTGGAAATTAGGAGAAAATTTCTTCATGGAAGGAGTTATCAAGTATTGAAATAAGCTGCCCAGGCAAGTGACATCCCTGGAGCTATTTAAAAAACACTTAAATGTGGCACTTAAGGACATGGCTTAGTGGTGGACTTGGCAGTGCTCGGTTAGTGGTTGGACTCCATGATCTTAGAGGTCTTTTCCAACCTAAATGACCTATGATTCTGTAAGTTTTATACTATCATATGGAAATTTTATTAAGGCAAAACATTAACTATGAACGCAATGTCACAATTTGACTTGGACATTTTGATTTATGCTGCTCAAAGAGCTGCTGGAAAAAAATTGTAGAGTGGGTATTTGCTCGGAGTAGGGAATAGTGTATGAAATCCTCATACTTTGTACTTGTAGGCAAAAGGCTATTAATTCTTTAAGCTCTTCCTGTTGTACTGCATGAGGAAGATATCTTTCCTTTTATGACAATAAGTCACAGGCTTACTTAATTTAAATTTCTAACAGTAGAGTTCTGTGTCACAGTGAGCTAGTCAAATAGGACACTGCTGTATTTAATGCAAAAATGCATATATTTTCAGAATGTGAGTCATTGCACCCTGAAAAGGTATCTAAAGCAAATGGAATGAACTATCCTCTGAGGGCACCTGTTTATCATCTAATGTCCAGGGCGTTAATATAGTTCCCAGACAAAGTCTCTGTGGGGAGACTGAGTAACTAGGTTTTACATAGTTACCATTCAGAAAAATTAATCCCATACACATAAATGGGTTATTTTAATGAGAGGGAGAAATAAACTTTGTTCTGGATATCTCATTTTCTGCTCTATTTCACGGCTAGTATAATTTCAACTTCAGAAACTCAAGGAGTATCTTCTACTGGCTACTAACTTGTGAGATGATTTTTACTTTAGACTATTTTGGGGTTTTTTCCCCACAAAAGTTTTGTGGTTTTATCTCATGCTGCCAAGAAAAAGTATATAACTTGTAGCTCCAGAACACTGTGAGGTACTTATACACACATCTTACAACTTATTTATATTACATGATAACAGGTAATTAAAGGCATAGATTTATTTATTAGGTATATTTTACATCTGTATATGTTGTGTTGCTAGGAAAAACAGTTTCTGTGTTTGTACATACTGTTTTGACTAACAATATTAAAATATAAATATATGTGTTTTTAATTTTACTCTTCAACTTTATCTGAAGTTTTAGAATTAATTTTTCATTTGTGTTCTTGTGGACCAGCATTATGAATCTTGAGTGCCCATTACAACTTGATACAATTTTCTTTCATTTTTTCAACAAATTGCTAACTAGAGAATTAAACAATTATTTTAAATATAGCTAATATGTCTATTAAATACTGTTATGAAGAGAAAAGGAAACACCTATTGGCAATAATTAGTGTGTTTTGTCTGTGATTAGAATGTGATTTATGGTGAAATGAAAGTTGTGGAGTATCCGTGGTATGTGTAAAAGATCTCTTAGGAGATCAGTTAATTAACCCATCCCCCAACAGTCTGTATTGTAACATAGAGAAGTGGCATTTTACAGTGTTATGTCTTCCTATCTTCATTTCAGATTTTAAATATTCCCCTTATAAAGAAAGGCACATGTGAGGCAGAATGAGAAGGAATCTACCTGAACATATCTTTTAAAATTCTTCCCCAGAGAAGACACAATCTGTCACACAGCATATATTAATGTGATTAGAATATTTTCTGAAGAAAACGAAATTGTACAGTTACTGCTGGAATATACCTTGGGGTTTTGCTAAGAAATGTCATGGCAATCTGGAAAATTGATTGAAACATTCCCTTGAGTTAAACCTTGAGTCTGATGTTTGAACAATACTCAGTGAAGCTCAGCTGTGATTCACAGGAATTTCATTATTTTGGGTTACTGCCGTAAAATTTTCTTTGACATTTTGGATTTTGTTGTTTCAGCATACATGCATGCATAAAAAGGGCCAAAATTAATTTGGAGTGCAGTAGATGCAACAAATAGGAGGTGAATTTTGGTCTTATTCTGTATATATATCACACAGGATTTTTTAAGAGCTCTTTTCATGTCAAATCAATGCTGTGTCCTATATGAACTAAGTTAAAAAAATCCCAGACATTTAAGAATTTATTAATTACAAAGCTAAATTTATGTACATTAGTTCAAAAGATATGCAATCCAATCTCAATTCCAGAATTCTACGTATGATTTTTGCCAATTTCTTTTCACACAAACTTGGAGAATAAAAAGGATGATCAAAATAGATGAATGGCTTTGCCTATGTAAGTAGTAAATTCATAATTTTTAAATGCCAGAATAAATATTTCGTGTTATTTATTTTTTATAATAAGCATAAAATAGAATCCCCTCCAGTAATTTCCTTATCAGTGATACTAAGTAAGGAAGGATGTGTTTTTCTGGATCCAGAGGAAGTATGTGATGTGCAGGGAGTTTTAAGAAGAGAAGGAGATATCTACTTGAAAAAGCTGAATTGTTCTTCAGCCTCTTTAAAGGGAAGTAAAAGACAGAGGTTTCCAAGGTCCAAGGTTTTTCTCTGACTGCTCCCATCTGTATGTCCAGCTGATGGTAAGACCAAGCATGTGTTCCAAAGATGCCAATATAAATGGCTGGTCCCACAGATTAGCAAGGACAGAGGCAAGTGTCGTATTGGCCCACACAGAAACACCAGCAGCACTGAAACTGACATGAACACCACAGGCAACCAAATCCTATTTCTCCATCCAGGCTGAGGGAAAAAGGAGTTTGTTAGAAGTGACACACACACACACACACACATGCATGTGCTCCCCCAACCTTCCATATTCTGACCCAGGAGCTGGACTCCTGATTCTAGTCCTACTAGGTGCTGCCTGGTCTGTGACCAATGGCCCTTTTTCCAGTTGTCCCCTGATCTCATCCTGCTCCCCAGACAGTCCATACTAATGTTCACTAGTGGTCACCCATGTGCTCACACTCTGGACAGAAGACACATTGACACAGTAGTCAGGAATAGAGTTTTAAAATGATAGAGAACAGGCTGCACTGGTTGGGTACAGGGGTTAGAGAGCTTTAACCCTCTCTCTTTTCCCACACTTTTTTCACTCTTACCTAGCATGATCTCTTCCCTTATCTTCCTTTGGCCTACAACATCTCACAAATAGTTTTGAGGTCTCTGACTACCATTTTAAAAAAATGTCTTCTTCAGTTTTACTTATTCACATAAATTCCCTCAAGTACTCCACAGTAAATGTCTAATTTCCATGACACCCAGGATAAATTTCTTTCCCACATTATCATCAATTACTAAGTTCTGATTTAACTACTTTAAGATTTCAGTGATACATTTAATTTATCATCAAACAGAAACATAAGAATTCTGGTCTTTGTTAGTACCTCCTTAATCCTGCTCATTAAAGCTTATGTGTGTGTGTATACCATTCATTACTTCTCTCATTTCTTGTCTTTGCTTCCTGTACTGAAAAGTCCTTTACCAGGTTCATAAACCAAGTGTCTTTGTATTCCAGATACCCATACAAACCGTATTTCTTAGGTGTAATTGAGTTGCATTAGCATAAATGTGTAATGCTATTCAGAAAACCTCAGGAATATTATAAAAATACCAACAATAAAACCAAAAACAGTAACAGGCAATTGTACTTAGAGCTTCTAAAGCTGCACATGAGGTCTAGAAAAAGTAACCTACAACACCTGAAGGGGCACAATGTTTCTATTTTTAGACAGCTGAGTCAAGCAGCGTATATCTAGATGGGATTTTATTACCCTGTTAGAGAAATTTGGGGCTGGTGGTGGCAGGAGTAGGGCGAGTGGTACAGTGTTGGGTCTGTAGGCAGGAAGACTATTTCTTTGCTTTTTGATTAAAATATATCCACTATTAAGAATCTGTTGGCCATGAGAGTACCAAAGGTCATTAATCTTCATCTGCTGTGTTATGTGCAATCACATGAATGGATCATCCTAAGTATTACATCACTAGATACATTTGAAGAGACTGATTCACTGGTTTCTAATTTGCATGATAAAACTGCAAATGGTGTTACACTAGAGGTATCCGTAACCACTTAAGCTAGCCAATGGATTCTTCTGTTTATTCTTCTTGGTTTTCTGTGCATTCTACTGAAAGATCATGGTCTAATCCTTAGTTAAAATGCAGAAGTGATTTAATTGTCTATGTTGATCTTTAAATCTTTTTACTGCCATTATGTTCCAGGAGATAACTTCCTTTCTAGATGTGTGATTTATATATGATGATTGGGAACAAAATTGTACTGTTGGCATATGTCACATCTTGTTAGGAGACCTCCCCTTTTTTACGAGAAATTGGTGCTGCTACTGTATGTGCCATTAGAATTTCATATCATATATTTTATAATCTTTCCTTTCACTGCTGCTATTCAAGGATACTGGTGATTGTAAGAAATAAGGTTTACCTTTTTTATTCTGCCATTAACTGTTTGTAGTTTTGAATACACATAGTGCATCATTGGATTGTACACAAAAATGGAAGAACATATCTTTAAATTCTATAAATCAGATGTCCATATTTTGCAGCTAAAGGGAAAAGTTAAAGATGGTATCAAACTAAAACCTGCTGCAAAGATATTTTAATTCTAATATCAGGACAGATACTCATATTTAGAAAATTGGATTATCTTAATTTTCCAAATAATAACTAATAATATGATGCATGAATTTTAACCTTGGTTTAGTTACATGGATGTTAATAGGGTGATATGAAAATCTAATTCTACTTTTTCTAATAGGTGTGCAGTTCACCTTCTACACATTTCATTTGGAGGATCATCATGACTACTTACTGATAACAGAGAATGGCAGTTTCACACAGCCATTGGCACGTCTGACTGGTTCAGAGCTTCCTTCACCCATTAATGCTGGTCTCTATGGAAATTTCAGGGCTCAGTTGCGGTTTATTTCAGATTTTTCAATATCATATGAAGGATTTAATATTTCTTTCTCTGGTAAGGAATTATCTGTAATATCTGGCTGCTGAAAAAGTTGCTATTTTGGATTTTTTTCTGTATCTTATATAAAGAAAAAATATTGAAAATACTTTGACGAATATATATATTGAAAAATTATATTATATAAATTGTTTCCTAAGCACAATAATTTCAAAGCAAGTGAATCTTTGTGTCTCTATAGAGGCAAAGGACACATTTGTGCTACATGATAAATAAGATGGCAGTAAATTGTAAGACACATTGTCAAGTGAGGGGAGGAAACAGACCTAGTCTAATTTCAGTTACTGAAATTCTAGATGAGCTCAAGTTTCAACTATTTAGTTTTTTATTGTGCCATTGTTTTAATTTATTTATTTACTAGAGTTGTTTACGGCTCCTACAAGAATGATAAATCATGTGTTATGCATCTTTAGAACACTGTGAATGTATTAATTTGCCTGACTTTTCGACATAGTATAATTTTCAATTTAGCATTCACACAACAATTTTGTTTTAAAATCTGGTGCCTGTATTGATATTCAGGTGGAAATATACAGAAATTACTACACTGCAAGAGTACATTTATGACTGGTAGACAACATGTTCTCACACAAGCTGACTTGCTCTTGTTTTCAGAGTATAATCTTGAACCTTGTGAAGATCCTGGGATCCCACAATTTGGTAACAGAGTAGGATTTAATTTTGGTGTTGGAGATATTCTGACATTCTCCTGTTCGTCTGGATATCGTTTAGAAGGAGCTTCAGAGGTTATTTGTCTTGGTGGTGGACGACGAGTATGGAGTGCACCTCTGCCAAGGTGTGTGGGTACGTGGTCAGCTGCTTTCATTTGCTTGTATGTGTAGTCATTGTCCATGGACTTGCAGATTTAGAGCATGGAAACACATGGTAACACCTCTTTTAATGTACTCTCATATTCTCCATATCTCCTTAGTCATTTTTTTTTAACCTTTTAAAAATATATTTAATATTATAAGTGGACTTCATAGTCCACACTTCAAAGGAATTTAAAATGAGGACACAATGCTTTTTCTTCTTATTTGGATTAATAGGTTAGGAAAACTGGGTATAAATTTAAATCAGCATTTACCAGTTCAGGTGTCAGGTAATGGATTTTTTTTTCAATGCAAGCGTCCAAGTGATACCAGTATTATAAAATTGTAGTTAGAAAACTTAGAAAAGATTTATTTCACAAAACTAGGTCCATTTATAGGAATCCAGTCAACCTGGACATCCTATGTAAGAACCATATCCCCAGAATATCTTTAGAACAGTTATTCTGTTTTTTTAAATTATAGCTAAAATAACTGAGAAGAAACTTTCTGATGATTCCTACCTAGCACCCTCCACTCACTGCGGAGGTAGCCTATAGATGTAGCTTTAACTAGAAATTTAGTTGTAAATGGCTAAAGAATGTTAATTGAGCTGAATTCTTCCTAAATTATTTGGTTTTCAGTCCTGTTGAGAACTGTTAAAACTTAAGTGTCTGCATTATTTTTATTTAAGAGTATATATTGCTGAAATTTATTAAGGAGTATGTACTATATGGAAAGGTTTATACATGATAACATCTGTACCAGTGCGCATTTAAAATATTTTATTTTTTCATACTAAATTGTATGTTAATAAAACATAAATGTATTTCAGATGTTGATTGTATAGTTACTATGGATTGATTACCTGTTTCCTCTTATTTGTTTTTAGTTACTGTATCCAAAGTTTTAGGTCCAAACCACCCCAATGCCTTCCTCAGTATAAGGAAAATTATAAATTTAGCTTATGCAATAGCAACATTTATATATGTACCTACAAAAAATATTGTTTGGAAGCTGAGTCAGAGTAATGGATGAATAAAAGTTATTTTTATGTTGGGGTTGATGAATTTTTAACCATAAGAATAGTAATGAATGTGTGCACAGTCAAGAAGACAGGTTAAATTTCAGTAATAAATTTCTGGAAGTGTTAATAGACTGAAAATGATTTGGTAAATTACAAGCAAAAAGAAACTTCCACAGCAGCATAAACGTAAAAAAAAAATTGCTATATAACTTTCATGACATAGAAAAATAATGTTTATGCTTGTTTGTTGAGGGAAAAGAGAAAAGCAGTAACACAAGGAATAAATTCTTTTCTAGTCAACATGTTTTCTCCTTACTTTTGAAAATAAAAGATAATCTCAACTAGAATGGCTTAACTAGCAATTTTCCACCTAAAAGTATCCAGCCATTGTAAATCTTCTGCTTAATTTATGTGTCATAATAATGAAATTCAAACTAGACAAGAGTAGAAATTCCTGTTGACGACTTATAGTGGACTCAGATTTTAGGTACTGTTACTGTTGCTCATGTTTGGCATTTTTTGTAAAAATGATTAATGAGACTTAATGCTTCTGATATAATGTGCACTTTCACATACACACAACATCAATTGGGAAGTAACCACTGCTCACAATATTTATGTTCAGCTTGTCAACACAAGAATAAAATACGAGGAAGACAGATAAAGTAGAAGCAGTTTGGGGGAAGGCCAAGTATCCCTTTCTGGATACAACGAAGACCAATGTGTTGGGTCTTGAAATAGAGTAGTCAATCATAATAAATTCTAAACCAAATAATTTACCAGAAAATTAGAAGCTGTCTTTCCTTTTCTGATTTAGAAGATGGATAAATAATTATTATTTATTAATTAATGCCATTTTTCAATCTATGAAGATAGTATTTTTTTTAATTTTGACTTAAGACTTAAGAAATTAAATTTTGAAATTAGAAATTATTAAAAGGAAAATTAATGTTCAAGTAGCAAACAAATATATTTTTACTGAATTTTTAAACCTGAATTTCTCAATTGATGGTATTATCTCAATGCAGTAGGGTTTGATGTGTTGGAAAAAAATTTATAATAAGATTTTTCTAAAAAAGCATAAAGATTTTCAATTTTTCTGTTCACGATATGATGCAGCACTTCTTGGGGTAGATGTCCGTAGTCACTCACAGGGCAAGCACTGTTCAATGGTAGCTGAAACTTTGATGTGTTATCCACTCTGTGTTGGCTAACAAATATAAAACACACTCTGTGTGAATTACTACAAATTAACTACACACAGTCAACAGTACAAGCTGTTAATAAATGGGTGTATCTAAAGATGACAGAAAAGATTCCATAGTCTTTAAATTGCTTGCTTTGAACTTTTCCATGGCCAGGGGGGAAAAAAAAAAAAGTCTCTTCTTTTTTACTCTAAGACTAAACTCTAAGTATTACTAGACTCTAAGTAGTACATTCTTAAAAAAATACCTACAGTTAAGTATGAATGCTTGTTCATATTTGACTTTTTATAAAAGCAAACTCTGAGCTCTAGATGGTCCTAAGGAATCAACATTTTCCTCAATATGCTAGAGGCTGTCTCCAGCTTGTAATACAGAGCAGAGAAATCATCTTAAGTCTATGAATATGGAGTTGTTTGCATAGGGTTGTAGTGCCTCTGAAATGTTCTGATGCATCTGGAGTTCAGATATCTTTGCCTAGCTCTCTTTATAGCATTCATGCCATAGACAGCCTACAAGAATTTTCCTGTAACTGTATTACAGATAGGAACAAACAAGAGCAATTATTATTGCTTCAAGGGAAAAATAGTGACATAGAAAAAATTAAACTTTTCTTTTAATCAATAATGGAATGAAGATGATTAAAGATCTGTTAGAACACTGCCATTCCTTAGTTTCATGATTTATTTTCATGCTACATTCAAATGATAACCAAATGCAGTGTTCATATTCAGCACACATATTTCTTCTTTGGAATTGCTTTTCTTTTCAGTGATATGTAGAAAGTTGTCTCTATTATGCCAGGATTTCTTATGTCTTTTTTTTCTCTCTTCCCTGCCCTTTTTCAGTTTGGTTTTTTCATTCCTTAAAAGGCTGTCCAACAGCTAGATTGTACTACCTTTCATTAGAACTGAATTTATAGACCCTAATTTTTTCTATGTCTGTGTAAAATAATCTGTGTTTTCATAGCTTCCCAACCATGTCAAGTCTTTTCCTTTGGCTTTCTTAGGGCCATTTCTTAGAGCCCCCATTAGGGTCCACGGTTTCTTTCCAGACTGCTAAACCTTCACTGGAAGACACTGACTTTAAAACTTTTTTCTTCTGTGCTACTTTCACTATTTCTGTTCATTCTTCTCAGGTCCTAAACAGTCTCTAATTCTGGACTTACAGATTTCTAATGAGCTATGCCCCTTAAAATTATAAAAGGCCGACAAAAAGACGTAAAAAATCTACAGGCATGCTCATTAATTTCTGTCATGTTGCATACTTTTCAGATAATATTGTACATGAATTTTTGCTGGTAGAGATTTTTGCCAAGGTGTTCACTGACGTAGCTTCTTTGCCAAGCTTCAGTTAAGGTGCTTTTGAAAGAATACCAAGAACTGACATTTCAGAAATGTCTGAAAGGTTATATTGTATGAGAGAAAAAATATATTCAGTGTTGACTGGATATACATAAATATAGACCCAAGGAAGGGAAAGTTCTATCACAGATATATCTGTAGTAAATTCCCTTATTAGCAGGAGAGCCATTAGGAGCCAGAGGAGCTACCCTCTGCACATCTTATTCTATATACCATTAATCTTGCTCCATCTGCATAGCTCTATCCATTTCTGTGCATACTAAACATTTAAGATAAAGATTACTTTTAATATATTCTGCTTGAAAAAAATGTATATTTGCTAGTTTTGAGATTTCTTTTAATGTGGAATGTTTGGGCAGCATGAATTCTGAGTTTAAAGACTGTGGTCTTTGTAAATGTAATTTACTCATCTCAGAACAAATCAGAAATAAATTTATTCCCTTAAATATTGCTTCTATAATGTGTGAATATGTTGTATATCTGCTATTTTCTTCAGGGATAGGACTCCTGAAAAAATGAAAATACAGTCATTGAGGTCTCACCATATGTTACTATAATAACATTATGATGTGATAAGAAGTTTCTTAATATTCCTTATGTATTTTAATATTTTGCATCAAGTTTTAACTGTTCCAGTTCCCCATGTGGAAATTTTTACTAAGTTCCAACTGTTCCAGCAGTTCCTAAGTTATTTTGTGGAGGATTTTTTTTGATTGTTCACATTTTAGGATATTTTTGTTGGTGTTGGTGGGGTTTTTAATAAGAATATTAAGTTAGTTTAAAGGACAATCATGCACATTGGTACTTTAAATTCTCCTCATATAGAATGTGGGTTTTTTAATACAATTTGCCTTGTTAATATTAATGCAGAAGCTCATCTGTCATGCTATTTCTTCATCCTTCTTTGATTGATTACAAGGCAGGAGCATATTATTTAAAGTATATGGGACTCCTACTCATTCTTGTCAGATGGAGTGATCAGTTATGAAAAATAATATTAATAAGTAAGTAATTCTTTTTAAGAAAGATTTCTTTCATATTTGGCCATTGGCCATTTGGCCACTGATGTAGAAATATCATCTTTCTGTAAAATTATTTTTAAGTCATAAATACAGGATCTTCCCAGACCAGGAAATACTGTCTTTTATTAGAAGATAAATGATGTAGTCATAAAACAACCAAAAAAGTATTTGCAAAGTATATTGAAAATAAGTTTAATGCACAAACAGCCACATGAATCTTTTGATGTTCAGATCTACTAGGAAGCAGATACCTGTATTCCTAGCAGACTCATAATAAGAAAATCCTGTTAGTCATTTTTGTCTATATGAAAAGAAGTCTTGTATTTTGGAGCAATGTAAAATAAAAGGAAACCCCTCTATTCTTAATGATTGAAGATGACAATGTTCTTTTGACTTTTTTCATCAGCATAGGGTTCTCTGTATTTAACCTGTCAGAATATATAAACTGCCTGGAAAACTTGTGATAACCTTATGACTCATGGTATTCACAGAAAGAAAGCTTTAGTAACAGCTTAATCCTTTCAGAATTTTTGTGTTATCGTCTTTTTCCCTGCCTTGTTTTGACAAGAGTCTATTTTCTGGTTTCTGCCAGCCTTCAGTGAAGAGGTAGAACATCTGAAGACAAACAGCTTTATAAGAAACCCTGAATTTAGACACAGTTTCTGAAGTAACTGTTGATTTACAATCTAATACAAAGTTGTTTAGAGATAAAATCCTTTTTGGAATGCTTCTGCTTACTTGCCCAGTCAAGCTGTTGCAATACACAGTCTCCTAATCAGGATATCATCTTTTCAAAACACTGAACTGCTAGATGTAGCTCTTTTCTTTTGATTCTAAGGGATTGTATTGAAGAAAATAATTTCACTCTGAGTTTTGGTCTGTAGGAGCACATTGTGAGTTTTTGATTGATAATTATATACGGCAAGAATTTAATCAGCTAAATTTTGAGAAATACTGCATTTTTTTTAAAGCCATTCAATTCATTGAAGCATTGTGTTCAAATGGTTAAGTTACCCAAATGGATGCATTTCATTCCTTGGTTACAATCACAATGACATTTCACTTGCTTAGAGAATTTAAATACACTAATAAACAGCAGTTAGAATCCATCTGTTTTATTATGAAAAGGTGCAATGAACACACATTCATAGACAAAAGCATAACAGTCTTATTATAATTATCTAGTTTTAGACGTTTTTACTTTTCACTCTTTTTTTCCTTTGAGGTTTCTGTTTATTTTCCTTTCTAATACTGAAATAAATCTATTATTTCTGCCAAAGTCTGGAAACAGTAATTCACTTCAGTAATTCACTTACTATTACATCCTTGTACTTTATATTAGGCTGAATTAACATATTTTTGAAAATATATCTGGATGTGGAATATTTGTCCTTTTTTCTTCATACAAGAAAAGTTTGTAGGGCAGGTTCTATGCTCCAGTTGAAACAAGTAGAATTCTTTTTAAAACCCAAAACATTTAATTAAAGCAGCCAGATTTTTATCTCTGTTTAGCAGTGAATATTACTAAAATAAAACATTAATACAGTAAAGAAATATTTGTACATTCTGATAACAGCTCTAAGTATGCTTTAAAGAATGGTTACAGACTCTCTAATCCACAGCAATTTTTCCTTTACTTCTGAAGTACTGTTTTGTCACCTCTTTTCTCTCTTCTATGTTTCCTTATTTACACATATTGCCTTAATTTTATCCTGGTTTGCCTCATAAGTCTCTTTTTATCTTTCACTCACTGTGATGCCTGATAAAATTATTTTCCAAACATATTGAAAAAATTGCATATGTTAAATATTTGGATTTTTTTTATACTTAAGAACTCCATTTATATTACTTTTTCCTGACACTTTTTTACTCAGCACTTACCTGCAAATATAATTATTATGGCCTCTTTTTATCTTTGCTCTAGTATTAACATCAGAGAATAGAAAGAATGTGTAAGTCCTATGGAGTTCCATGTTATTTTAAACAACATAACTTCCTGTTCATGTTTATAGATAGAAGTGGAGATTGTCAGATAGAACTATATGTGCTGTAGTTTGGAATGTCTTGCAATATTATTTGTGGACTTTCCTAGTTTGCTTTAGCACTTGTTCTGAAATATACTCCTAACTCCCATTTTTGTCTGAGCGTGTGTTTGATGCTTTGTGGTTAGTTGTTCTGTTGTGGTTTTTTTAAGCCAGAAGTGTACAAAGCAAGCAACTGTTGTAAGCTGGACTGTGTGATGATACTATGGGAGAAATTCTATTATACTGTGATTTTGGAGACTGCTGTTACTAAACTAGCTTTCTTGTCTGCTAACACAAGAAAAAAGAATTACAGAATGGTTTGGTTGGAAGGAACCTTGAAGATCTGTTTGCCACAGAGAGGAACTTTTTTGCCTAAGTCATGTTGCTCAAGCCTCATTCAACCTGACTTTGGACACTTCCAGGGATGGGGCGTCCACAATTTGGAACACAGTATTCTCTCTAAATTCAGAATATCATATTGATAAATATGATGACAAGAAACATTATTACATCCTTCTTTTTAAAAGAAAACTGAGCATGATTCTAAAACACTAGTTAAAAATGCCCTAACAGTTAACTTACTGCTGTGTTCAGATTTTAAAAATTGTTTTGAATTATAGTTCTGACATAGCCCCGAGTTGTTGGATCAAGTTAATACCATAATTACCTTGTGCCTTTTGGCTTTTATATCTCTCTGGAATGGGAAAAGCAGTCTCACAATCCTGAAATTACGATCATCTTACTCCTTTCAGTTGTAATTCAAAGTGACCTCTGCATCTTTGAAATAGCAAATACCCATCTATTTGAGAGTGCAATAAAAGGATAGATGTGATCATGTGGAGTAGAAGGTTTTCCACTTTTGCCTAGATTGTGTGTATCCAACTGTTCCAGGACAAAATAATACCACCTGAATTATCTGGGTACTTGTTCTATATTGCTGAATGAGATGTAGTCATCAAGCATTTGTTCTTTGATCTGTGCCTGGTTTGGCTTTCTGTGCAATGTCTGCTATAGCTGCATACAGAAAGGGTTGTTTATCAAGTTTCTTGTCATTGCTGTCTGAATTTCATGTACAAAATATATGTTTCAATATCCTGAATGTTCAAATGAGCCTGGGGTGGGAATTATAATAATGTTAATAAAAAATAAAATCTTTTAGAATAGACACCATAAGATGTTTGCCTAAACATCTTTTCAAACCATTAAGATAACCACATAGTTTTGCAGAACAACATTACATAAGCTGTGAAATTATGAATCAAATAACTTCCCAGATTAAATTAAAGAAGATACATTCTCATGAGACTGGGTAAACTAAGTGACAAGAATATTGAAATAATCCTGAAAACAAATATAAACCCAGAAAATGTAGTGTTACAGTTAAATTTAAAATTAATGTAAATCTGTTAAAAAGAGAGTAAATGCTCTTGTACTTGCATTATAATGACCAGATATCAAGACTAAATAAAAAGGGAAGCAAAGATTTGTAATAGTTTCTCGGTTTCTATTTAAAATACATGGTAACGAAATGCTAAAAATTACTTAATTAAAGTTATGTATATAGTCCAATATATGATAGGAAGAGAAGGATAGTTAATAATGCCTAATGAAGCATTGCCACAATTGTTTATGTTTCCAGGTTTTTTTTGGGTAATTAGATTAATTACCAAAACCTTGAATTATAATGTTTGCTTCTTGAAATAATGACAGTATTATTTCAAAATAATTAAATTAACTATTTTTCCTCCAACGGAGTTATGTTTTTTCTTCTTTTTTTGTTATTGAAATTGTTTTTTTCTATATTTATCTGGTAGATATAACATGATTATTTTCCTACTGTAATTTACACCATTGATTATGTTGCTTATCTTGGTTAAATAATACCAGAGGAAAAAAAATCTTTTTTCATTAATCTATGTGAGAATGTATGTATTTGCACATATATATATTTATTCACATGCATGGTTGTATAAATAAATACGCATATAAATATATAGAATTCTTTTACTTTCATGGCACGTCTTTAGGAATTTCAGCATTGGAGAAATTAAAACAAAACCAACAAAATTCAAGGAAGATTCTTTAAAACAATATGATTATGAAATGTGTCATTAATGTGATGTTAACTCGCCATGTTTTTTTATATACTTTTATTTAAATATTGCAATTTAGAAATATTCTTGTAGCCTCCAATCACTCACGATCATATACATAAAACTAGATTTTAGATATTAATAACATTAATAATGTTGAACGAGGTTACATTAACATTACCATTATCACCATTACTAAAAATATGTATATATTCTATTAAAATATGCCTTAACATATTTTTTTAATTTCAGCTGAATGTGGAGCCTCCACGACAAATAATGAAGGAATCTTATTGTCCCCCAATTATCCTCTTAACTATGAAAACAACCATGAATGTATTTATAGCATTCAGGTACAAGCAGGGAAAGGAATCAATATTTCTGCCAGAACATTTCATTTAGCCCAAGGAGATGTTCTTAAGGTATGTAATCATGTAACTTATTCATTATTTCTGAACTTGTAGTACCTCACATCATTGAGGTTTATCTGTCTGCAACAGTACAGTACCAGGTAAGTGGATATAAGGAATCTCTTACAAAATATGTTTCTAAACTGGTTCAATTTTAAAAAGTTGAAAATTGGGCACCCTCAGGTGCCCCCATATTCTGTTCCTTAATAGATATTTTTCTGGCCAGAGATAGTTAAAAAAAGATGTTGAAATAATGAAACAAATGTTGCCTTAATGGTTGTGTTCTATTTTTAGTATTAAATATTCATCAATTACATATTTTGATTTGTTTACTTCTGCATTATCTTCATAACTTGAGCTGTGATCTAAACATAATATAACATAAAACCCATAACTTTAACATAGTCTGTATACTGCCTTTTGTACATAAGTTTTATACTTTAAATGACTTTAATCTGGTGTGATATTTAACATCTGCAAAATGATAATCACAGCGATTGCATGTGAATATAATCTTTGCATTGAAAAAAAAAACAATAAAGAGGAAGGAAGGATACTAGAACGTACCAGGGTTTTATGATGTGATTTCACCCTTTGATTTGTTCATATTTTATTTCAGATTTTATTACTGTACTCCTAAAAGGGTGGTTCCAGATGCATGTATTACTTAGCCAACTACACATTTAAAGCTGATGTTGATCAGGATGTCTTTTCGCACATGCCATCTGCATAGCACACCAATGCAATTAGATATCCGTGATTAAATAATTGTCCAATTGCTCAGAATATGTAATTTTATTAAAATTGCCTCTGTGAAATCAAAGGAGTGAGAGATACCATGCCAATCATGTTTGATTTTAAAAAGTTTTTCTGCCCTATTCTTCCATGTACTTATTAAACGAGAAGGATTATGAAAATATGTATTCCTAAGAAACAACTGTGATTCATACTGGGGTTTATCTCCTCTAACTGTAGCCATCTGTGCATTAGGGTGGGACTTCTGTCATTAGTTGTCAGATATAAGCATTTCCAAAAGGGGCTATTTATACCTAAAGTATAAGCAGACCTAAACAACTAATGTAAAATGAAATCAGACATCAAAAAGAAAAAAAAATCAAAGAGTTTTAAATAAAAAAAAATTATGCACTTCTCAAGCAAAACACAAGCAAAGAAAAATAAACCGAAGGCTATTAGATACCCTGAAGGTGTGTTTATTTCATATTAAACTTGTTGCTTATTTGAGAACCAAGTAGATGCCCTTTAATTGTTACATTAATTAATTTTGAAAAATGTAATTTGAAAGCTGTTTAGTGTTTATTAACATGTAAGCAGTATGGAAAAAAGCCTCAAAACCACCAACGAACCAGCCAAACCAGTTGTTTAAGTAACTGTTAACCAATAAAAGCATATGGATGTCTTTTTCTCAATACTTTTAAGGTTGAAACCATTCAAATCTATTATCTTAATTTAAAAGTCATACTGCTGTAGGAGGGGAGTTACAGATACGGACAGTTAGATAAATATAAAGGAATATAAATGTAGAGCAATTCAACTTTTTTCTTCTTTTCCTAATCATTTAATGTACATATTTGAAAAGATCTAATCATTTACAACTTTTCAAGTGCCTTTTGAACCATATGCACTTCAGATGTTTAACCAGAGAATCTTAACTCAGAGAAGAAAATTCTGCTTTAATACTGCTACTCAATTAGTGTGAAATTAGGAGTAATGCAAAATTAATTATAAATAGAGGAAGGCCACCACTCAGCTGTAAATGTCAGTGGCAGAAATATTTGCTGTATATTGCAGGTATGTTTTTTAAATGAAACTTAGTGTTGTGTAATTACAGTGTTTGTTTTTCATGTCAGCAGCCTTGAACTATAATAAGGAGCTGAAGTTCCGATCTATTAAAAAAACAAAACAAAACAAACTATAAGAGGTATTCTTGGCTATGATTGTCACTTTTTTCAGTCTATCTGACATCATAGCAAGACAGAGGCACTCGGCTTTTACAGTTGTGGGACGAAATATCTGTGGAACCCATCATGTTTTTTCCTGCTTCCTTTCTTAGATGAAATTCACACAAACTGTCTTAATTCTATCACAATATTTTTTCATGTGTTCATTTGATAAAGAAAAATTTTTCAGGAAACATATTAGCAGTCACCCATTGCAAAACGTTTCTCCCAGAATCAGTTCTGAAGTTGTCTGTTGATCCCTTTCTATGATCTTATTCTACTCTGAAAAAGGGAATGTACTGCCTAATTTGTCTGTTTTGCAGATTGTAGAGGATAACCATTTGGCTGCAGGAATAGGATATCAGGGTTATACTTTAGTTTTAAATGAATCATTAATAGTCAAAAAAATGCTTTTAACCTAATATGTATCACTACTTTGTAACTGGAAGGAACTTGAGAGAAAAAAAAAAATCATCCTGTCTTACAGAAAACAGCCAAGTGACATATAGTGAACACAGAGTTCCCCATCAGCTGTGAACTAGGGAAGAGTATAGCAGTCACCATTTTAAAATCAAGATACTTAAAACACCAGCTTCTAGAGAGGTCTTCCTTCCCCCAAACACAAATGAAGCAACTCCATAATATTTCATGGTTAAAGCTCAGGTTTTTAGCAGCAAACTTTGCTTGGATAATCCATCTCTTTTCATCAGAAGTGAGAGATGATAATGCTGGCGAAGAAGTTAGTAATGTACTTTGAGTTACTTTTCCTTGCAGCTAGGATTTTTAGATTACTAGAGATACACAGCTAGAATTCCATTCAAAGTCTGGATAGACTGAGTATTCTAATAAAATTTTGACAGATTCTTTAATGAAGTCATGAGGTCTGCTGTTTTCCACGTGAGTTAGTTGCCCATGGATGACATTTCTTTCTGACAAGCACTGTGACTGAAACAATGAAACAGCTGTACTGGAAATGCAGCATTAGGGAGGAACTGCATATTTAACACAAGTAAATCACCACCCTTACCATTACTCCAGGGGCAGAGAAGGAGGAGTTCCCTTTTTTCAGTTCTGAACTCATATAGAACAGAGGTTTCAGAGCATATAATTTGTTTTCCATTTACTTCATTTAGTATGTAATTCTCTTGTTCTCTTTTCAGTGTAACTGCTCTGGCTACTTACGTTAATGGTTCAGTTCTTTTTGGGTTTTATTAGAAACTGTAAGAAATATAGAAATATCTCTACATTTTTTTTTTTGTGTAGGGATATAACCTGCTCTTGAAAGTGCCACATCTTGTTTAAATATTTATGAAAGTTACATGAAGACATATGAAAAATTTAGGATCTGTACATCCTGTCTGTAAATCAGTTTAATATTAATCTCTGTAACACTTGCTTCCTTCTTTGCAATTTTACTGAAAACTGAGTTTGTGCATTATGTTTCAAGAATTCAATATTTTTAGAGTAAACTACCTATGTGGGAGGCGAAGATAAATAATGCATTTTTCCAAAGTATGGAAACATTTCTACCTGTTTTTTTCCCTGCTTTTATCTCCATCCACCAATTTTGCTTGTAAACTCTCTAGTCTCTGCTTGCTGTAAGCTAGTCCTTGAGATATACACAGAAAGAACAGAGTTACCATTGTTCTGATTGCCTGAATAGTCCATTGATAGTGATGAATGTGTTATTTGGGTTGAAATCTGTTGAATGCATAAAATATTCTTTTATATCAAAGATATTTTAATATACATTTTATTTACAGGGAAAAAAAAGGCACTTTTATTAAAATTGAAACTTGAACAAGGCTAATATGATAGTTTTCTTTATTTTCAGTGGATTTCAGCATAAATAAAAATGTACCTATGCACGGTACTAATTAAAGGGGAGTTTTCTGGTAACATTTAAATAAAAAAACAAGCCATCTCAAAAATTCTGCAGACAGATTTCATTAAATAAATCTAAAGAAAAAGAGAGAGGAACATCAAGTATGGAAAGGACTGAGATGAAAAAGAACATCATTTGTTTCTGGGAATCATTTTTCTCTCTTCTGGTGGACTATGTGCTTGGCTTTATGTAGCGTGAGAACCAATGTGGTAGATGATATTGCACTTACGTAGCAAAAAATGATTTAAGAATTATTTTTAATAATATAATGAATCAATTTTTCTTTTTCCTTTTTCTAAAGCACTCACTGCAGCAACAGGCAGGTAACAGCGTGTCAGCAAACAGAACTGGCACTCAGGGTTCTCTCTGGCTGTGCTTGGCTCAGCACCACTTGTGCTCCTGCCAAATATAGAGGATTCAGTTTTACTGCATTTGTTCATTGTCTCCTCTGTGGGCCAGATTTTAAATGTGTGCACATGATTCAATTTTTGAGGGTTTTGGGCAAAGATTTTGAAGGGATATGATGTTTGGAACTTTTTGCTAATTTGTTTTTTAAGAATCTTCATGTTTATAATAATAATAATAATAATACTTTTAGCAATGTCATTCTGNCCCCCCCCCCCCCCCAAAACATATGGATCCTTTTCTGTCTTTATATTAGTGCTTCTATTCACATGTGATATACATTTGACAGGGCGTTGACAGCCTCAGTTCTGAGCTGCTGATTTTATGTTATTTCTTCTCTTTATAAAGGAACAGATCTTCATATCCATATGCCTTTTATGTTTCAATGGAAAATCTCAAAAATAGCTTGATTAAAATGCACAAATTTTATGCATTCACTTATGATACTTCCTTGCTAAAATTTTATATAGTTAAATAAATTAGAAGAAATAAGGGCATTAATTTCCTTTTAAAATTTGTTGATAATGGAGCCACTTAAGAGATTAGCAAGTTTTATTTGCCCTCTAACTGTAAATGCAAACTACACTTCCTTCAAAAATTGAATATAACATCTCTTAGTTCAAATATTTAGGTAGAGTGTTCACTATTAGCATCCTTCCCTATAACATTTCCGCATATTATTGTCGTATGAAGAACATTAACACAATTTCTGTGCCTTTGTTATTTTTTATAAATTAATAATTTAAAAGATTGGACCATTATATACCTAATAAAGATGGACCTCTGTTTTCTGAATAGTTTGTTACTGGCATATCCAGGCATTATCCAGCCATGAATCAATTATCTTTGAATTATTGCTACAGGATGATTTTTAGAAAAATATATCCAACCAAATAATATTTTTATAATGATTATTATTGGATTCACATTTAGCACCCAAGTGACTTAAATCTAGATGTGCTGGCAAGGCCCATAAGAAAGTATATTCATATATTAAAAATAAGCTAATTGTGCTACCTTAATTCACACATAATATTGCCTTCCAAAAAAATTATGAAGCTGAATTACTAACTCATTCAAAATATTTAGCTCTAGTCTAATTTAACAAGGTTAGAAAGCAAGCATTGGTTCTGCAAATCTCAGAAGAGTCTACTATCACTTTATAGGCAAGCTAAATTGTATCATTTTAATGATTCTATAAATTTCCAATTTTTTTTTCCTATTAACTCAAATGTGGCAGAGAAACGAAAATGTGACCTAAATTGGGAGTTGCACTACAAAATGTGCATTCATTTATTGTCCTAAGGGAGATCCCAGCATCCTAAAATGAGGGGTATTTTGAATGTCTGAAAGAGCAACAAAAAGAAAAAAATAATTCAATTTAGTGTTCAAATGAATCACAATCCTGCTTCAGCTAAACGCAGTTCTCCTACTCAAATGAATCAGTTTCAGAAGTGTTGGATACTTTAAATTCTGTTCCTTCATAGAAATTATATAGGCTTAAAAATATTATACAGAGTGACAGCTAGTTAGCCCATGAAATAGAATGAGTATTAACTAATGAGATGTCAGTGGACTAATGTGAAAGATTTATTATGGTAGGACATCTAACGAAATTGGCAATAAAGTGTGTGTGGGGAACTTGTAACATGAAGAAAATTGGTATCATGGCATGGTTTATTCGAAGTTTTGCTGAGGCATTGAGAATAGTTGGTATAACTTATTACCAGCTTCCTTTGGTTAAGTATCAACGATACACAGATAGCAGGAAGTGGTTTACTTTTATATAGTTTTTAAAAACAAAATAAATCCTAAATCCTTGGTTTTTATTAATTAAAAGTGGATTCCCTTAAGTCTTTCATGATGTAAATATCTCAGCTGGATATCAGTAATTCTCCTGAAATGGGTATTTTCCTTTCAGTCACAAACAAAACCAAGTGCATTTCAGAATTAATTTTCTGGGTTAAGTGGGGTTTTTTTTTGTTTTGATTTTGGTTTTCTTGTTTTGGGGTTAGTTTTGGAATTTTTTTCTGGCTTGATTACTGATCTCAGTATAGTTTTAAAGGAGCCTTTAAAAAAAACACATCTATTTTAATACTGCTATGTATATGTTTTGAAATTATTTTTTAGTTGATATGCATTAATTGCACTTTTTTCTTCTTCTCTGATTTCTTACTTTTAGTCCATGAGGACATTGGCTTTTAAATTTAAATTCTCTTGGAATTTATTTGCTGCATCCCTAAAAACCAAGGAGTTATGTCAAATCATCTTGTTGTGCATCGTAAACACCTTTACAATTATTTACTCATTACAGATACCTAGAGGACATTTATTTGTTTTATTTCAGCATATCATCAAATGTAAAGTCTTTGCTATTACTAGAGACTTGAGGATTTCTGGAAAATAGAAATTAGGTGTGTAACTCATTCTTACAGATGGGGAAGAGGCACCATAATGCTTCACATTTATTTGTTGCCTTACTGCTATTGCTGGTGTATTGTTTTTTATTTCATTCTAATGCATATTCCTGTCTGAAAATGCATACTTTAATTACATTTGCAATTAATAGAATTAAAATAGAATTTAGAACTGCTGACAATTCTGTATATTTTAATAGGGCTTTATATTTTCCCTTTATTACAATTTGAAAATTATTCACATGTCAATTTACTGATTTACAAATGAAATTTTTCATAAACCACATCAGTCAAAGTTTTAGTTATTATAGATGTCATTAAATAAATCCAACAGGAAAAAATGTTTGGGTGAGCAATTATCGTTAAATTATAGGGCGGTTTTTAGAAATTACACGAATACAACAACCTGTGATGTTTTAAAGCAACCAGATGTGTACGGAAATATCCTGAGAATTATTAGAAGATTGTTCTACATATTTAGTATTCTGGTAGTATTTATATTTATATATACATATTTAGTATTTTTGATAGAAAACAACAACACTTGAAGAAAAATAAATAATAAAAACACTGTACTACAATTTACATTTATATTACAATACTCTTTTAACTTACAGAAGCAGTTGTTAAATTTATTTTCTAGTCTTCTTTTACTTCACAGCTATATTTTAACCTGTCTTCACAGGATAAAAAGCCCCCACAGGTTTATTTAAGAAGCCAAAGTTGGGGATATGTGAGATTTTCTATTATGCCACCTCAGACTTGAGGCAGATACACAATAAAAGTGTTTGCTGATGGATTATCATCAGCATTACAATACTGAGAGTGAAAGAGAAAATGCAGATATCTAAAAAACCTGAGCTGATATGGCACCTCTGCTCACTTCTATTGTTACGTAAAAAAGGAATTGACATATTTTAAACTGCATTTGAAAAATCATTAAACCTAAGTCAACTTAAGTCAAGAGAGGCAAATAGTGTATATAAATAGTACTTCAAGTTGACTGGCAATAGATCTCCCTTGACAGAGCTGTTCTTCCTCTTAATGCAGATGTACAGAATTGTTTTGTAAGTAAAATATATCTTCTTCTCTTTCTTCATAACTGTAAAACTCACATTTTTTATAGATCTATGATGGAAAAGACAACACCGCTCACCTGCTGGGAGCATATACTGGGGCATCATTAAGAGGCCTGACACTAAGTAGCACTTCAAATCATTTATGGTTGGAATTTAACTCGGACATGGAGGGCACTGATGAAGGTTTTCAGCTTGTGTATACCAGTAAGTATTTGAGAAAACAGTAGGAATAGATTTATGCTTTTAAAGGAATGAAAATTCTTCACTCATAAGATGAAAATGCAGTTAAATGACAATTATGGAAGAAATTAACAGCAAATCACTCATCAAAATGATATACTTTAATTGCTGTACTTCAAAAAACCCAAAACACATAGTATACTGAAACCTGGCTTTGACAGTAATTTCTTTAATCTGGTACATAATTCACTATCGTTTTTCTAGACAGTTATTTTTCAATTTTGGAAGGCATAAGAAAAAACAGGGTAAGTTTTGGTTAATTGTTTTTGCACATAAAAATATTGAAGCATGGGAGTAGTTTAAAAAATGCAACCAAAAAACATTGCTTCATGAAGATAATTCATAAGTAAAGGAAATTCTCCTTTTTAAGACTCATCTCTTGTAGTTACTTTCCTTTTGTTCATGAGCTTGGTTTATTGTTTAGAATAATCCAATTTGGAACCAAAATGATTAAGGTTCCTAACAAAAACCTATATATGGACTTAACTACAAAGATGAGGAGAGGAAAAAATGTTTCTGATCTCTGGCTTAGAGGATATATGGAAGAAGCTATACACATCTACTTTACCACATGTCAGGTTCTGAAAATTGTACACATGACTATTGACATGTAGCATATATTACTTTTTTAGTGTCTAATTTTTTCATCATAACTGAATTCTTATGTAGAACTAATTGTCATCAAGCAGAATAGTGTTATAGGGTAATTCTGCAATGTAGCTATCAACCTCTTTTTGTCCTCATGCTCAAATCATTCCTTTTTGTACCTGTTCAAAAATTTTTCATCTGAAAACTTAAGATAAGGTTTTCAAAACTGATTCTAATAAAAAAATAACATTATTGCAGAATGAAAGGAAAATATTTCAAGATAATACAAGAGTATGTAATTATTTTTCGGGTGAAAGTTGCATAATTATACTCCGTAATTGCATGTGATAGAATAGAACTGTACCCTATGATTAAAGATAGAACTTTCAGTTCTGTGTTACTATGTAAGTGTCAAGGTATTTAATATTACATATTTATAAAGTACATCCATGCCCAGCACTTGAACCTTATCAATAACATTTCCTGTCTTTTGAGACATTCATATTAGAGTACACTTTCCTAGCCTGAAGAATTCTTAGCCTGAACAGTGATGAATCATCTTATGTTGCTAATGGTACAATTGGAAGAAAAAAAGTCCAGACGAAGGCCACAAAGATGATGAGAGGCCTGGAGCATCTCTCCTATGAAGAAAGAGAGAGAGAGTTGAGGCTGTTCAGCCTGGAAAAAAGAACACTTTGGGGAGACCTTATAGGACCTTCTAGTGCCTAAAGGGAGCCTACAAGAAAGATGGACTGTTTACAAGGAAATGTGGTAACAGGACATGGGGTACTGGCCTTAAACTGAAAGAGGGCATGTTTAGGTTGGATACAAGGAAGAGCTCAGTCTGAGCTCTATCTGGGATCCATGAGCCAGGAGAGATGATGCAGACCCAACAGTCAGAGCTGCAGCCTTTGTTCAGAGGAGTGCCACCAATCTGCCTTGAGGGTCAGGTTGTATGGACACCCTTGAGCTGTGCAGGTGATCAAAAACCAGTGCCCCTTTGCTGGGTTTTGAGGAATTCAAGTCTCTCTACTGGGCCAGTGGAAGCTTCACCTTTCAAAGAGGTTCTCTCCCTGTGTGCCATCCCACACAAATTGCCCCACCATGCCCTGGCTGAGGCACCACGCCCTCTGCCTGCTCTGGTCACACACAGGGCAGCAAAAATGCTGCTGGTTCCCATGGTTAGGCAATGGAGTTACATGTTCACCCTCAAAACGGAGATGATCAGTTAAAACATTGACTTTAGTTCTGTGTCTGTAAGGAGGCTATCTGGAAACGAGGACTCTCAGGGACCAAGACAGATTAGAATTTCTTTTCACAGTGTGTTCGGAAGTTTTCTTAGAAGACAGGAAATTCTAACTGGTCAATAAATGTCCAGATCAGCATTATCAAAAATGATTCTTCATCTGGGACTCACTTTAATGTCTTTCAGAGCTTCTGCAGCACACACTGTACTAAGAAACAGTAGTTTAGGAATGAAAAAAGTTCAGCTCAAAAGTTGTGGAGGCTCTTCAAAAGGCAAGACATGTTCAGTCACACATGAAATGAGCTGAAGGAAGAAACAGAAAGATACAGCATTTGTCATATTTTTTTTCCCCCTTACGTGAGCAGCCTTATCCAACATCTACAAGAATTTTGCCCATAAAATAAAACAAAGAACATTTTTTTTTTTCAACCAAGAAGAGTAATGCAGAATCTGAGAAGAGATTGTGAAAGGTTACCAATTGTTGACCAGATGGACAGATACTGTGTGAATGATTTGTTGAACAAAGCAGACATTAAAATCCCTTCATTTCTTCACATATTACCTATGTATAGGAATAGCAATCTGATGCAAAGTCTCTTTTTTGTTTTGCCTAGAGACATCCTAAACCGCATGATATTGGTAAAATTATTTTGTTTTGAACAAAGTGAGGTTTCAAGTTGCTTCTCAGTTAAAAACAGAAAACTTGATTTGGAATAGAATATTTTTCTCCCGAACTGCAGTTTATGTTTCCCCATAAGTCAGTATAACCTCCCTGTTTCCACATAATGCAGTGTTATTTTGTTTTCTTCTTGCTTCACATCACTTAAGTCTCAAAAATGTCCAAGTTGTTTGGCTTGAATTCTCTATATCATCATTATCATTGATTCCTGCATGTAGTTATTAAATTTACAAACTACTGAACAAAAAATTGAGGGATTGATGAAAATAGCAGTTTTTCTTTGGTGCCACAGGTGCTATTGTGCTGCTGTTGTTACTATGCAAAATAATGAGAAATCTGCTGTTTGTTTATGAGCCTTTAAATGTCTATTCACAAGTAAGTGGATAGTCCCTTTAGCTGCCAGTTTATAATTTATCATAACATTTTAAAACTTATTGATAATGATAATGGATTTTTTTTCTGTCTTTAATTGAACTTTTAGGAAAATTGAATTTATGACACAGCTTGGTCATGCTCTAAGAAAGATGTATAGGCAGTTATCCTACTTAAACTGCTTAAAAACAGAGAAGAAATCCTAAAGATGTTGTTACATGTCGTTTGAAAATTACTGATTTCCACTGAAAAAACAGAAAATCTGAATTTCATTAATGTATTTATCTGTTTGATTTTGTAAATGCAACTTTTTATTCCTCGCATAGGTTTTGAGCTGTCACATTGTGAGGACCCTGGTGTGCCACAGTTTGGATATAAAATCAGTGACCAAGGTCATTTTGCTGGAAGTACTATCATTTATGGATGCAATCCAGGTTACACACTCCATGGAAGCAGCCTTCTGAAGTGTATGACTGGGGAGAGAAGGGCATGGGACTATCCTCTACCATCATGCATTGGTATTACACTCTTCTATATTTTTCTTTCTTTACTTATTTTTTTTGAATGCAAGAAAGGAAAAAAATGTTAGGATTTTTAGATCTATGTAAAATCTGATGTGTATAATCTGATATGATCTGGTATGTGTACAGATCTATTTTCACAGGCATTTATAGATCTCTCTGCATAGATCTCGTCTAAGTCTATCTGACTGGTGCCTTTTTAGGTTAAAAGAAGATAGTTATTCTTAAACATTTGTGCATCCTGAAAGTCCTAACACACAAAAATCTAGTTAATGTCAGCAAATAATCAACTTAAAAAGATAGTTTAATCAGAAAGGCACTGTAAAACTAGTATTTTTTAATTATATATAAGTATCAATAAGCTAGAAAAAATTAATATATTTATATGAAATAGATTAAATAAAACAAAACAATTAAGATATGAAGAGATATAAAGTTATTTTGTATTTTTGTCACTCCTGTTTCTTTAAAATACTACTATAACTTCATAAGTTGTGCAGCTACCTACATGCTCAATTATTCCTGGAGGAGAATGAAAAGGATACAAGACTTAAATGTTATTGTAGCTTTCTTTTTCATCTTCATTTAGAGGAAATTTGGATTGAGTAAGCAGGTGAAGCAAGGGATGAAATGCACTCCTTAAATGCTGTTTTACAATATTACGGCACATGATCAGTTTAATTGTGTTACCTGTTCAACAAAAGAGTAGATGTATATATTGACTGCTCAGATGATTAGCTGGGAGATCATTCCATAATGATGGTTTTTTTCAGCTGAATGTGGAGGACGGTTTAAAGGAGAGTCATCAGGAAGAATCTTGTCTCCTGGCTATCCTTTTCCCTATGACAACAATCTGCGTTGCATGTGGGTGATTGAAGTAGACCCAGGAAATATTGTCAGGTACTGAAAATGAATCTTACAATTTTAACAAATGTTTTTGACTATAATAACCAAATCTTACCTCTAGAGGGGAGGAAAAAAAAAAAGGATTTTGTGCTTAAAACTTAAGATGCAGGTCACTGGTTTTGGCACTTTAGGTTTGGGTTGAAACTGTTGATTTTTCAATAAGCATTATCCAAAGAAGACTGAGCTTTAAAATTGGTTATAATTTTGTGAAATGCTAGAGGCAGCAGAACTCCTTACTGAAAGACTACATTAAAAAGAAATGCAAAACAACACAACCTGCATTTTCACAGTTCTTTTAAGTTAATTTGTTTTGATGGGAATGTGATATATAATATTGCCTTGGAAAAACTGAAACTCTTTTCTGAAAAGATTGTGTAGATACTTATAGATTATTTGAATGGCTAAAGTAATATATTACTTCATGGTGGACAAATTCAAATATTCTAAGGTTTTTTTTCTTTCAAATTCATTTTAGTATTGGACTTTCATGCATTCAAAGATAAATGTGTGAAACATTATAGAAAAATTATGCTTTGAAGTTAAATTTTGTTTGCTTTTTTCTGTTGTTTGTTTAGTTTTGTTGTTAAAGTTATGTTGTTGAGCAATGTTAAAGCTGACAACAAAATCATGGTATTCTTTCAGCCTCCAATTTCTTGCTTTTGATACTGAGGCATCCCATGACATTCTTCGAGTTTGGGATGGTCCACCTGAGAATGAGATGCTGCTCAAAGAAATCAGTGGCTCCCTTATTCCTGAAGGCATTCACAGTACACTCAACATAGTAACTATCCAGTTTGACACAGATTTTTATATCAGTAAATCTGGATTCGCTATACAGTTTTCAAGTAAGTTGATTAATTTAATTTTAAATTTTATTTTATAAGACAGTTCACTCACGGATAATTGTTGTGCTGGAAATACTTGAAATCTGTGACAACATTTCTGATGTTTTTAGGGAAAGAATTGGCACAGACTAAACAATTTGTTGTAAAGTTATATTTTTATCTTAAAGAAATGAATAAACAAACAAAACCAATAAAATATCATGTTCTTTACTAGTTTTGATTTTCAAATGCCGCTGGGGCAGTGCCAGAATGCTTATAATTATGATTAGTGTTTTTCACAAAGGACATGATGCAGGCATGTTAAAATCTCTATCCTTTTCTAATCAGTAAGAGTTTTTGCTTTCAGAGACATCTGTGGGGAGTTTTCATTTCTGTTGTGGTTGCATAGGATGAAACAGAAAAGAGCTCTACAGGAACAGCAATGTCCTTCTCCCTTTTGCCTTCTAGTGCTATATCATCTTATTACAGGCAGCAGCATGACAAATCTAAACAGTTGCCTAACTGTTATTAAATCCCTTTAGACATTTTATTGCTGAAACAGAAGAAATCATTGAGCCAGGTCCATTTTGACCTTCTTTTTCCTCTGGTCAGTGAAATTTATATATATTTTTTCAAGATTAGCAAGATCTAGTCTAATACAATTTTGTGTAGCAGTAGCAACATTTCTAACATGAGTTGACACAGAAACTCTTAGTATTAACACTATTTACCGCATTGTGCTTCCTGTGTTTGGTAGTTGTATTAGCCCTTGTTTTCCCCTACTCTCCTTCTTTCTATGTGTATGACAAATACATTTATGTGCATACAGTAATTTGAAGGAAGAATGAATTATGTAAATGAGAGTACAAAGTGAAAGATATTTTATTTGTAGTGAAAGAGCGTTTCTGCCCCATCAGCTTATTTTTGAAAGCATGAATAGAGGTTTTAATCCCTTGGCTCCAAGGTATTTTTGCCATTTTACAACCTTACCCCCTTCCAGAACCTGTTTGAGTGATTCTTACATATGTGCTTACATTCTCAGACATGCTCTTGTATTTAATGTTGAAGCCAGAGAGGCAGACCATTATGCACTGAACTTATTTAGGCAGTCATTTAAACTGAGTGGAAAAATAGATTGATGCAGAATAAGAATGGAGTTATAAGGAAAAATGGATGGTACATGGGAGTAAAGTTATAAAACTCCTACTGATGCACTTGCAGTGATTTATGCAAAAAGAGGTTTTAGAAATTTATCTGAGAGGCTTATTTGTTTCTCCGAGCTGTTGCAGTCTGATGAGTTCTAATGACACTCTAAAGGATCCATGAAGTTTTACTGCCTCAGCATTTCTCTTACTCTTCAGTACAGACTCTCAAAATCAGAGTGATCCTACTCAAATAATTGATGTGGCACAGTTTGGATGTATATTCTCAGTAGAATATCAGAGATTTTTTTTCCCTAAATTAAGATATTAAAAGTAATGTGCAAATAGCTGTACAACCTGAATAACACTGTTGCTCTGTGGACATATTATTTCATTAACCAATAAAAAAGAATATTTGAGGAGATGGAGGAAAGAGAAGGACAATTCTTTGCAACTTTGTTTCAAGTATTCATATACTTTCCTTGAGTACTTAATGTCTGCGTGAAACAGATGGTGTCTTCATACTCTAGCTGCACTGTAATTAACAAACAGAAAGCTCACACAAGGGAGGTATCTGCTTTTACTTTCCTCGTGCCATTTCATGAAATTGGGTAAGAGTATTTAACTGGATTATCGGCCCTTTTAGCTCAAGAGGAATGTTATTCAATGACAACAGATACTTTATGTTCAAACCCTCTTAAGACCTTGAATGCTTTATTTTCTTCTCTATTATATTCTTATCCTTTAAACAAAAAAAATGTTTCTGAAAAGGGATTAACCTTCCTATTAGTTCCTTACAATTTTTTTATTTCATTTATTAAGTGTTCTTACACAATTTTGCATCTGTCATTTAATGAGTGAAAGTTTTCACCATTCATAAAATGGTATAATTTGTATGATTGACTCCTCTGTAAGAAATCCAGTATAATCAGAAAAACAGTTTTTATCTGGAAATACAAAAGGCACGTGACATAGCATCCTTCACCAAATTAAAAGGGGAAGGGTGGAAAGGAAAACCTAAAGAAGCTGAAATATTATATATAAAGTAGAAAGAAAATTATAATTTAATTATCATTATGCATTACACTAGGTAATACTAGAATTGTTTCTATCTTGGGCTGCCCAGAACAATCCTTTAAAAGGGATGGAGGTTGTTATTATTTTTGTAAAATTTAGAGGATCTGAAGGGAAAGGGTTTCACAATGAGATTTCTCTTGCCTATTGTGTCAATTAGTCTATTTTGTTTATATTTGTTAGCTTGCCTTTTTTGTGGAGGAAAAAATACCCAAGTGGTTATTTGTATCTGAAATAGTAGAACTATTTTGATGCTTTAAACATCCATCATCTCTTCCTGTAAGAAAATAACGACAGAATTATTGAATGGTCTGGATTGAAAAGACCCTTAAAGACCATCGAGTTCCAGCCATCCAACCCACTTGCCATGGGAAGGGACACCTTCCCCTAGACCAGGTTGCTCAGAGCTCCATCCAGCCTGATCTTGAACACTGCCAGTCATGGGTCTCCCACAACTTCTCTGGGCAGCCTATTCCAGTGCCTAACAACCCTCATAGTAAAGATTTTTTTCCTAATATGTAATGTAAACCTACTCTGTTTCAGTTTGACCCTTGCCCTGCCACTACATGCCCTTGTCAAAAGTGTCTCTCTGTGTTTCATATAGGCTTCCTTCATGTACTGGAAGTCCACAACTAGGACTCCCTGTAGCTTTCTCTTTTCCAGACAGAACAATCCCAATTCTCTCAGCCTTTCCTTACAGGGGAGGTGTCTATCCCTTTAATCATCTTGGTGACCTCCTCTGGGCTCACTCCAACAGGCTGAGGTCCTTTCTGTGCTGGAGACCACAGAGTTGGACACAATACTCCCGCTGGGGTCTCACAAGACCAGAGTAGAGGGGCAAGAAATTATTTATTTTATGCTGAACTAAGGAATACTTGAGAATTTTTTATGGTTGACAAGGATAAATTTTTTAATTTAACACAACTGTGCATTACTCAGAGAGGAAGAAGTGAAAGTGATGAATTTCGGATGAAATAAGGAAACTCAACCTGATTGTTCTTCATTACTTTCCACCAGTTATCCAGGACTAGTGAAAGTACAGCTTCTTTTATACATCTAATGTAAACAAAGAAATAAATTACCTCAAATGTTATCATTAGGCAAACCAGAATTTTGGTCTAATATGTCTTTTGTCTTTTATGTGTCTTTATGTCTTTCATTTTTGTGTTGGACCTCTGGGAATGACCATAACAGTATCTCTTAATTTAAACATTACAAATTTTCAGTTTCTGCAGTCTTCTTTGAGACTACAATGAAGTAACATGATAGAAAACAGAGCCCAAAAATCCTGAAAATCAAAGTAGCAAAAGATGTATAATAAGGCAGAATATTTCTAAGACTTTGTATATATGTGTAAAAGGAAAATAAGAACCTCTGGTGATTCAAAAGTAAGATTAAAATATGAGGATTTTGGAACATGACTAAATGACATATGAATAATGTAGCTATAGAACAGATGCCAGAGGTCTACCCCTAAAGAAGAGTGAAAAGTTGACAAAAAGCCAGAAGCAATATGCAAACAGAAAATACCTGTTACAGCTTATTTTCTCTCAGCTCTCAGAGACAGAGCATGAAGAACCCAGTACATACCGAAAAACTACCAATTAAATCAGCAGTAAATTTTTTAACAGTTAATTCCGCACAAAATAGAAAACAGACTTTCAAGAAAAGTGAGGGAGAAAGAGAAGGGAACAATCATGTATTTGTCAGTGACACGAGCTGTATATCTCAGGGTCAGACTGAAATATTAGATACAGTGAAACATTGCTTCATGTCACCAAGATGAAAGAAGTAGCTGTGAAAAAAAGATGGAGAACCGAAAGTAGTTGAGTAACAACACTAAAATGTAAAACATTTGTTGATAATAATTGTGTGTGTGTATTTAAAATAAAATTTTTCATCACTTTAATATTGGAAGTGTGTAGGCTCAGATCAGATCTACTGAATTTAATCAGATTCTTTCCACAGATTTCAATGGCCTTTGAATCTGATATTACAGGGAAGTTTTCTCTCTGCTAACTTTAACATTTCAGGTACAATTTTTCTTTAATGTAGGAAGGAAGGATCTGTGATCATCTTTCGTAGGCCATTATTTCACCACTAATAGCTGCACTACTGAATCACTCAGCATTACAGAACACATTCTGCTCAGATCTCAGAGTGCAGTCACATTTCTGACTAATTAAACATCACAAAGGATAGAGCATTTTTTGAGCATTATAAGGGAGCCACTGCAGAGCTAAACTGTAAATATTTTTTGAGTATTGGGAAGTTTCTGTAAATAGATGGTCTAGCAGTATTTTATATCATGTGACAGCAATTTCTTATATAACAGGTTATGCCTTAAAATACTTGGATTTACTGTCAATATGCAGCTGTTTCTCCTTATTTTAAGACTGGGTGAATAGCCTTTTGGAGTTAGTTGCCTCTATGCACTATAGAAAAGGCCTAGAACACTTGAGGCAGATACTTGCTTGCATGGCTTAAGTCTGACAATATTAATTTCCAGTCTAGAATTATAATGCATCATATTGCTTACATTGATTGCTGTGATGATTAAATGCTTACAAGTCAGCTTTCTATATTTCTGATTTATACCCACAGTGTCTTCTAAATGTTTTGTGTTCAATTTTTTTTTTTGTTTTGTTTTTTTTTTCATTGTTGTCTTGTGGTTTTTTGGTGGGATTTCTTTTGTTCAGAGACAGACCTATTAGCTACAGTCACTTTTAGGAAGATTCTTCTTATGCTGAACACCCTCCTGTATTTTTGTTTTTTTCTTTTCTTCAGCTTTCCAATAACAAAGATCTCTACTTTTGACATGATTTGCAAATGCAAATGCATATGGGGAATTTTACTGGTTTCTTTCTCAGAATAATATTTCCTATCACTGCTGGTACAGGGATCACTTCCTAACATAACTTTTTCACTTTTCTGAAGTCACTAACATAGGATTTACTCTTCATTGTGTCTACTCTATAGCAGAAAGAACTTTTAATCTAAAATATTTTCACACTCTGGTTTGCTGATTTCTTTCAAATTTGAGTGGAATCCTTTGAGTTTAGAGATTCCTGAAGGACTACTTTCCTATCAAAAATATCTGAGGATGTCCACACTTGTAAATTCAGTTCAGTGGTTTTGTTTTAGGTTTGCAGGAGGTGGTGTTGGTGAGTGTTTTCTTGTTTGATTTTGGGATTTTTTTTATTGGATTTTGGGTGTGGGGGTTGGTTTGCTTTGTTTTTAGCATCAAAAGGCTTAAAAGAAAGAAACCATTTAATAGATTTGTGTCCTTCTATCTGCTGTTGCCTTTCTTTTAAGTAGAAGATATTAGTAAAAGGAATGACCATTTATGTCTTTCAATGACAAAAAATGTCATTCCTGTCACAAGTTTGTAAATAACAATAACTTGTTAGTAGCTGTCATCTCTTAGTTCAGTAGCGTAGAAGGCACGTGCATTTTATGCAGGCAAATACTGAAAAAAAAAAAAAAAAGAGACTATACCAGATTACAGCGTAAACAAGAATTTTATAACTAGTTCAGTTGATGTGTGAAACGGGGTCAAGCTGGTGAGAAAACTTACTCTGACCGTGTGAGTGTGGGGTGTGCAGCTCTGAAGGAGCCTTGGCCCAAGCTTTGGTTGTGCCAATGTGACTGCCAGATTTGGTCTAGGACAGTTGGATGGGGAAGTTTCCTTAACACAGAGACCTGCCTGTACTACCTAGAAAACCCTGGTTGTGCAAGATGTTAAACTGCTTTGTTGAAGCGATATATTGCTTCAAATGAAATTCTGATTCTGTGATTTATTCTTAATATTTTCCCATTTTAATCTTCAAACAATAACTGACAAACTTAGATAGAATCCATGAAGTCATGCAAAATCAACAAATGGAGCCTGTGGTTAGAATTTACTTAAGAATTACAATGACTACGCTTCTAAATCTCTGTTAGATCTACAGCAGAAAGAAAAGTTAAAAATAGATTAAAGAAATGCTGTCAGCAGTGCTTCTGTTGGTAGAAGACAATGAAAACGCTGTAGATAATTTATTCTTTCTTTTTCAGGAAAAGTTGTATAGAAGGTTGGATTTGAGATAGCAAATACCAGGCTGACCTGGTTCTCAAACAGTATTAAAGATTCAGGGAGACTGCAGTGTCCATATGGGTAAAGGCATTATGTGGGTTCTGAGACAGCCGGAATTTTGAAGGTGCAGTCTGTCAGGATTGGTTCAGGCTGATGTGAGTTTGAAAGACCAGCAACACTACAAAGCCTTTATTTAAAGTGATAGGAGTTGGGGAAAATATGTTGGTTTAAATAAGTTTATAATAATACTTTTGACATGATGTGTGTTATGAAGAGCTTGGAATTTGGAAGGCTTGAAGCTGCTGACCTGATTATGTGCTCTGGGGAAAGAAAAAAAAAAGAGAGAATAAAAGGAAAAAAAAAGAAGAAAAGGTTTCTTTTTTCCTTAATTCTCCAGGTTTGAGACTCAGACTCTACTTATATTTGACTTGGCATGCATTAGAACATTAAATTTAGAAATCACTGTTAACACCAAGAAATCCCAAGACATTTATTATATTGTTTCCAGCATCAGTGGAGTCTATTATAACCTTGTCCCACTTTTAATGCCACATTTCAAGCTATCTTTCCTGCATGAAAATAGAGCTTTCCTTTTTGGACTTTTCAGACACCTATTAAATTGCCTGGGCTTATGAACTATCAGAAAGTTTTTGACCCTGGCAGTAATTTGCTGCTTTTGAAGCAGGAATAATCAATTTAGAGTATTTAATGATCTGATTTATGGATTAAATATACTTTTGTGCTTTATTATTAAAAGGATGTACCAGAATGTTTTTACACCCCACGTACAGGACCCTTGTAGACAGATCTGTGTTTACATCTTTTCTGGGTATGACTGAATGCTGGTTTAATGGCTTCTGTGACTCTGTAGGAGCATTTGCACAGAATTGCACAGCTCGTAAACAGATGATTTAGGATAACCCCTTATCTCCACTGCTTAGAACGTATGAATTTGTTTATATGGATGTTCTTAGTAAAAATTCAAACAAGTATTGGTGGGAACAGAACTGAATTTTTTGCAAAAGATGGCTTGGCTGCCAAGATTCTAAACAAGATTCTGCCCCACTTCTTTCAAGTCACCTAAGAGGAATTGTGTAAGATAAGCAACTTTCCAGAGTAAATACTTCCGCCTGTGCACTGGCGCTTGTTTTCTGGAGGATTGGTGATCTCATATTCAAAGTCTAAATTAGAGAATATGTCTATATGGGTGTCTGAGATATTAAGTCTCACTTGTGTGTCCTTTAGTTATTTCTGTGTTAGCACATCACACAGAAGAACTAAGAGGAGCTGATGCATAGATTGAAACAGCTGGTGCTGAACCACTGCTGGCAACACTGTTCAGAGAGATTCTTAGTTCTGAGTCATTCTACCATAGTTCAGTAGTGTATCTTCAAATTCAGCCTCATCCAAATGAAAACAATTCATCTGCTCCAAAACCATGCCCCATTGCAAACCAAAACACAATCTGGAGTTTTATTTTACAAATATACTCAGCTCAGAAGTGTATAGTAACTACATTGAAAGACTTTCTGTGACTGACCATGTAGAGAGACGCACAAGCTCTGTGAATCTAATATGTTCACTAATCTCTCACCTACTGAACAGTTTGAGCATGAACTGCATTCATCCCCATCCTGGAATTCTTGATCAAGAAGTGTCTCTTAATTCTTTATCTAGCCTAAATGGTTTCACTGATTGCACTGTGATTACTCTAAACTAGCAGTGCCAAGAGAAGAAATAAAATAGGTTTCTGCATTTCTCTATTTTCATTAGGGAAAAAAAGCTCTCAGATGATCACTCACAAGTTTGTGCTACACACAGAGTCACTCTTGCACCTGTTATGCTGCATATATTAGGTAACAGACATGTCTGAGGTTTGTCTATTTCCCATAAAAATTTTTTAATAGGTATTTAATGGATTACATTCACAAATCACAGCTTACTAGTTATTCAAGACGGTATTTCCTAAACTCTGAGTTTCCAGTTATTGTAATAGAATTAAACATGAGGTAGTCTTTTCTTACTTTATCAACTTTAGTACATCACAAAGAACTTTCATGCTTATACATGAACTTACGCGGAATTGTGATAACCCACTCCATCTATTTTGCAGAAAGCTTTCAAGATTGCATTGCAGGTAAACTATCAAATACATCATGGACGTCATGATTCCCAGAATTTTTGCTTGCTCCAAAAATTTTCATGGGGAATGATGAAGGCAATGATTGAGGTGCCTGAATAAATAACAGGAAAAAGTCCCCCACTTCTTGTACTGGAATATACAATTCATAAACAGTATTGACACTTAAAAATAGGCTGAATGTAGGTAATGAAAAGAAATATTAGAAAAATAAACAGGTTAAAGAGGCAAACAGAGCTGAGAATGCAGGGCAGAACACACATAACCTCTCTGAAATAAAAAAAACTGCAAACATACACAGCTTTTCACAGTAGTGATGATGGGCTACAGTCAGGCACATGAGAAAAAAATCCCTTATGACTACAGCAGACATGACAGAAATCTGTGATTAAGAAATTGAGTTTGAATATATGGGCAATATATGTTAACTCTCCAGAGATGCATTAATTCCATAATTACATACAGTACTGAGATATTCTTTCTCCAGTCTCTTTCTTCCATACCTATTTCTTTAATTTTTCCCTCAAAAAATGATATTTATGTATTTGAGGATTCTTATTCTGACAAATTTATTTATTTTAAAAAAGATTCCACCTCTTCTTTGAGGTAAATATATGACAACAAGCAAGTAAAAATAGACTTTAACAACAGATTTATTCTTAAAATAGAGATTTCACATTTAATATAATCTATTAATACAGCATTTCTGTCTCAGTGGAAAAAAAATAATCTGTTTCCTCCTGTTCCAGTGCATGAGAATGTTAAGTGCTGAGCTTAAGTAAATGTTTCTCCCTTGTGATACAGATTATAGAGGGAATCTGGGAAATAAGCTTATTAATAAGACACCTAACTTTTGCATGGCCAAGATTAAGTTATATTAATCCCACTCCTAATTAAGCAAGTTGAATTTAGACATGTGCTTACAAAGCAAAATATGGGGTTTTCAGAAATACCATGAAGGAATAACTTATTTATGCTTTAATCTCACTGTGATTGTGGAACTCTGGACACCTGATTTATTCTCTTTAAAATGAATTAGGAAAGAAATAAAGATTAAGGAAACCATCATTTTTAGGAATTCTGTAATGTTTGCTTCTTTCTACCACAAAGTATGGTAACATACAAGAAAAACAACTAAACAAACAAACATGCTTATATATATATTTGAAATTCTACCATCATTTAAATCCTTAGGCCTTTACCACCATTTAAAATTACCATCAAAGTAAAATAACAGCTGAAATTTGGCATTTAAATCTGTCTGTTCTAGTTGTTGAAATGCTCTGTAGAGGTATGTGTATATGTTGAAATACAGGTGAAAGAGAAAAAACATTGGAGTCCTTTCAACAACAGCAAGAAAAAAATGCAGATTGTTATATGATATAAATTAAAATTTTAGAGCAAAAGATTCTTCAAAATCTTGTATATATATTTGAATTGTCCAGTATGCATACCTATCAAAGGCCATTACTTATTTTTACCCTACCACATCTCCAAAGGCAGTGGGAAAAATCGTACTAAGTGCTCCAAGTTAGTAGCTTTGTAACTCTACAGTGTGCTTTCACTAAGAACTCATCACTGTTTTATTATCCTGATGATGATATTGAGGATAATGTCATGCAACTATGTGAATAAATAAATCACATATCATGTAATAGCAATATTATGAAGATTTTTTTTCTCTCTTCCTTTACGTAGTACTTTACAGAGAATACAGAAGCAAAATTTCCCACAGATTTTAGGCAAATCTAACCTAATAAATGATTATTTTTTTCTGATAAAGCAAAGTATATTCAGTACTTTCAATGGCATGCTGCATTCTTTCCCTTGCTTGCATCCTTTTAATTCAGAATAAATTAATATATTTTTACCAGCCCATTGAGAAGCTCACCTGGTCTGTCAAATCAGTTCATAAATCCTTCAGTTAGATTTCATACTTTTAATAGAGCTTTGCAAAATGCTGAACAAACTCTGAAAAAAATGAGAATTATACTTCTAGAAATCATCTACTTAAAAGTCTAAAACGCAGACGATGAGATTGTGGGAGCAGAGAAGCTCTCTTTTGCATTCTAATGTCATAATGCAAAAATCAGTCTTAAAGCAGTACTTTTAAATTAGGTCTGTGTGTATTTAGTGTGAATTTTCAAAGTTTAAAAATATTAATGGAATAATTTAAGTTGGAAAGTACCTCTGGAGACCTCTAGTCCAATTGCCTGATCAAAAACTAGTCAAACAGATAACCCCTCTGTAAAAAAAAATAAAAATGAAATGTTGTTTGACCACACTTGAAGTGAACCAGTGTTTTCTTTTATATAGCTGGAGTTTTGCTTGTTGCATCTTCTGACAGTTATGTTTGTACTTTTGCTGCACACATACTTCCTAGAAGAGCTTTTGTCTTCTCTGTTCCTTTTCTGTACAGTTGCTTTCTGGTAAATTGTTTCTTGGGATTCATTTGTCCCAGATGCATTTCCTTTTTTGAATCTCATGAAGTTTCTCTCAGGCTTTTTCTCCAGCCTACTGAGACCTCCCTAAATAGCATCCCTGCACTAGAGCATATCAACTGATCATCCAGTGCCTGTAAACTTGCCAAAAGCTAACTTTGTCTCATTGTCCCCATCTCTAATGAATATTGAAGTCAACAACCACTCCTGAGGGACACTGCTGCTAATCAGCTCCTGCCTAGGTTTTGGATCATGGACACTCTTTCAACCTGGCGCACCAACCTGTTTTCCATCCTTTTGATACTTCACTTATCCAATCCACGCTTCACCAATTTGGCTACAAAGCCAAAAGACCAGGAGGTGGGTTGAGCAAGCGTGCAAGCATGCAAGATGACTGCTATACAGGGCAAATAAGGGTAAGGTTATAAGTCTGGCACACAGATCTCATATTATAAAATTAATTTACATAAATATTACTAGGTGATTAAAAAACCCAAACAGATTGTATGAGAAATTCCTGTGTGGCCCCTTAATGTCTTTTTCAGCCACATCCAATTTTTTTGCAGAGTGATGCAATCTAGTAAGAGTAACATGATGTACAGACAATAACAATTTTTATAACAACATCTTTCTCTCTTTGGCCCTTCAAGATTGATTACAAATTCTGGGTAAGAAACAGCCCCCATTCTTCCAGAATTGCATATTTTAGATGAAGCAGAGAAGTGTTTTTCTTGTTTATGGCAACATTCAAGGCAGGTAATATTAAAGTGGGCAGAAGGCAGTTTCTCTCCAATATGGACTGCTCTGACTGGCCAAAACCAATCAAAAGATACAGTGTGTCCTGTGTTCTCAGCAGGGAGGGATGCACATTAATATATGACTGGGTTTACTACTTGTATTCGTCTAAGTTTATCTTAAGGATTTTTTCTTTTAGTTCTGATCTGTGCTAAGAACCTTTTGAGCCTTTTCACATTTGATGAAATTTTATTCAAGTATAATCTAGCTCCAGTATCTTATTCTCTTGCATGCAACTTTTGCAAGACCTGCCAGTACAGTGCAGTGAATTTAGTCATTTCATATTTTAGTAATATATTTTTTTTCTAAATTTAACCCCAGCAGCATATTTAAAGATACAAACAGGAGTCATGGTAGTGTCTAAAGCAAGTTTTAGAAAATTGCATGACAATATAAAAAATAATCTTCCATTTATTAGGAAACATTTTAAAGAAATATTTATTTAATCTTGAGAACTAAGAAGGAAAATTTTCCCCTTAATTATGTTCATACTTGATTGCTTGTGAGGATTTATTTGTGGGGATTTTTTCCCAATAATTAATACTTCTTATGCATAAAAAAAATCCACAAAAATCCCAATAACTTTATAAAGGCAATTATATTTTTTATTAAGTACATCTTGGAAAGAAAGGTACTTGGAGGGTTTTTTTTTAGAGAAATGAAATATTTAGACCAAAATTCGCTCTTCAAAAACATTGTAAATACAAAACCCACACACATTTTGGATGAATAGATTACTGTCTGCTGGTATTACCTCCCCAGAAAGAGGGCATCTCAATTAAATCTCAGTACTACCACTCTGTGTTTAGGTTACACAGATTGCTGAACTCAGTGGGACTTGTTCCACAGGCAAGTCTGACATTTGGTATTTATTTGTAATACATATAACATGTTTCAGTTCTATAATGTTGGTAGGAAATAATATTTACTTAAATAAATATTGATGTACTTACTTTTTGCTTAAGCATATGTATTTTTGTGCATAGTATATTTATTATGTTGATCAGAATATGTTCAATATGAGGAAAATATCTTTAATTTTTTTATACTTTTTTTGTAGTCATTGTGATTGTACTTTATCTTAGTAATAATCCATAGTAATGCATTACATATAGCTGTACCTTCTCTAAGACTAAATCCATGTGTATTTTTTGTAGTGATTTCTTTATTATTACTACAAAAGTCTAGTGTTGTAGGTAGGTCATGTGCAAGGGTATAGGTATGAGTAATCAATGAAATTCACTTCCAAGGTCACAGCTAAATGTTAAACCATACATTTATTTATGAACTATAGAATTGTGGAGAATTGAAGATGTGTGCAAGCATACCTGAATTGGAAAACATGGAGACCTTAATCTGCTTTTAATTTTATTCATTATTAAAAATTGCTGTAAGTTAAAAGTGCTAAATGCCCAGGGTAATAGGAAATCTTCTTCTTTCCCTTTTATATATTGCAGTGCTTCACAGAATTAAAAAAAAAAAATAACTAAAAGAAAAATAAGGCACATTTAATAACTAAGGGAAGTAGCAAAAATTAATAGTATAAAAGCAGCAGATTGTTGGATGATTTCTCAACATTTTTTAAGTGATTAAGAAAATTTTGAATTTGCAGAGCTTCCTGATTAGAAAAATGCAACAGAATGGAAAAAAATGGATTGAAAAGCTATTTTTTTTCCAAAATTTATTTATATTTTTTTCACTTTGCTCCTAGGTTCTGTAGCCACTGCCTGTCGTGATCCTGGTGTCCCCATGAATGGAACTAGAAATGGTGACGGAAGAGAACCTGGAGACACTGTCATTTTTCAGTGTGACCCTGGCTATATCCTTCAAGGAGATGAGAGAATAACCTGCATTCAGGTAGAAAATCGGTACTTCTGGCAGCCAAACCCACCAGTCTGTATAGGTATGCAGAAAAAAAAATAAATAATGCCTTCCTATAAATAAAAATCCTTACGTAATGAATCACACTGTTCTAGGAACTTGTTTAAAGACAATACATGTACTGCACATCTTAAAAATTATTTTACATCAGCCTCTGATAGTCACAACCAAAACCTTTCTTCTGCAGTTTTTTAGTATAATGGTTCTCATCCTTTCCCTCTCAGGGCCATCTTATTTACAATTTGGTGATCTGGGACAGGAAAAGGAAATAAGTCAGTGTCAATGACTACTGTCCTTGTTAGTCTGCTCTTGGACAAACATTGTGGGGAGGAACTTGCCAGAGATTACAACTGCAAGCAGCACCATACAGCTTTCAAACACTTTCTTTCCTTTAATAAACTTAACTTGACCTTAGCTCTTACAAATAAAATCTGCATTTACTTGCATATGTGTGCATACATACCATCTACCCTGTTCATGCATATCTACATGTGTTTGCAAACACTACAGTGCTGACTTGGTGTCTTGGCTATTCTACTTAATGTGTTAAAGTATTATTTTCTCTGTTCTTACTCTCCTTACTATGCCTTCCTGTGTAGTGTGAGTGTATGGACTTACAGACAAGAACTGTCTAGATTATTTTCTGGAAGAATGCAGTAAAGAAACATTTTATTGCTCATATCTTGTAATTCTTCTATGTGAAAAGAATTCTTCTATGCATTTCATAGTAATGGTAACTCAAAAATCTGTAGATATCTAAATGAAAAAATAAAAGGAATTCTAGGGCTCTGGGCCCTATAGTTAAAATATTTTTCTATCATGCCAGCCTTATTTGATATTGCTGTTTTTAAAATATATGTCTCAACTGAAAAATAATTACCCTATTATGAAGCATATTAGCAGTTTTAATCACTATCAATAGTGAGTTGATGATATTACAAAGTAGATTAAATGTTAGGTGCTTGACTGACATTCTGTCTGCAGCACATGTTAAATATGCATACACTTGTTTTTTAGCTGCATGCATCCATTTATCTAATACTGGTAAGTTCCAAACTTCATGCAAAACACCTACTGTACACAGAGTAGCACGAATGCTTATTATGATGATTTATTTGTCCAAATATCAAGCATGAAGTTATCCTCTATTGATTTCCTATAATGAGGCATTCTTGGGGAATATGAACTGCTAATAGACTAGAGTGTGCAAACCTTGCCTTGGAGCTAAGTGAGTTCAAAACTGTGTGTTGTAGATCAGTACACCCAGAAGTTCATTGATTTTTTTTCTCACAACTTGTAATATATTCATTAATGTTGCTTCCATGCCTGTAAATCCAAACTGTACAATACTTACCCTACACATAACTTCAACATCATCATGGTTTATCGAAGTTTTAGAAAAAAACAAACCTTATTTTGATGAAAGAAAAAAGATGCAGGAATAATTCCTAAGGGTATAGTTGTACCATGTGCTAGATCTATTTTATTAGCTCTTTACATGCCAAAGTGTCTCTTCAAACCTCCTAATTATTAATGCTAAAAATTAGTTAAATGTACTTTTTAATTCTTCTTACCTGTGGGAGTGCCTTGTTTTTTTTTATTCCCTTAGTCTTGCCTGGCAAAATTTTAAGAAATTCATTTCAAAGGTAGTAGCGATGGGAAAATAGAAAAAGATTAAATAATGATTCATGTATTTGAATTAAAGCAATTAGAAATTCTTCAATACTAAAGGCATTCTGAAAAACTATACATTTGAGAGCATGTCTCTGACAACAGTCCTCTGGCTTATGCCTGTGCTGCACAAAATAGCTACATGTTTTCCATTCCAAAGATTTTCTGGATCCAATCTTGCTTAGATACCAGAATCTTCAGTGATTTTGTTTGCTTAGTTTTCTCAGGGATGACATTAAAAATTCTGGCATGCAAGAAGACATTTTAGGATTCAGGTTGACTATAAATTTAGGGGAAGTACGGACTGTCTCCTAGAAGTTTCAGACTTTCTTCAGAAATTCATAGGTCAATTTTTTTTTTCTTGAGGCTTGTTTTTGCTTGTTTCTCTGTTTTGTTTTAGACAAGGTCTTGTTTTTCATATTTATGTATATAAACAGTTAATTCCAGTGGTGCTTTCCTCAAAATTATCCATATGAAACAAATATGAAGTAAAATTTCAGAAGTTTTTTTCATATTTCTTTATGATTATTTAAATGTAAAATATAATTTTTTTTTACAGTTAAGAGTGATGAAGCACTGAAGCAGGTTGCCCAGAGAGGTGTGTTTATCCTGTCCCTGGAAACAATCTAGGTCTAATTGGACAAGGTTTTGAGAAACCTGATCTAGTTGAAGATGTCCCTGGTCATCACAGAGGGGTTGAGCCAGATGATATTTAGAGTTCCGTTCAAACTCAAACCATTCTATGAGTCTATATTTAATATGTATTTAGGAAAAAAAAAAAAGGAAAGAAAAAGTAAATGAAACCAAACATTGTTTACTTTCTTAAGAAATAATTCAATGAATAAATAAATAAATAAAAACCAGAAAGCTGTGGAATAAGATTTTGTTGCCTCCTAGAGAAACTAAGTAGATTTTAAATATAAAACACCTTAATCTATACTTCCTTACGTGGAAAACATGAATGCTGAAATCAGCACAGAGACAGTAAGGCTCAGTGCTTGCTTACCACTGTGTCTACACAGAGGTTTATAAACACAGGCTCACATAACCTACATCTAGTTTTTACTGTGTAACACAGAAAAAATATGTTTTTCATAGTGTTTTGACATTTGCCTTCCTTTCTAGATGGGCTGTTTATATTTGGTCAATCTTTGCTCTTACGTCTAATACTATAAAAAGTGTCCTTTAAACTTTCACTGGTCTGTCCTCAGTTAAAAATAAGGTCATGGCAATAATAACTTTCTACACATTGAATTCAGAAAATTATGGATTCTTAAACACATAAGAATTTAATTAAAACACACAGAGAAAGAAAGTCTATGAATAAGTTTAGAGAAGACAGTAAACTGGAAAAGGAAACATCATCTAATAATATCTTTCATTAGATGATTTCAACATTCTCAACTTACTCCTTATAAAACTGAAAAATAAAATAATCTGCAACCATTCTATCTGAAGAAAATTCTATCTGGAAGATATTTTGCAAACTTGAAGATTATGTTTATTATTATTATTTTTTACTGCTGTTAATGGCATACCTTGAAATAAAATATATTGTGGCTGTCTAGCTTAATGTATCCTCCATTTATTCCCTTTTTGATTATCAAGAAACCTTGGAAGTATTAAATGGAAACACTATAAGCAGCAAAGGTAACTGCTGATATGTGTAAAGAAAGAATAAGTATGTAAGAAAGAAGTTACTAATATAAAAATATTCTATCAATGAACTAACAGAGAACTAAACTAAATCAAGACCTCAGGAAAGCATCATGAATGCCAACATTGGCAGAATTTAGTCTGGAACAAGGACATAGTGTTTAATTTCCTTGTATCATTATATGCCAGTTCAGAGTACTCCAAAAATATCAGCAGACTCATATAGTTTAGTGGCCATTTCAGTGAAACCTGATTACAGTGAATAACCTAAATATCCTCGTTGGTATGCTTTACATTGCTAGAATATGCAGATAGTGCAACCTGAACCATTAAAGTACCTGAAAAAGAGGAATGTACAGGGTTATACTGAAGAACATTAGTTCCAGCTGATGAGCAGCCTTTACATTCCATACAAACTCACAGTTCCTTTTTTACATGAACTTTTACTTCAACAAAGTTACAAAAGTGTATTCTATACAAATAGTGAATTCTTTTACAATTAATTGAGGTGTATTGTTTTGTAATAATTTAATTATACTCATTTTGCAATTGTGACAAAGGAACATTCTATGGCATATGCTTTTAATTAGAAACAATACGAATTGTAATTTTTTGAAGATAGAAAAATTACAATGGAACTTTATCCAGAAACTATTTTATTTATTAGTCTGAAAACTGCAATTACTTGAATATTTTTAAATTTAATTTATATTACATCCATCTTGATCTGAATTACTAGTCAGTGTTATCTGGTGAAAAGGCAGATAATGGCATTCTCAATGTAAGTATCATATATCACAGCCTAAGGACGTTCTTTTAGAATGCCTTTAACAAGAAGGAGAAAGAGGAAAGCTTATCCAGTCAAGTTTTTTTATGTCTGTAGCCAGAGCATTTTTCAAGCTCACAGTACATTTAGAAAAGCCTTGAAATAATGTTATGCAAGCAAAAGGACACAGATTTCAAAACTAAGTGTTTCACACAGTAATATCAGTATTTTTCCAAGACAAAATGTGAATATATTTTTTGTTTGTTTCTATTAAAGCTTTGTAAATAACTCACTTGTTAAACTTTTGGAGGACACTAAATGTCAGTGAACAGATTGCTGTTACTTGTTTCTTTGTCTCTTACCTTCTTTCTTCAAGTTCAATCTATTTTTATTCACAGCTCCCTGTGGAGGAAACCTGACTGGCTCATCAGGTTTTATACTTTCACCAAACTTCCCTCATCCTTATCCCCACAGCAGAGATTGTGACTGGACTATCACTGTTAATAGTGATTATGTTATATCATTAGCATTTATCAGGTAAGCTGCTATTTTAGTTTTTAAAGTCATGTGTGTAACTTTATTCTTGGCAGTTGTTCAGACTGCTGTAAGGTAATATATGTATACTTAATATGACTATCATTAGTAATGGTCATCTTTGTCAAAAGTTACAATAAATACATCAGTCATCAATACACATACAGGTGGAGCTTGGAAGCCCATTGCTGTTTCCTTGAAAGAATTCTGTTTACACTGGCTAATGTTGAGGTGGATGGTGCTCAATTTAACTAAGATTCAGTTCCTGAGAAGGCAGCGTGGAGTAACTCACTGAAATGTCTGCAACCCAGGATGGTCTTTAATGATGAAAACTATTGATTCATCTATTTGTATCTGACACCTGCTATTTAGGCAAAATTTCAAAAGTAGTCTTTAAATTTAGTTTTATTAGTCCATTTAATTTCAGAATACTCAAGATACTTCCTGATGGTCTGGCTATTAAATAGAATTCTTCTAGAATTTTCTTTTATCACAGTGCAAGACTAAATTGAGCTTAACAGAATTCACAACAGAACTTTTTCTGTCCGCAGTGTACGTAACACATGATGTAAATTAGTATCTCTGTTATGTGTGAAAATTATGCATCCCAACTGGGAAACATGTCACAGAAAAGGTAAAAATGGTACTCTAGATGTCCCATCAAACTTAAGTTCTTCTTATGCTGAGTGTTCTATAATAGTGTCTCTATTATTCTGATCAGTGTTAATGTGATGACTTCTTTAGAGAGGTAGCTTACATAGCTGTGTGTTCTTGGTGCTAAGTGACATAGTATGTGTTTTGTGAGTTCATTCTCAGGAAATTAATCACAAAACTATATTTACACAATTAACAATGTAACTATTTTGTTGATGATTTCAGAATGTTGTAAGTTGGTAAGGAAACTTTCTATTGTGTACTAGCACTTCTTTTGTTGATTTGGTTAAATATCATGAGCTCAACAGATTTAAGAATATTCTGCTCTTTATATTCTACATTTAGATTTGAGATCTTTCATCTTAGAATAAAAAGAATATATTTTGCAGTGTAGCTCCAGATACTATGAACAACTTAGAGATCCCAAATACTGCCAAGCTGAAAAATCTCAAAATATGGTCAGTTGCTATGATTCTCTGATAGGAACTCAGAAGTTTGGTCTTGGTCAAAGTAGATTGCATCTCTACTGAGAATTGCCTCATCTATGACACACAGACTGATCTACAGTGAAAAACACTGAGTACTCCACTAAGTACTGTTAAATAGTCTTTTGAGTGGAACTTAGTCCAGCTAATCCTTTTAAACTCAAGACCAACTATGGCACTTTAATAATCAAAGCTGTTGACTTTTTACTTTTGCATTTCTTTTGTAAAGAAATATTTTTGAAATAATCCTAAAGTTTAAAGAGGAGCTCTATCAGGTCTTCAATGCCTACATTTATTTCAATCAGGGGCTACTGTCAAGTAGAGACAACATAGTTTGCATTTTCATTCTTTTACTAACTACCTTTTTTAAAACCTTTTATTTTTGTACTGATCATAGGCAAAATGCTTCTTGGTCTCAACGATATGGGATGATCATCCTCTGGCTTTGTGAAAGTGTTTAGTCTGGCTGGAAGCTGAGTGCATTATATCATAAAGCATTTCTGCCAAGGGTTCCAATAGATCTAGGCTGTTTATTTTTCTAAACCTTTAGAAATACATTATTAATTTTTTTCTCTGTTTAAAAAGCTTTCCTTTTTTTTTCTGGCTAGCAGGAAATTGTTGTTTCTAAGGCATGAACCAACAGATATAGTATTTTTGTATTTGTTAATAAAACACTTCTACAACCCATTTTTTTCTGACAGTGAAGGGATTTTTTTTCTTTTATTAAAACAGTGATAGTAAATTTCAAATTTAGGCTAATAAGAGTGAAAATGTTAGGCAAAGCGTATTCCATCTGACATTTCTCTTTTGCTTTTTGTCCTCTAGCTTTAGTATAGAACCAAATTATGATTTTCTTTATATCTATGATGGGCCAGACAGTAATAGCCCACTGATTGGGAGCTTTCAAGACAGCAAATTGCCAGAGAGGATAGAGAGCAGTTCAAATACCATGCATCTGGCTTTTCGGAGTGATGGATCTGTTAGTTTTACTGGATTCCACCTGGAGTACAAAGGTAAATAAAATTATTTTTCTTATATAAAGTTCAATGCATGAGTGCAAAATTTTTTTTAATTTCTCATTTTTCTGCCTGGCAATGCTTTTGTTTTGCCTGAGAATATGATGATGTGAATAATCTAGTCATACAAGTATAATGTTACAAGATTGCTAAATTCAAATGAGGTTTCTAGTATGACTTTGTTTATTTGTAATGTTGAATGCATGATTCCTTTCAGTGTGTGAAGCAGGCTTTAAAAGACAGCTGGGCAGTCACTTTTCATGAGGGCATGTAGTGATAAGACAAGGGGGAATGCCCTTAAACTGAAGGAGGGCAGGTTTAGATTAGATATTAAGAAGAAATTCTTTTTTGTGAGGGTGGTGAGGCACTGGAACAAGATGCCCAGAGAGGTTGTGGACTCCCCGTCCCTGGAGATGTTCAAAACCAGGATGGATGCAGCTCTGAGCAACCTGGTCTAGTGGTCTTGCTCATGGCAGGAGCATTTGGAGCTAGATGATTTTTAAGGACCCTTTCAACCTAAATCATTCTGTGGGTCAGTGATTCTATGAAAAAACAGGAGACAGCACTTCACAGGTTCCAAAAATAATGATGTAGTAGCATAACTTAACAGCATATATGTTTTATCCAGAATTTAATTTATTTTTTATTTTACATAGCAGGCCATGTTGATTTAGGTGCATTTAAGGTCCTTTAAGATTAAATGACATACTAGAATCTAGGAGTCCAATATTGAAAATAAAAAAATGTTTTGGTTAGATTTTTATATGATAGACCACAGCAGAGCTGTCCACCTGTCTCAGATCTGTCTGAGGTCACAGCACAGTAAACAAGAAAATACAGACTTGCAAAATATATAATCCATAGGAATTTTCCTAACTGCCTCTGCATGGCTTGAGAAACAGAAATATTTGCTATTAAATGAATATGAAAATATTCTGCAAAGACAACCAGAAAGAAAATAGGAGGTATAGACCTCCTTGGTCTTATTTTCTTCTCCATTTATTCTGTGATCAATCAGTAAGTGCACAGGTATAGAAGGGAAAGAATAATGTGTTTATTGCTTTGTAAAGCTTGTGAAACATCCTTAAACTTTCCTACAGTAATTGGATTCTACAGATGTCAAGAAAGTTGTCTCCATGGTATGAGCTAGTACTGAAAAATTAAAAGTGGGTCTTGACCATGTTGATGGTGAGCCCAGATATATGAAGTGTTTCAGTTCACTTAAATATATTTCTTCTTTCCACCTAAATTGAAGAATAATAAATGCAGATGGAAGTGCTATAGGAGGTGATTCAGGGTCACTTCTGAAGAACTAGAAAATAAATTATTTTTAAAGAGGCCAATCTTTTTCTTCTGTGCTGTTGAATGAATTTTTGTCTCCTGGAATCAAAGGGTTTCTCGTACCCACCAAGGATACTTATTAGGGTGACAGTCTTTTCGAATTCTTGATCTAGATTTAAACAAGGTGAACTGCTGTACACTGTGAGAGGGAACAATCTGATTTTTATTTATGCCTCAATATGTGTTATACATGAGGTGAAAAGTTACCCTGGAGGCTGTACACGTGCTCGCAGCCCTGTCCCCGGGAAGGCTTCGCCCGGCACCCGAGCAGGGCAGAGAAAGCTTCCAGGACCAGGCTGGTCAGCTTGGCCCCCATCCCCCCCTGCTCCGCCCGNCCCCACGGCACACCGGGGCTCCGCTGTTCCCCGACGGAGCCGCCGCCCGCAGCGACCGCGCCCCGGGCCTGGGAGCTGCTGCAGGAGCGCGCCCGTGGCCACTGCAGCCTGTTCTGCACCGACGGGAGAGACACACAGCCGGCTGCTGTTTGCAGACCCCGCCCGTGGCCACGGCAGCCTGTTCCTCACCGACGGCAGAGACACACAGCCGGCTGCTGTTCGCAAGCTGCGCCCAGCCCGCCTCGCAGCTTGCAGCACACGCTCCATCTGCTGAGCACGCTGAGAGAGCGCCCGGGGTGCAGCGGTGACGATCTGTCCCGGTGTTCTCTTTTCCGTCTCTCTTTTCCTTTGTTCCCTTTTCTGTGCCCCTTCGATAGGAACACTGATCTTTCTTCATCAATAAAGCGTTCTCAGATATAATATTGCCGTGGTCACTTTTTTTCGTCTGAGAAATCTATCAAAAAGAATCCTCCCCACCTCCCCTTTAACTGAGGGATGGGACACTTTNCCTTTTTCTCCCTGCAGTCCTGCTTCTTCCCTGGCTGGCTGTCCTGTCCGCATCCGTCCTGCCCTGCTCCGCCGCCTCCCCGAGGCAGTGNCAGAGACACACAGCCGGCTGCTGTTCGCAAGCTGCGCCCAGCCCGCCTCGCAGCTTGCAGCACACGCTCCATCTGCTGAGCACGCTGAGAGAGCGCCCGGGGTGCAGCGGTGACGATCTGTCCCGGTGTTCTCTTTTCCGTCTCTCTTTTCCTTTGTTCCCTTTTCTGTGCCCCTTCGATAGGAACACTGATCTTTCTTCATCAATAAAGCGTTCTCAGATATAATATTGCCGTGGTCACTTTTTTTCGTCTGAGAAATCTATCAAAAAGAATCCTCCCCACCTCCCCTTTAACTGAGGGATGGGACACTTTGTAATCAAGGCAGAATACGATTTCTATCATTACTGGTAGCCCATGTGTGCCATTAAGATGTCTTTCTCTACTTCAAGGAGTCGCAATGCCAGAAAAATATGGTAGCTGTCAGCACATTTTTGAAAGGACTGAAAATCTAAGTAATGGGAGGATGCAGGTATGTTTATGTGTGTATATGTGAGGGAAGTTGGAAAATGGAATCAACCTAATCCTAATTTTTCCTGTTCACCTGAGAGAGTTATATCTCCTGCTTTTCTCAGAATAACTGAACTATGCATTTCAATATCTTCTTTAAAAAACAAGAGACATAAACAGTAGGAACTGTTTCAATTCACGGAAGAGTTTTGAGGATTATGAAATTTGAACAGCTCAAAATCCCTTAAGCAGATGATCAGCTTGCTTTGTGAATTTTTACTGGGAATATCTGATAAATGTTCCTCTGCACCTGGGTGTATCATAAGAACTCTTACTTTATGGCCATCCATTGAATCCTGTGTTCAGTTTTGGGCCCCTCACTGCAGGAAAGCTGTTGAGGTGCTGGAGCATGGGCAGAGGACAGTGGAGCTGGTTAGGGGTCCAGAGCACAAGTCTTATGAGAAGTTGCCGAGGGAGCTGGGTTGTTTAGTCTGGAGGAAAGGAAGGAGATCTTAAATTCTCTACAACTACCTGAGAGGAGGTTGTAGTGCTGGGAGGATTAGCCTCTTCTCGCAAGCAATAGAACAAGAGGAAATGAGTTACACCAGAAAAGATTTAGATTGAATTTTAGGAAAGGGAGTCTTCATGAGAGGGTTTGTCAATCACTAAACAGGCTGCCAGGGAAGTGGTAGAATCCCCATCCCTGGAAGTATTTAAAAGACATGTAGATGTGGCACTGAGGGACGTAGTTTGGTGGTGGATTTGGCAGTGCTGGGCTTACAGATGGGCTCAATGATCTTAGAGGTCTTTTCCAGCCTAAATGATTTTATGATCCTATGGTTCTGTTCTATTATTCTATAAATAACATGGGTGGAAAATCAGCTTGACTGCTGAGCTGAGACTCTTGGCTAGTATTAATTGTGATTAGTAATGCAGCCAGTATTCTCTTTGTTAACAACCTGTATGATGGGACAGAGCAAATTTGTGGACAACATCAGTTTGGAGGGATATGTCAGTGCTACTCAAAGCGTCTTACGAGGTTATAGAATCAGAGCGACAGGAGTCCTGAACAAAGTGTTCTGGTTTCAGCTGAGTTAAAGTTATTTTTCTTCCTAGCAGCTGGTATAGCACTGTATTTTGGATCTAGGATGAGAATAATGTGGAAAATATGCTGTTTTGGTTGCCGCTGGCCAGTACTTAGTCTATGTCAAGGACTTAGCTTCTCAACGTGATATTCTGGCCTGGGGGAGACTATTTAGGTGCTGGCTGGGTGTCAATCAAGTGCAATTCTTTTGCATTTAGATAATTGTTTTTTCTGTGGTTTTTTGTCTGTTTCTTTTTAAAAATTTTCCTTTCCATTACAATTTATTGTTGTTTCTATTATTATTATTGTTACATTTTATTTAAACTATTAAACCATTCTTATTTCAGTCCACAAATTATCTCAATTTAACCTTTCCACTTCTTTCTCCCATATCACAGGATCCCACTGAGTGAGCAGTTGTGTGGTCCTTAGTTGCTGACTGGGGCTAAAACTCAACAGTCCTTTTTGGCGAGTTGACTGCACGTCTGACCAGAGTGTATTAAAACAAGTTTGTTTTAATCATCCATTATGTTAGTTTAATAGCCACTGCTCACAATGTTGATTTATTTGGGGTCAGAGCTGTTGTGCTTGTTCTGAGAACTAGGTTATGTAACAACTTACTTTGTCTATATGTTCTTCTTTTGTTACCTCTGGGGACTGAATTAAGGATTTAATTTTGATGGACTGTGTAACACTGGCTTAAGATATGATAAAAAAATCCTGTTTGTGAGACTAATCTGGTATTTTTCCTCAGTATTGTTATCATACCTGTACTTTTAGGGAACCACTTCTTGAAAACTGTTAATAATCAGAACTTTTATTTTTTCTCCTCAGAGAGCCAATCTATGGGGCAGATAAGGGTGAACGTTTGCCCCACTCCTTCACCTTTTCTTTCACCTTTACCTTTTCCTTCTCCTCTAATTTCAGTAGCTCTTGAAAGTTTTGAATATCCTTGAGATGTTCAAACCAGCGTATTCTTATTGCTATATGTCCTGCATGTGTTTCAGGTTTTGTTTAAGGTTAAACAATTATTTAGGAATATTGTCTGATCTGCCCTGAAGCTGGATTGTTACAAGTTACAGGGTGCATGAGATACTATGGCAAGTACCAAGAACAGTGGGCACCGCCAATGTTTTGGTAGTTCAGCCCTGAACAAGGGCAGAATGCTGAAAACTTAGTAAAATATCTGGGAAGAGTATCTTATCACACTTGCAATTCCAGAGAGACACAAATCATTGCAATGTGCTGGGATCTGGCCCAGGCCTACCAAGCCCTATTCAACATAATTCACTATCCTCAAGCAGAAGAGGTTTCTGGATCTGACAACAAAACAACAGGAATTCTGGCTGCTCCAGCTGCTGTGATAGACCTTGCAGTTGAACCAGAGGAACAACCCGTGCTGGTATCAGTCACCCCTACACACAAACAGGAATATTGGATGCAAACATCAGCCTCTTTGGTAAGGAAAGAAACTCCAAGGGAAAGAAGGGAAAGGAGGAGGAAGTGGATGAAGAGGGCTACTCCAAAGGGCTATCACAAGAGGAGGAGGAAGAGGAGGAATTCATAAACAAGTCAGTGACCATACAATCAACAAACAGTCACCTTGTCTGCTCCAGTGCTGGGTTAACAGGTTCAGTTATTTGCTATTAGAGGGTAAAGTCCAGCACCTAGGATCCCTTTCTAGGGAAGGAGACATTGACAAACTGATTGAAAATGGGACACAAGCCCTCAGCTTCTAAAGGTGACTCACTCCAGGCATGAGGAAAAGGTATCTCTTCTAAGAAGATGTTATAATATGTTCAGGGAAATGGATCACCATGAGGACAGGCTTCCAGTACCTGAAGGAATTAGCCATGCTGCAGGTGATTTGTGATGACCTGGATACTGAGCAGTTACCCAAAGATAAAGAAGTCCAGTGCAAATGATCCACATGCTGTAAGTTTTTACAGAGCAAATGTCACCTAATTGGCAGTACAGACCTGAGAAAACAGGGAGGGACAATCAGTGGATAAACTGGACATGGAGATAACATAAGAAAGTGAGATAGAATACCGACCCCAATCCTAGAGACATGGGAATGTGAGTTGCAAGGAAAAAAATCACAAAAGTGTGGTTTTCCAGGAAAATGGCAGGAAAATTTCCAGCAGGATGCGGGAAAGAATAAGAAGAGTAAAAGTGAGAAAACTCATGTGTTGATATAAAGGCAGTTTAATATGGAAATCAAAAGCCATGCAGAGTGAAATAAGGAATTTCCATGGGTAGGCAGATGTTCAGCCATCCCCAGCAAAGCAGGGCTCCATCACATGTCATGGTGACTAGGGAAGACAAAAGCATAGCTTCAAATGTTCCTCCCTTCCTTCTTCTTCCCCCAGATTTATATGCTGGCATGACATCATATGATATGGAGTTCATACCATGTGGTATGATCCAGCTTTGGTCATTTGGGGTCAGCTCTCCCAACTGGCTTTGCTCCAACTGCCTAAGGAGGGAGTGTTGCAAGGGAGTGTTGAAAAGGCAAAGCCAAAGTCTTTTCAAGTGCTCATAGTGATAAGCTGAGAGCTAATGGACATCACTTGAAATAAGAGAAATTTCAATTACATATTAAGAAAAAAATAATCGCTCTGAAGTTAGTCAAACACTGGAACTGCTTGCCCTTAGATGATGTCATCGTAATCTTTTAAAATCATAACTGAACTGTACAAAGGCCTAAATAACCTAATCAAATTGGCCCTGATTTGCATGGAATGTTGCACTGCTGGCTGCAAAAGAAACACGCAGGTTTCAGAGCAGCAGTTTGGACTACCAGGCAGGACCATCAAAAGGGGCCTGCCCTTCTTTAATTCTCTTATTTCTATATCTTTTTTAAGACAATCATGGATTGGTCAAAGAGGTTACTACCTTTATAAGTTTACAGGATAAAGACATGGTCAATCATCTTTCTCTGCCTTCGGGGAAAGGAATGAAAAACAATTTAAAAGGTTAAAACAATCTTGGCCAGTTAGGAAAACAAGGAATATGTTTGTAGAAAATGCATGGGAACTTTTACTACAAAATTACAAACATGGAACACTGCAAAAAGCAGGGTGACATGGGATTTGTACTATGTCTCTTTCAACCTAATTTTTTTTGATTTGATGAACTTAAATTTTTCATACAAATTGTAACTGATGCAGTTGTGCCCTATATGCATGCTAATCCTATTTTAAGTGACAGTGTCCTCAAATTATACTTTATCAGTGGGCCACATTTTTCAGATCTAAATCTCAGACTGACTTGTGTTCCAGGTCTGATCTGTAACCATGGCTCTGATTGAGTTTTATTCCCATTCTCTCTCCCTCACTTCATTTCTATATTATAATGGAGGAAAAGCTTATTAGTTCTATTAAGTATTCTTGAGAATAATTATGGAATGCTTCCTGTAGTTTGGTATGTCTGTAATACCATCTCCAAGAAGTTTATTATGGCTTTATTCTCTTTGAGACTAAGAGATGGAGTGGTATGTCATCACATTCTGGACATTCTGCTTCTCTTGGCTTTCAATATTTTTTTCCATGCACTGAAATACTAGTTTTCAGGAGGATTTTGGCATCATTGCTCTATGTTATTCAAGAGAGATTTCCTTGTTGATCTTGAGATTGAAACAGCATGTTTCACTGTTTTCAGCCTGTATTTCAGAGCCTTACTTGATCCAGCAGTGTGACAATGTTATCAGAGAGGTAAATGCTGGTTTGTTTGAAGCATGCTGCAGAATTTTTTTTATGTATAAAAGAAATTGACACCTGGTATGCACAGCTAAGAGTGTAATGTTACTGTAACCCAAACCCGAACTGCCTAATGAAAAAAAAAATTTCCTGCCTACTTATTACAGAAAGTAATTTTTAAAATGCTCCTACAGAAAAAAGTCTTTATTATATTACAGCATTTTCTCTGATGTTCTGATAAATCTCTCACTACCCTTATGTGATTTTAGCTTAATGATACTAATATACTTGGGAAGAAAAGGGGAAGGCCTACAGGGGTAGTCAATATCTTGAGTTCCTCAGTTGGAGCAACGTGACATCTGTGCTGAAGAACTTTCCCTCCTGTCTCCTGGGAGCACTTACAAATTTGCTGAAACAGTCCTCTTACTTGCTCTTTTTTTCCATTGGTACTCAGCCAGATCTAAAGAATCCTTTTGCTACATTTGATTTATTCTTCATATATTGTAGTATATTCTACTAACTTTTTTGCAAGTTCACTTAGTAGTTCCTTCAGATTTGCAAAAGTATTTTTAAGGTGCTTAGTATTTCAGGCTTTGTTTTTCAGAATTGGTATGAAGAAGCTGTATTTCTATAGTGACATTGTTACTGTTTAGTCAGCAATTTCAGGAGCCTGTCACAACTATAATTTTGGGGAAAAGAAAATTACAGGGCTGTATTTTTTCACCAGAGATAATTTGTGCTTTGACAGATCATTCTTTTCTCAATTTTTGGATTTATGCGCCAGACATAGTAGATTACTTTATTTTTTTCTCTTTTTCATCTAGTACTAATATCTGCTTTATCTGTGTACCTTCTAGAATTATGAAACACTTTGAGTTATTTTTGTCATAAGCTCAAGGATGATGATGTCACAATAGCAACTATGAACCAATACAGTTATGTCAATATTGGTTCAATAAGAGGGAAAATTATGCTGTATTGTTTTTCTAAAATATTAGTTATAATCCTAAATTAAATTATCATTTTTTTCCTTTTTTTCCTCTAAATTGGACTTGAACGAATTTTAAATTTGCCGTAAGACCTGCCAGATTTCTCAAATGAAAGTGTGGTTGGTTTACATTATAATTATTAACGTCTGTGTGATATCTTACAGACTTTCTAGTAAATTACATCTTTTGACTTTTCATTGTCCATCCAAATTTCTGAATGAGTGTTAAACAAGTTTTAGACGTCACACTACAACTACCTGTGTAAATCCATATGAATATCTAATAGCTGTTCTTAATGATTAAAGATGTAATTATTATTTGTTATTGTGTTGTTTTTCGTATCAGAACCATGCTCTTTATATTGTATACGCAAATCATGATAAATTTTTAAACACATTAGGAGATCTTCATGTTCTTTTGGCAGATGTGAAATTGAAATTTCAAAAGAGTTATTCTGTGTTTCCTTCTTCAAATATAAACACAATGTAATTATTTATCTCCTCTCAGAAATACTGCAGCATAAAAGTGGCCTTAAGGGATGTACTTAGTTCGTTAGCTTGGCTCTAATAGTCACCAATAGCTTATGTGTGGCCAAACTATATAAAAGTCAAATAAATAATAATTGTTCTTGCTTATCTGTAATTTTTCAGAAACTTCAGTTTAGGTACTGACAGAATCAGATAAAGTGTCTTTTTATTTAAAACTCTTAAAAAGCCTTCCAGGAAGTTCAAAGCTCATGTAGTCTTTTGGCAACCATACCTACCTGTAGCAGAAAGTTCCACAGTGCCAATATACCTGGTAAATAAACACTTTTTTTGATGTATTTGAAAGCTGGCGCTGGTCTTGCAGAAAATTAAGAAGTGTTGCCTATTGATTTTCTCCACAACACCCTTAAATGTTAAAGAAAATCTGAAGTTTCCATCTTCTGCTTGATAAAATATATTATTGCAGACTCCATCCTGCACAGCACAAAATCATCTGCTTTACTCCAGCTTCTAAATAATACATTTACTCTTTTTTCCTTAAGGGAAATTACATTTTTTTTCCTAAGTGTTTTACTTTTCTCACCTTCTGCATAATAATGCTGTTAATTAGAAATATTGAGTATTTATTTTTGTGCAATGTTTTACTGGACATTGGTATTCACATTATAGAAGTAAGAGGGAAGCCAATATAACAGCATAAGCACATGTTTGAATTGATTTCAATATTTTGAAAAAAATAGCTATGAATGATAAAAAATGAGATACATTGATACATTTAGAGAATATTTTTAAATTTTTTCCTCCACTGAGGGATAAATATGTATATGAAAATATACCATTATATCATATACATATAGAAACTAATTTGAGGTTTCTTAATTTTGAAGAAATTCTTGCCTGCATACTTCTTATTTTGCAACGAATTGTTCATATTGGTTTCCTCCATTTACCAGTTTTCACACCACAGATTTTAAAACATAGGATGTGCCTTATCTACTGGAAAAATGTCCATTACTAATAGTAATAATAAATTTATCATCACAATGAATTCTAAAAAAAAACGGAGCACTATAGGAATTATCTCTAAAAAAGGACAGAAGGCATAGTTTCTGTCATTATATAGTAATTTTTACAGTTGTTAAAATGGATAGAAAACAAGTCTTCTTTAAAAAAACCCAGGCTCTACAGGGTCTCAAAGAAGGCCTCAAGAGAACTCTAGGAAATATTTATATTGTATTTAATTTTTATTTATACTTAGTATGTATCCATTTTAAATTATATTTAGAATTATTTTCACATTTCTTTCCTCTACAGCAAAACTTCGTGAGTCTTGTTTTGATCCTGGAAATATAATGAATGGAACAAGACTTGGAATGGATTATAAACTGGGTTCCACTGTTACGTATTACTGCGATGCAGGATATGTTCTTCAAGGGTACTCTACACTCACGTGTATCATGGGAGATGATGGAAGACCTGGATGGAACAGAGCCCTGCCCAGCTGTCATGGTAAGAACAGTTTTTCATTTATTTCAGTTGCCATTGTCATTACTCTTGCTTTGTAATAGGGAAGAAACAGGTGAAAAATTGGAAGTGATTTTAATAATATTCTCTTTCAGGAAAAAACCCTTTTCAATGATATATGTAATAAAATACATATGTGACAACTCAGGAATTGATTCCTATGTTTATTAACATTGCATAAATAATGCAATAGCAGTGCAATAGTAGTGCAATAGTAGTGTCATTCTCCATGTCAATGTGTTCTTGAATTAACTTACAACAGAGGATAGGGATATATACCATATGTATGTATTTCAGTACTTTGGATGTCATAATATGTTTGTTTCTTCTTGTTGCTACTGGTTTTGAAAACACACAGATGAAATATTTTGTATATAACGTTTATATATTTGTATATATAAATGTATATAACATTATAACATTTAAACTCTTGGGCATGTGGTCTATAGAAAAGTTAAGCCTTGAAATGCAGGAAAGATCTAATTATTCAAACTTTTTACAGATATGAAGTCTGCTCATTTCAAGATTCTTCTGACTTTAGTTGTATGACCATTAATTGTCTCAAGCATCAGAATTTTTAGATTTAAACTCTAAGAAAATATTTATGTTTTATTTTACAGATTTCTTAAAAGAAATTGATATCCACTTGCAATTTTAACTTTTTGAAGTCAAATATTTTGCAAGATTGAGCACAAAACCTCTCCCATGTATGCAGATATTAATGAGAAAATGAACATTTGCTTCAAAAGTTAAAATAAAATCCAATTATCATGTTACTTTCCATTCCTTTTCACAATTTGAAGACAAAATAACCTTAAACCATTTCCAATTTCAATAAATGTATATTTTAAATAGAATATGGATTTTCTTCATTGTGTACTTAAATTTCAGTTGCAAAGCGGATGGTAGAGTACCAGCAAAACCAAAACAAAAATTCTCAAATCTAAAGAATATCCAAAACATTTGAAGAAGTTCAGTATTTTCATTATCTACCAAAACCATCATAGTACTAAATTCCAAAACTCAATGACATCAAGTTGGGACACTGGCCCTTGCAAATGTTTGGAAGTGTGTTCAAACTTCTAAACTCTCTGCAATAGAATTCAAATATTTTCCCTCATTTTAAAATGAGGATTGAATGCTGTTTTTTAGAGAGGAGTTGGTGAGGAAGGTTTTTCTGTACAAAGGGGACAGATTCCCCTTTTTTTGGAAGGTCTTTCTGATTGGTAATGAAAGATTAAAGAAATACTTTATGGATGCAATAATTGTGTCTATTAGTGTCACAATCTACCTAGAAATCTTCTAGTGCTGTCTGTTATAACATTCAGTAAAGGGAAAGTGTTTCACTCAGAAGTACTGCCATTGTAATAAAAGGGAAAAAATAAATTTTATTGTAAAAGAAGTAGTGGATGTCTGTCACTGATTCTACCTGGACCATTCTCTTTCCTGGATGAACAGGGCCTTATTTCAAAGAGGACAAACCCCATACTTCTTTAGGATATGATGGCACAGAATAGATGTTTTCACTTGTTTTCCTTATATTGCTTTTTCCTCCAGTTAAGAGTCAATGGAGCTTTGTAGTTATGTTGCTGTGATATATTACAGTATGTTTTGACCATGTTATCAGTGCTTTCCACTTTTGTGTGATTTACCTCAAGAAAAACAGAACTTTTATATAGATGCAAGAAAGATGATATCAGTTAATTAGCTTTCAGTTACAGAGCTGGCAGAAACAGTTTGAGAGCTGAATTTAGCTCCTGAAAACCAGTCTCACCTACACAATAAAATCTGCATGGTAGGAATCAGATTTCTCCATTCTGCAGTTTGTATTTGTGCAGCTGTGTTGAAACTGATAGAGTTACAATGAAATGTGGTATAAAATACCACCTCAGGGTATATGGAGGGTTTATTTAGTTAATTAATTGGTTATGAGAAAAAAAATTGAACAGTTGCTAGGATTATCTAGGCTAATATGCTAAGGTGTTTGATATTTCACTATGGGTGTTAAGAACAGGATGTAATGAACGTATGTGGGTGTATTATTATGTGACAGAGACAATGATTAATGATTTCTCTTAACTTCAGCAACTGCAGATAATTACAAAATTTTGGTAGCAAACAGTAATTATTTATAGAGTAGTAAAAAGCTCAATAATGGGAAATCATACTAATAACTGAATGCAAAAACCTTGTTCCTACAAGAAGAAATAATCTATTGATCACTAAAACATTTTACTACAATTCATTACAGTATGTTGTTGAATCCTTGGAAATATTTGATTCCAGGCTTCCAAATAACTCTATTTGTAAGATACATTTAACAGTATCCAATATTTTCGTAACTGCCTATGAGAATATGCCTATGTCTGTGATTTATTCACTTTTTTATTTAGCAGCAAAACCAATTCAGCATATTATTTTGGTTTCTTTTGATCTGTATTAACTTATAATGAGCTCTGATCAGGTTTATGCACTCTTTACATACTAACCATATGAAGAGTTACTGTTTAAATCTATTTCAAAATTTGAATGAGGAATGAGTTGGGCAACTGTGAAAGCCAGAATATTCCTGCAGTTAATGAAGTGGAATGTTACTGTTAATGGGATGCTCTGTGTCTATGTTTTATAGTTCCAAGGTAATGGTCAGTTTAACCACTTAAGCAGCATACTTTAAATTATCATATGTTGACTACATACAAAGCATTTCTCACTTCCTTTTTGCTCAGAAAAACATGTTTGTTTTGTTTTTGTAGAATCACATAGACAATGACCTGAGTACTTAGAAGTAGAATTGAAATCAACTAGGATTTTGTTTTGAATACAAAAATGCCATTTAAATTCTGAATACTCTGAAAGGTTAACTTTTAATAACCGAACTTGAAAAATCGATTAAAGGTATTTTGAAAAAATTATGAAGGATTTTATTTTATTGTTATTGAATTATCTTCTGAATACTTAAGTTTTGTTCCCAAGCTTCCACTTCCCATTTTTTCACAAATTTATGTCCATTGCTTTACCATTCCAAGCTTTTCCTTCCATATAGTCAGTGGAGAGAGACAAGCTTCTTAAAAGGTCATCAAAGGGCACTCAAAGAGCTTGTTAAGAAGGTATATTTTTCCATTTGCATCTGGACTGCATTTGCAGGATTTAATCTGCTTGCCTGCTCAGCAGGACATGACTTAGAGCAGCAATAAAGGAAATACCAGATCTAGTGAAATGTCTGACTGTACTGTGTGGAAGCAGTGCTGTTTGAACTAAAAGCATACAACAAACTCTTTTGGAGGGATGTACATGTAAAAATTTAGCAGGTAGATTTCTGAGTAAAATAGAGGAGTCAGCATCAAAGTCTATTCCTCCTCCATGGAAAGGAGACCATTGTATATCAAGAGCTATCAAGTCAAAAAGCCAAAATGAGAAAATCTAGCTTCTACATAGTGGATCAGTAACTGACTAGAGATTTAGTTACCAGTATATTCTTCTGGGAGACAGTAGTCTCATTTTTCTGAAGACATGTGAGTGATTTTTTGCTGTAAAATACACAAATAGTTTTGTAAATAGGAAACAAAATTAATATCTTTCTTTATGGCTATGCAGACAGCTGGTATTTTGCTGAAAACCCCACCATTTGTTTTTTTTTTAATGTGATTGAGTTAAAAGTCCAACTTATTAAAGAAAAGGTTTGAAAAATTTACTGGAATTAGCTATAAATATTGATATTCCATAAAGATCAGAAAACAAAAATAAATACAGACGCATGCTTATAACCACAGCAAGCATTACTCTGTCTGACCTTTGGCATGTATATTTGGAGTTCATAATACGGCTTTATAAAGTCCATTGAATAATAAGTGTTGTGTGTAATTATTCCAAGCTCTCATTTAAGAAGTAATAATGTCATATAATGGTAAGTAAAGTATTAGAAATTAAGAAAGTTGTTAATTACAATGATCTTATTAAAATCCGCTGCCAAAGAATCCTAATTCCCAACGAATTTAAGGGATTAGTTAAGTGGAGTGCATCATAAAACCAGGCACTTCCTCTTCTGTTGAACTAAATCTGCAGCCAAATTTTGGGAGCAGTGTTTAATGAAGGAAGTATTAAAAAGAAGGCGAAATATTTTAAGCTATATAAATTTGGAGAGTTTTTCAGCTTTATTTTTTTACTTTCTTTACTATAAAATAAATTATTTGAAATCAAGCATATCTATTCAAGCCATAATATTAAATAGGATTCCTTATATGCAACTGTTAGTTTGAAGCAACATCATGAATTAGCAGGGAAAATGTAGCAGGCAACTTTAATATTTTTGAAAGTAACATGTAAATTATAAAATATGTAAATTAACTGACAGAGTTTCTAATTTGTTTGGCAGTAAAATATACATAAATCACCAATGAAAATACAAAATAAATTATGTAGTCTTTTTTCTGCTTTAGAATATTTAAAACTGACACTTCTTTGTTTGCTTTGAATATGTAAATTTTCTAGTAAAAGATTGAAAAAACATTACCTTAAAAAAATTCTTTCCTCATGTATTTTGAGGTGGAGATAAAAACAGTTTTTAGCAGTAGTTTACATAAATACGTGCTTGTTCCTGTATTTAGTGTAGGCACCCCAGGTGCATATTTTTCTTTGAAGATTTTTTCAAACAGACAAGGTAACTTCAGGGTATTGTGTTCTTAGAAGGAAAAATATATCCCTATCATGTAGTCACACAGAGAAGCAAATATTTATTTTCCAAATACTGAATATTTATTCAGTGCAATACACTGAATTGGGACAGGATTATGTAGTATCAGTTAATAATCATGGTAAATCAATTAATTAATAACGAGAATTAAAGAAACTGATCCAGTCATCTGCACTGACTATAGCTGACAAATACGTGTATTTCTAACTTAACCTCAGGCAGCAGTTGGACTGTCCTCATTCTTGTCTAATAAGATCTCAGTAATGAATTTGAAGAAGATTTATTAAGTGGAATATGCTGGTGGTTATATCCATAGGACTCATATTTCATTGTTTGCACAAGTTTTGTCATCTCCATGTTGTCTGTCACAGTGGGGACTGGGGGATAGGTGGTTCTGGGCAATAAAAACACCTGCAATTAAGATACTGCATTGTTTTAAAATTGAATTCTCTTTTGTTTTCCTTCTTGACTGGGGCTACATACAGCATTTTGCCAACATACTTTAGGAATGGTAGACAAGGGCATTATCCAGCTTAAGGAGGATAGCTCCCTCTTTTAGATCCCGTGTTTCTTGACATTTAACTCAGAAGCTGCTTGTGTTACAGCTTTTTTTCTGATGTTACACTCTTTTGAAGGAACAGTGTCTTCCACGACAAAACTTTACTCCTAGTTTTGAGGTTTTTGCTGGAACCTTTTCATGATGTATTTCTCTTTTATACCATAAAGAGTAGTTGTGTGTTAAGAAGTTAACTTAAGGCATCACAACACCATGCAGTGTACAGTCGTGGATCCCATCTATTGCAGAAATTATTTTGTTGCAATGAATTTAAAAGGTTACAATTCCTTCCCAGATGTACTGCACATTTCATATGTTTCTATTATTCTGTTAATTGGTTACTGACTTAGATGGTAGTTTAAAGCTTTATTTAGGTGACATGCTAGGAAGTACACTGCTTTGGTTTGTGGGTGAATTTTTAATAAATTATATTTTTAGACATTAAGCCATATTTATATTTACAGTTGAGAGCAAATCTAAGTAATAGAAGGCCAGAGAACATAAATTTCAGTGATACTTTAATTATCTTCAGTTCAAATGCTGGTGATTCAGTTAAGATCTTTTATTTCAGCGTAAGATACAAGTTTGAAATTAATAGAGAAACAGCTGGCCTAAAGCAGAGCAGATTTTCTCAATGGGAGTAAATGTGACAATAATATGCTTAGAATGTATCTGAACTGTCTATAATGCATTCAAATTGGACATCCTGGGAGGAAAGGAAGAGCAAATTTATTTTTTTTTTTACTTTATATGTGGAATAATATCAAACTAACGAAGCTCATTGAAATAGTTTTGAAGACAACTGCAAAAAGGTAAGTATTTGTTGGTGTCCTGGAATCATGTAAAAACACCATCTTAGAGTATTACCAATCAGAATCAAAATCTAAACGGATCACCAAAAGTGGTGATGAAACAACAGTCAAAGAATCTAATAGAAATTAGGATAGGTATTTCAGGAGAATGAAATCCTGTTCAAAAGAAGGTAGAAGAAAGTGTGGCCAACAGGGTTTTAAAAGAATTTTAAAACCTAATTTAATCAATAATACTGTTTTGCAAAGATTAAAAAAGTAGGGAACTTACTAAAGAGTCAACAGCAGGTCAAGGCCAAAAATATATTCAAGGACAATGTTATTGAAGGGAAGGAAAAAAAAGAGCAACTTATACATTATGATATATTTCTTATGTTACCTTACTGAGATAGCAGGAGAGGTAGTGCATGGGAACCATTCCTTTGGCTTGAAGGAACCAAGTCAAAATAAGGAAAATCAATAAACAGAACCGTAGCAAGTTGCTAGGATAAGGCAGTCTTTTCTGTGTAGCTCTGAAAGAGATAGAGAAGACATAGTTGAAGTACAAATGTTGACCTTCAGGTTAAGTTAGCCTTTCTGTCAAAGCAGTGGGAGGTGATGAACCTGTCAGAAACCCTCCTTGATGAGCAGTTGGCCAATTTCCACAGTTAGAAAATTGGTAGAGATTATTTAAAATAAAAAAAGATGCTAAAAAAAAGTAGTGCCAGGAGACACATTGTTCAACATGCTGAAGAAAAATCAATAGAACTTTTGAAGAAGAATGAAGATCTTTTTGGGATGTCTTAGAGCTCAACAAGCGTATGAATGAAATTGAAAACAGTTGATACCATTTCACTGAATTTTTAAAGATGTTTGGCAGTGTTCCATGAAAAAAGATTATCTTTTAAAGGAAAAGCAATACAATGCATTAGGATAATATTTGATTACAAGGTATGAATTGAGAGTTGTTGATGTGATGTCCAGTTTTAAGTTATCTAGAAAAAAATCAATATAGAAAGGGTACCACAAAGATCTCATACATATTTTTCTTATGAATTGTGCTGTCCAATACATATTCACATAAAATTGAGATGATAAAGTTCATATTACCAAAAAATTATATGGTATAATCATATCTAGAGTCAAATGCACAGAGTAAAAGGTACATCAATTTCACTTCTGTTAAGTGCGGATAAAATGCTTGTAGAAGAAATAACTCTAAGTATACACGTGATGATAATTAAATTTTGCTTGTGAAGTATCAGAAAATCACAGAATGGGTAATGTTGGAGGGGACCACAGTGGATCACCTAGTCCAGCCTCCTGCTCAAGCAGGGTCATCCCAGAGCACATGGCACAGGATTGTGTCTAGATGGTTCTTGAGTATCTCTGATCAACAAGACTCTGGAAGCTCTCTGGGCAATCTGTTCCAGTGCATGGTCACTGCACAGAAAGAAGTTCTTCCTCATGTTCAGGTGGAACTTCCTGAACATCAGTTTCTGCCCATTGCCTCTTGTCCTGTTGCTTGGCACCACCAAGAAGAGCCTGGCTTCATCCTCTGACACCCTCCCTTCAGATACAAATAGACAATGATGTGATCCCCTCTCAGTCATCTCTTCTAAAGGCTGAACAAGCCCAGTTCCCTCAGCCTGTCCTTGTAAGAGAGATGCTACAGTCCAAGATAAATTAACCTTGAAATCATTATTGCTGTTCTTTTGCGAATTAGCAAAATTCTATCAGAATTATATTTAAGGATTTTATTTTCCTCACAGAGCATCTTAGGCCATGAGATATACTCTGATGAGGCAATGTTCACAAAAAAATAAATATAACATGAAAGTCATATTTGCTTCTGGCCTGCAGATATAGGGGACCGTCTGTTTCTCAGCACTCATAGTTCAAGGAAAAATAGAATTAGAGTTTTTAAATATAGTCCTCATGAAAAAGAAATAAAGCAGTCTTAAATTTTTGAGAAATAGAATTAAAAATCTTTCTTTCTAATACTGAAAAATAGACCTGTACATTGTGCAAAATTTAGCTTGGTGATTTGAAATGTAGTAAATAAGATTTTCTGGGTTGCTGATCACTAGAGATCCCAGTGACATGTGTGAAACTTTCCCAGACACAAAAGTTTCATGCATATTTTTCTTTCTTTGTCTTCTGTATGTTTTAAATGCCAAATCTTTATTATTTTATTTTAGATTTTCAGTTGTTGTTTGTGTTCATTGACCAGTTATTTTGACTGTTGTTCTGTTTTATGGTTCTTTTTGTCCCTACTTTTCTTTCCTGTGTTTCAGGAGTCCCTGTTCCTAACTTTTTTGATTGGTTTTACTTACTTTTAATCTGATTGTGTCTTTAATTATGGGTAGTGTATTGTTTCAGTCTTTTCTCCTTCCTTCTTTTTCATTGTCTTTAGTTTGAGTCTGAAAAGTGGGTATTTCTATCGTTTTAAAGTTAATTTAAAAGTCTGTGTTGCAAATCTAAACAGCAGTGATAGAAAAGAAAGCTGAGATTGAGTGGATTACAATGACCTCAGTGAATTTATCATTAACTGTCAGATCACAAATTTAAAATTACAGTCATTAACTGTTCCTGCAGTTTCCTTTTAAACTGCTGATGCACACATACTCAAAATATTTAAAATCACTTGGAAACAAAGTGATTATCACTTAGAAACTTAAAGCTTCATTCTAATATTGTAATAATATTTGCAGATGATTCAAGAAAAAGCTTACTCTTTGTACCAGCTGTGATTCACTGCTAGTGCTTAAAAACTCATTTGGGTAAAAGAACATTCTAGAGACATTCAAGCAGGCATTATACAACGTCAGGGGGTTTTGAATAGGCAATACACTCATTACAGCCTCCTCAGCACTAAAATAGTGTAAGTCCTATAACCAAAACAGGATTCAGGAGCTGATACCATTTATGAGCTCTGTAGTAATAAGTCAGTTCCTTGTTCTGTGAAGTTTGAAATGAACTCATAAAGTTACTGAGTTTTAAGAAAGCTCATTATTTTAATTTTCATCGTCACACATTTTACTACTTCTGCTTAGAAGGCGTCATCATGCTCTTCATCACATAATAGGAATTTTTCTTAAACCAAATAAGTAATGAAATATCATTTAGATATGAAGAGTGCGCAGATGAATAAATGAATAATAAGTAGGGTATATGATTTTCAAAAAGAAAAAAATAAAAAAGGAAGTTTCTCATTGGAAGGGATGATTATTTCTTGTGAAGAGATCTGTAAATCCTTACACATTTTTGATTCATACTTTCTGATGCATCAATCTCTCAATTCTCCTATTGTAGCTAAAATGTGTTAAGCTTTGTTAATCTCTGATTTATTTTTACTTCTATACATCTGTCATATAATGCTCTTTTCCTCTTGCTGTCTTAATATACTTGAAAGACTCTGAAACGGTCTTCCCCAGAAGACTGCCAATTTTCTTTTCCTCTTCCTTTTTATTCATTTAGCATGTTGGCAGTTAAATTGTTTTAAAATGATGGTACGTTTTCCCTCTGAAATTCCTTAAATATCATGTCAAGTCTTTGCTGCAGACAGCTGACTTGAAAAGCATGTTTAAACTTTTATTTAGTTACTTTTTTTCAGCTATGGAAACTATAACACTGGTGTGCTCTTTCAAAACAATGAAGCTGTGCCGAGGCACAGGCTGAGTGCAGGGACGTATTCCACCTCCACTTATTTTAAGCAGAGACTGTTTCACTGCAAAGATCTTTATTCTAGCACAAAGGATGTTAGAAAGCATTTTCGCCTATTCGGTGGCTCCATTCTCAAACCTGCTACTTCAATTCAATTTTATTGGCAGAAGAAAACAAAACATTACTTAAATGAAAGAACACAACCTTATTAAGTGGCTATTTGTGCAGTGAAAGGCTCCTGGAAAGGTATCACAGGGTGTTCTAATGGTTTTATCAACTGGAGCAGTGAGAAACATGAACAAGAGGAGAAACCTCGGCATCCTCCAGCTCGCATGGGAGCACCAAGACAGGCAGAACTCAGATCCCATCCCTTGTTCTAGAGGCAAGCAACATAAGAAGAAGTTTTCATCAGCTGCGCACAATTCCTTCAAAAGTTAAGAAAAATATTAATGCATTAAACATAACTTGGGATTCTAGAAGACTATGCCACACTGGAAATCAACTTAATCCACTGCTCTCTGTTGAAGAAAGCTTTCTTTCAGAAAGCTATTTCTTACAGTATTAGCAGAAAAATGAAGACCTAAGATTTATAGTTGTCTGCAATTTAGTTATTTTAGATTCAAGATTTAATAATGCATCTGTTAAACAGGGATTTAAAAATTCCTAAAATTTAAGACTAATATTAATCTGGTTATTTTTAGTTTTATTTATTAATTACTTATACATTAACCATATTTGTTTTGTATGTGATTATTCTATGGAATATTTTGACATTTACATGCCACAGGCCTTGGTAATAAATAATTAATTATGTGTAGCTCTACCCTGACATTTAAAAATGGAATCTTTATATAGAATTAGATTTTGAGTTATAAGGTTGGAAATCTGACTCTTCAAATTTCCTTTAATATTCTCTCTGGAGCTTTGACAATTCAAATATGAGCACAGGATTTTGTGTTTATGCTTGTTCACTTTACTGCTCATCTATTCATTACTTGAATTTACTCAGATAGGGCAGAAAGAGAAATATGTCTAATTTCCAGCTAATTGCAATTGTTCAAAAAATATAGGAAAAATAAATCAGGGAGAAATTATTTTGCAAACTGATAATATTTTGGATATTTGAATAACAGCCAATATTACAAAAGAACTGTCAGATGTGAACCCATTCTACAACACAAAAAAAAAAGTAGGATTTTGACCTTCTGCCACATCTCAGTTTCTATTAAAAAAAGCTCATTTCACACTTTTCTTACACTTGGCTAAAATGAGTAAATTTAGAAAACTAATTTTAAGTAACACATGATCATTAGATTAGTTCCTTAAGGAAAAATGAGTATAATTGAGATTAATAATTGATCATTAAATTGAGAGTAAACATTGTTTCTAAAGTCAGGTTTCCTCTGAAAATAGAAATGTATCTCATAATGGAGTGTATAAAATTTCCTTTTTGTACCTTCAGAAAAATATCTAGTTTTATTTAAAAGATTTCAAGAAACAGGGACTGAATATCCAAAGTTATTTGACTTATTTGGCTTTAGTGGTAAAAGCTAATGACCCAGTAAATAAATTTATATAGAAATAATTTTATAGTGTGTTTAATTGCATTTTATGTATTTTTGTAAACTTTTTGTATTGACATCAAATGCACTGCTAAATTTTCTGCTCCTTCTCTTTATTTTAAAAGAGGTACTTCCCTCTTGAAATGTACTTCTCAAAATGTATCTACTTATGTTCCCCTGCTAATTATCTGCTATGCAGATTCTGACCTCTTTGATTTTCACCTTACAAGACATATTTTATTGATTATACATCTTTTAGAAAACTTCAAAAATAGATTTAGGTTCTTGGGGTTTTTTGGTTTTCTTTTTAAGAATTCCCTTTAGGTGTTCTCCCATTTAGTACTTTTTTATTCATAATCTTTTTTTTCTTTATGAGTTCCTCTTCTAGAAAATATAAAATACCCCTTCACACTGTAGCAGTTTTTTTGTGGGTTTAGCACTGCCAGCACCAAGAATATTGACCAATTTTGTCATCTTAGAATCAATTTATATGGATAGATCCGAAACCAATTATAATAAATACTATCTCTTGTCTACTTCGATATCCTTTACCCATTGTGACAGATATTTATATCTCTCTTTCTTCCAGGTATCACACAAAAATTCAATAACTTCCCAAAAGTATTTATGAGAATATCTTAAATTAATTGCTTATACTAGAATTGCTGGCAATTATTTCTCTAATCTTTGTCTCAATCTACTACATCTTCAAAAAGTGACCAGACTACCCATGGTCTCATTCTTCTCTTCTGGAGACTAACCTCCCCCCAGTGTTTCCAAACTTTGTGCTTATATGAAAACAGAACTTTTTTTTTTTTTTTATGGCAAAAACTTGATATTCTTGCTGAGACCTTACTGCTCTTAAATGCGATAGAAATGGTACCTTCTATGTCTACATTAAAGCCTAGTTTAGATATATCTTTCTCTACAGCAATGTTTCATTGAAACTCAAAATCTATCTTTGATCTGTTGTTTTTCTGCAAGTTGCTAGCTGCTTTTGATCTTGCATTTCTACTTTTACTAATACTTTTTTTAAGTTGCCACTTAGAATTTCTCTGGTTTTTTGGGGGGTTTTTGTATGGGGTTTTTTTTGGTTATAGTTTTGTTTTGGGGATTTTGTTTGTTTGTTTTTAGATAATGCCATCATATCCACATTTTCTGTTAATGATTCAGGGCCTGCTTTAGTAAATTTCTAAGTTGCCAGCTTTTGCTGGCCTTTGTTTTAAATAACCACAATCAAATATTCTACATATATTGGCTTGAGTTTCTCTCTCATTTTTTACAAAAGTTTGATTTATAGTTAAAATCTGTTGTGAAGACTGAAGGGACAATAGTATGGAAATCTCCTATATTTTTCATTGTATTTTTTTCTTTCATACTTCTTTTTAGCATTGTGCTGCTGCACTGTCTATTTTTTGGTGTCATTTTGTTTCTAATGTATTTCTGCTTTACCAAGTAGCGACTAGAACATACATTTCTGTATCAGATTGTCTTTTACATATTCATTGTATTGTCAAAGGAGCTTTAGGGTCTTCCGCAGCTTCATATTTGCAGACTGATATCCACAATAAATATACTTGTAATTTAGAACTTTAGAATAAATGTCTACCATTTTTATATGTTAAAATGTCCTTTTAAAATGTCATTTTATATCTACAAGGTGATATATCAATCACTGTATTTGTTTTCTTTTTACCTATAATCACTACAAGAAATCATTGCAACTGAAAATCTCATAACTGGACTACAAAGGATAAATAGAATGATATTGTATTACATGAGACTAGGAAAAAGAGCATCCAATGATTTAGTATATATGGAAGTTTGGGCTGGTATACAGTTCATTTTCTTCACAGTAGCTAGTAGGACCTGTTTTGGATTTTTGCTAGTTTTGATAATGCCAGGGGGTTTTCCTTACTGCTGAACAGTGTTTACACAGAGTCAAGGCCTTTGCTACTCCTCTCCTCATACCATTTCACCAGTGAACAGGCTGGAGGGGCTCGAGAAGCTGGGAAGCAACACAGCTGGGACCGCTTATCCCAAATGTCCAAAGGGACATTCTGTACCTTACAGCATCCTATTCAGCAGTAATTAGTGGGGAAGTTGGCCTGGGGGAACTGATCAGTAACTAGCAAGGTATTTATTGCTTGATGATGAACAAGTGTTTTCGTTTGTCTTACTTGTCTTTTGTGAGTTACATTTCTCTGTTTTTTCCTTTCCTTTACAATTTCCGCTTTCACCCTTTCAATTCTCTCACTCCCCCACAGGGAGAGATGAGCAAGCAAGACTATGTGGTGTTTAGTTTCCAGCTGGGTTTAATGTAATCAATTTTATAAACATAAACCATGTCCCTAAGGAATTATTTTTCTGAACCTACTCATTTAGGTTAATTGAATACTAGGTATCTTAGACTGGAATTTGATACAGTGACCTGTTAAATAAAGTCAGTATCCCATTACCAGTTCTTCAAGTCATTTTTCCCTCCTTTTCCAGACTGTATGCACAGTTGTTCTTATTTTTTATTGCATTTGTAGCTGTGTAATCAAATTTATCTGTATGACATAAAGCCATATTGTGCCATTCATTTTTAAGCAGTATTCCCCATTGATCCCATTGAGAACTGCTGCTTAAAAATGGATGGTGCAATATGGCACTTAAATCTGCAAATACAATTAAATTATATTAACTCTTAGCTGTAGGAGCTAGAAAGTAGGTTATCTGAAAGCAAGAGTAGGAAGAAAAAACTTAAAGCTGCATTAAAAAATGTTTGATAGCAAAAATATTAATTTTTAAAAAAGTATTGAGATATTTGAAATTGATTCTCATACTTAAGTAGTCCATTCTTCACTTTTTCTTGCTAAACTTTCACCTTGTGCATTTTCTTTTGGTTAAATTGCAAAAGCCTGATGAAAAACATGAGCAATAAGCACATGACTGGGGCTTTTAACACTGTATTGTTGTGCTGGAGGCACAGAAAATTTGACTTTATAGCAATAGTTAGGCATAGATTGCAAGAAGCTATTGTTCTGCTGGGTGATTTTCCCTCCGTGGTTTTCAACTACATTTCTTTTACAACTCTGAAATTTGAGAAAAGTTGTCACTCTGATGGTAATGCATTTTATATTGCATTTCCTATTTACTAATACACTGCCATAATGAGGTAGAATGTGGTTCTTTGACAAAGGTACGTGAATACTAATGATCAAGGTGGATAATTTTCCAGATCAAATGCTTGCCAATTTACATACAGAATGGGTGATACTTAGTTTTTTCTGTGATAGGGTTTATCAAGGGCTACAGGGGATGATATTTTACAAGGCAAGATGCCATTAAAGTTCAGCACACACTGGAGCTTTTTGCCATTAATGCTAAAAATGTTTCAAGGAAATAGTGAGCAATGCATCAACACACTGATCTTTATCACATTCTTACCGTGGTCAAGTCCCTCGCTCTCCCTCCATTGCTCCATTGCTGACCCTGGAAAGCAGGACAGGGATAGCATATTGCATAACGTTTTGGTGAATAAACTAGAATAAACTGCAGCATAAATAAATACATAAGGGAATACAATGTTTCAGAGTCAAAGCAAATATTATTAAAAAATAATTAAATACTATTGGAGAATTACATTAGAAAATATCAGTTGCCTCCTGAAAGTTTTTTTTGTTTTTTATTTTTGCTGATTGGTTGGTTGGTTTATTTTCTGAAGGGTGATTTGCATTCCCAGGGGAATGGTTCTCAGTTTTTGTTGCATTTGTTTGTTTGTTTGTTTTAACAATTTATATTTGTGGGCGTGATGGGTTTGCTAGATTATGACTATAGGTAGACTTTTCAATGCAAATCATAATAATTAGATTAGATTTTTCATAACTTATGAGTCTTTGTATTTGTAAGGAAACTATATAAATCTTTGCTCTATAAAACTGAAACAAAGGCAATGAGACCTATTTTGCTGAATTAAGCATAAGTGAAAGTCAATGGCTAGCATGGTAGTATTAGAACTTTTACATCTATCCAAACAACATGATGCTAGCTGTTTTCTGGAGGCAAAAATATATGTTTGCATCAAGTTAATGTTTTCAATTCGCTGTAGCTATGGTTTTATGTCCATCTTTGGTTGCTGAGCATTAATGTTTAGTGATGGTCAGGGTAAAATCTCTTCTTCTTAAAACTTTTTGACGTTTTAAATTAAATATTTCCCAAAATGCAAGGAAGGAAATATAGTCAGTGAACTCTCTAAGTTTACTAAAATATCAAGCAAACCTCTTCCTCCTCCCTGATACATTTAGGAATGTCTTGGAGAACCATCTGGATTCTATGAGAGGTGAATGATTTAGTACCTAATGATTTACAAAATATAACATTTTCTCAGCTTGTAAAGGTCAACTGGATGCTTACACCTTGAACCAACTTCCCTTTATACTAGTTGTTTTTGAGACCCAGGAATGTGAATTCTTGTGAAGATAAAGAGTCATTACAGAAGCAGTTGGAAAATAAGGGACAGAATAAGGGAAAATGTAAACTCAGAAAGGGCCAAGTGAAAAAGTCCAGAATGAGAAGACCAAGGAAAGAAATTCAAGGAAAGAAATACTTAACACGGGTATTGTGTTCTTGCTGCTGATCATATTTTGCATATGCCAGAGTGACAAATAGTTCATGTCTAACTCCAGTCTGTACTGAGCACATTGTAGCAAAGGCTGCAGCCAACTCTCGCTGAAAGACTTCACACCTAGAAGATCCTCCCTGGAAATCCTGCTTCAGGCTCATACTGTGTCTCTTCTCCCTTTGTGTGAACAGATACATGCCAGCTTCTCTTGTGTGAACATATTTATCCTCATTATAAATCCAGTGCAGATGTATGTTGCTCTCATGGAACTCAGTGTGTGGGAAAAATGTTTAGATGTTTCAGACAAAGTGTCATATAAACATTTTAATTATCAACTGTAAAAGAAAACGGTATTATCTTCACCTTTTAGAGACTTGGAAGTTATTTTAACCATACTTAAGTATTAATGAGAACTCTCAGATTTTTGAAGGTACTAGACTTTTTTTTTTAATTGAAAATATTTTTGGGTTTAATGACTTTTAGAGATCTATAAGCATTTTTCAGTGAAATTATTTTGTGACTTTATGCTACCTTGAAAGTCTCCTGATGCATTTTGTCATGATACTTGCAAGTATCATGACATATTTTGTCTAGATCTATACATAAGTAAATATATTTTGCTCTGGTTTAAGCATACTAGTGTAAGAACACTTTTTTACAATTAAGATAATGCCTTTACTAATTGCATAACCTGTAAGAATAAAAAAGAATCAGGATATAAAAAAGTCTTTGTTTTTCTTTATAGGTAAAGGTCCACTATATGCTGAGTACTATATTTAGCTCTTAATTTTATTTCAAGTATTGCTCTTGTGTACTAAGACTTCAAGTTTCATTGAGGGTGAAATTTGTGTCAATGACTTTAGTGGAACTGTAGTTTTACCCTAAATTTGCCCATTATTTATATCTGCTGATTAGGAAGGTGTAATAATCATAGGAGTGCTAGAGTGGGACAGTGGTATTGGTCTTTGTAGCTTAATTATTTAACTCACAAATAGTAAAGAGGGAAATGGAGTTTGGGACAAGTTTTTTTGGCAGTCTTATTTCTCTTATTTTAATGCATTTGTTATTATATTCTTTCATATTCACTTCTATTTCACTCAAAATCTGGAATAGAAAATCTTGAGTATTTACAAGCTGGTAAGAAGATCTGTTCTTATTACAAATATTTGCCACATGTAAATAGTGAAGGTTTTTTGCTTTGTGTTTTTCCAGTAACTCATGGCAAATAAGTCTCTGCAAATGAAGCTCAGCCAAGACACTTACTACTCCTTGGGAAAAGTCCCAATAGTTCTATTATCTAAGTATGTTTTCCCAAGAAATCATGAATTTCTAATGTTTCACATGGTGGTAGATTGAGGGAAGGCACTGAGAGTATTCTTTTAGCCACAGACAACAATATTCTGTGTACATGTGACAGTCAGTGCTTGCTCCATGCACCAGGGCATGTGCCCATNAGAGAAAACCCAGCGAGCTATACCCATCCACTCTGCTGAGATCACCAAGACCTCATCCTGACCTGGCTCTGATCTCTGTTCCACATCTGCCACATGCATACACGTGTGCACAAGCTGAAGTCAAAACCTTTCTGTTGGCATATTCCAAATACTGTGACTTTCACACCAACCCATTAAACAATTTCCAAGGTGTGTGTGCAAACTGGAGCAAGAGCTGCCATCTGCTCCTGTTCCAGGTACAGTCTATCCAGCTCTGAAGTTACACCATACTGAAGGGAACCCGTGCTAATGCAAATTGCAGAAATCTGTTCTCAAAGTCATGGGGCCTTAACTTGCTACATTTTAAAGATGTGTTCTTTTCATGGTATACTCCACCAAAAGTTTTGTTTGAATTAACTAAAAATAGTGTTTAAATATATGATTTGTAGCTACGCTAATAAATATCTTGTATTTAGTATGACAAGTATTGGGAATAAAGTCTTCTGGAATAATAGTAAGAAAACCATTTTTTTCTTATTTAATATAATTCATGAAGTGCTAATGTTTTGAGAGAATACCACAAAAAAACCCAGATTGTTTAGCAAATGAAACATTGAGTACTACTTCATTTATAAATTGATGTCTTAACAGGAAATTTGTTAAATAGATAAATTAACACTAAACTCATTAAAAATATTTTATAGTCCAAAAGAGAAAAGTTATTCTGAAAGGATGTCATAGTCTTAAAAATAAATTAGGGTTAAATCTAAATTAAAGCCCTAAATTACTAAGTCTGTGTGACAAGCGGGTAATAGACATAGGAAACCACTAATATTGAATAATGTTTCGTCTGTATGCACCTGTACATCTGATAAAAAAAAAAGAAGAAATAACACTGTTTCTTGCTTGACATTTTTGGAATATGCTAAATACTAAATTTTGTTGTCAACCTTAGAAAAACACGTTATTATGGGAAAAAGCATTTGTATCTATCTGCCATTTTATCAAGGATTACAACTGTGGTAGCATAAACATGATGTTTCTGTGATAAAGTATGTGCTTATAACTTTATAAAGTTATAAATAATTGAGATGTAAGTAAGTGGTACATCATGTTCAGTCAAGAAATCCTGACTTTCTTATTTCAGTAGCTGTAGACATTATTTTGCATTATGAGTGTATTGGCATGAGTAAGAATTTACTAGTGTGCAGAAGGGCTGTATAATCTATGCCCTTATCATAGTATAAAGCATCATATAAATGAATAATAGTTTTGTATGCTGTAAATAATAGCGTACTGCATATAAACCACATCATTATTTTTATTAAGATGGTTTATAAATTGTAAAGAAAAAAATAATTGATCTGGAAAACTGCAGAGTGCCATCAATTCTCTTTTGATATATGAGAAAATTGCACATACTCACTATGTCACAGGATGTACAAATTTATTCCAGTGTAGAAGTGTAATAAAATTTCCTGTAATAACCTATACCAACATGCAACAAATCAATTTAAACTGATTTTTAAAACGATATTGCATTTTTTAAAACTGATTATCCTCACTTTCTAGCACCCTGTGGAAGCCGATCAACAGGTTCTGAAGGGACTGTATTATCGCCAAACTACCCCAAGAATTATAGTGTTGGTCACAACTGTATTTACTCTATCACTGTTCCTAAGGAATTTGGTAAGTAGGTCTGGTCTCATTCATACCTTTCTGTTGCTTGGATACTTTCAACAATTCTGGATGATTTGTGTGGTTACTTTTTCATAAAAAATATTAATGTGAATAAGCTGTTTTAAGCTGATACTTCTATTAACACTTTTATTATTTTATAGTGCATTATTTTCTCAAAACACTTATATTTACCTTTATCTTTTGAAATTCATGTTCAGTATTTTTTTTCTCACTGTGATAACTAACATGTAACTTAGAATATTGCTGTGATGCTAACCAAATATATTAGTGGTACCACTTCAGGTTTCTTTTCACCCAAGATCACATTCCTATGCTCTAGAAAGTGAAGCATAGCTCCAGTAAGTCCATGTAAGCAGGGGAAGCAATGTTTATCTTAAATATTTGGTGCTGTTGCTTTTTAACCCTTGTTTTCTCTGCATCATGAGGCAATGGCATAGTCTTTGTCAACAAATAAAATTAGAGCAGCTTGTGTCTGCTTGAGTTTTGTAGATTCTCTGAACTTCCATCAAAACTTCTCTTCCATAGTAACATTTTTTTCTGTTGACTAGATGAATGTTTTAATGCTGTCTTCTGTCCCATACAAAGAAAGTTTTATCTCCCTGAATTTCTGAATTATTTTATCTCACTTTATTATTGAACAATGTCTATGATAACAGCTGATGTTTTTTTGTTCACTTTGACTTCTTGGTAAGCAATATACCACATATTGAGTATCATTTAAGCTTTAGATATCCATGCTTTATATTTATGCTTGGATAAGTAGGACTTCATTCTGACCCACAGCTCACATCTCATTTTGTCAAATAACAGGTGCCTGGGGATGGGTACTTAATAACTTTCCTTCCTGTTGATTGTGCAAACATCTTAGCAAAATTGCAGACAGTGCTTCAGCTGCTGTGTGTCCATCTGCCATACTCATGATACCTGAACTCCCTTAATATTCAATTAGCTTGTTCTTGTGTGTAGTGTAGAGGTGCATAGACTACTACAAAATAAATACATTTTTTAAAAGTATTGTCTTCTAAGTCATGCCGATATCTTCTTATTCCAAAAATATTACGAAAAAATGAAACACATTTACACATTTCTTGATTTATTTCTAGCAGTTAGAAGAATGTGCTTTTGACACAGCTAATTGTTTTTAGATAAACTGTAAAGTTTATATCCTCCCATTTTTTATCAAATCTGAAGTTATTGATTTGATATCAGTATAGTGATACTTCTTAGTTTTTGAAACAGATGTCAACATGTAAAGCCTTGAAATTACTGCAATAAAGGATTCAAAATGTTAATTCTTTGTAATTCATATATTTGACATTCTGGATTGTGATTTCCAGAAATAAAATCAGATTTCCCAAAACAACACATGGACATGGGGAAAAATCCTGGTGCTCTCATAGTTATTTGGATTAATTTGAGAAATATTTGTTTTCTTACACACTAGGCATAATAGTAGCAGTATTAAGGAATTCTGTTCGACTGTTTCACAGTGATTAGACAAAAAAATGCTGATGCAAAAAATGGTTTAGATATGCTTAACCCTAGCATACAAGGATTCAATGACATACTGTGGAATATAAATATGATAGAACATCTAAACTGTTTGTCTGTCCTACCTTGGGATAGACCTTTACTTTTTTCTTGTATTTAGTGTATTTTGACAATTAGTTCAGGTACCTGTAGAATGTATTGTGGATCATATTTGATCCATTTTTGTGCATGCAGAAAGCAAAAGTGTGTTGAAAGAGAAAGGTAAAAAACATATCTGGTAGTAACTACTCAAAATGAGGATGACATGACACATTTAAACAAGTGCCAAAACAGATATTTGCATTTTAACTTCTTTTTTTCCCAGTGATACTTCTACAGTAAGAGAAAGCAGAATTCCTTGCACCCAGAAGCTCACATGTTAAAATCTGAATATTTCTTTGAATTGTACACTGATGTACAATTTTTTTGTAGTTATTAGTATAGATTTTTTCCTGACCTGTGCTTTCTGTAATCTATCATTACTAAAATTATTCCAGTAAAAACCATTAAGAAAGGCAAAGTAGTTTTTACAATTTATTTAACTGAAGTTTTTTTACATTCAATGTAATTATTTGTTTCAGTCTGAAATGTTGCAGTATGAGTAATGCATGTGTTTTATCTAATAGCTTTTATCTCTCACTCATCAAAATATATTTAAGTACAGTTTCAGAGAAGAATAGCCATAAAATTGCGATGCTGAGGTCTTTCAGATCAATTTTCATCAGCAGGACCTTTGTTCCTGTAGCTCTGTTGTTTTGGGTCCTGATGGAAGACATTGCATTAGGAGTCTCCACTTGCAATTCTTTGTATGTAGGAAAAGCTCTCTGACAAGATGGTAATAAAAAAAATCTGGCCTTTGTGGAAAAAGACATTGGATTTCATATTCAGTTCACTTGGTACTATCATGCATCACATCATGTAGATTTGACAGAGATTATTCACGACAAGAAAAAGAGTCAAAATAACCTTTTTGAGAATGAAGGGGTGCTCCAGCAAAGCTGCTGACATAAGATAATTAAAAGTAATTTTCCTAAAGAAAACAGCAACAAATCTGTAATCTTCTCTATGGCTCCAACTTTCAGTGTGAAATACAGCAGTCAAATATTTGCTGAATGGAAACTCTTCAAGAACTGTTTCAGCATCCAATACAGTATATGAGAACTTAAAGAACAGTTTGAGGAAAAAAAGTGAAAACCTGGTCAATATAGACAAAAACCTCAAACAATGTAATAACACATTCAATGTGTAGAAGGGAACTCATTGGCCTGGATTAGTTTTTGATGGACTGAAAAGAAAACCTATTTCATCTGCAGCTTCTCAAGTTCTCAAGTCAAAAATTCTGTGGAAAAGTCATTTCAGTGTGGACTTTTTCCCAGTGTTTCATTATTCTGTCATGCAGAATCACAGTTGCAATATTTCATACCATGACAGGTTTAAGCTACAAGATAAATGATTCACAAAAGCACACAGCGTGCCACAGGCAAAATCTTTTGTAAACATGGAAGACTCAGCTTCTTTGACACTCTCCCACTGATATTTTAAAGTGGTGTAATGATTGTTAATTGTTCAATCCTGAAATACAGCTTTGGTGTATTAAAATGCAGATGTTTGAGATTTTTTTTTTTTTTCCCTGGTGGACATGACCTAATTTGTATGGTATGCTCTGTGTAATGGTGACATCTATACTTCTTTTAAAATTAATATTTTAACAGTAAAATAGATTTTATATCAGCCTTAGCAAATGGCTTTCCTTTTTGTTAGTGCAAAAAGATATATTGAACATACACGGTAAGGTATGTAAGTGTGGCTTTGATGTATGCTATCAGAAAATAAATATATTTTCTCAGTTGCCATCAAAAAATATGAAATTTAAATCAGAACTATCTTTTCCTACTGAGAAGCTTAAAATTAATTGGGAAAATGTCTAGTTTCCATGGAAACATTTGCTTTACATCTACAGGAAAATATAATATTAAAAAATATATAAATTTTTTTTTTTATAAGAATGATATTTTGGGACAAGATTTCTTAGAATTTTGCAATGAAGGTAGATCCAGTTTGCTTACTGTAAATGGGGAAATTTAGTTCCACTATTCTCTTCAGTTCCTGAATAACTCGCTTATATTCACAGACACATTTATGTCATTTTCAGCTTTTGCTTATGTCTTGTCTTGAATTTCTAGGAGACAGACCTGAGTTATTCGATTTTAGCTAATAGAGAGAAAGAAGAAGAAAAGAAAGAAGTAGAACCAAACAGTTGAACTTTGGGGTTATTGTTATTATTATTAATAATATCCTTGAAAAAATGTGGGTTTTTGCCAATTACTGGAAGGTAAACCTACAGATTTTATTCCACCAGTGAAAATTCACACTGAGAAAACCATGGTGTCAACATGTGTTTTCTGTTAGACACCTCAATGCATCTATAGCTGTTAGACACCTTAACAATCGTGTCACAGTAAAGTTATTTCAGTACTGTTTGATTTGATTTCAAACTTAGTTTACATTTGGAAAGAAAAAGATAGGCAAGGACAGATCATAAGGAGCAGAATGTGCCAAATGAAAAGCTCTCATCAAGAGAGAGTGAGAACTAAATTGTATCTATGATAATACTTAGCTGAATTACAGTATAACATTTGCTTTAATAACTTGAATCCATCATCACTGCTGTGTGCATTTTAATATAATTTAAGAAATGTGGCAGATGCATATGGACTGACATTTTCAAAATGTGGAGGGTTTAACTCTCCATCTTAAGTTAAAATGGATGGAAATGTCTGGCTGAATAGCTAGCATCAATATTTTTAAACATAAACTAAACAATTATTGAATTAAGCAATACTTTGCTGAAGGGGAGATAGGAATGAAAGAATATGATCTAAAATATCAAAATGCTGCCGTAGGCAGGAATCTGATTCTGCTCCTACCCTCTTTTTATACAAGCAACCACTTCAAAGTCTGTGAGACTGCACTGTTCAAACAATGATTACTTGTCAACAAGATGGAGCGAAACCACAGAGACTGCTCCAAATACTTGAGTGTCCAACTGTATAAAGGTTCAAGACTCTAATTTCAGAAGAAAGAGACAGTGATCCAGCTTGTACCCTGTATTTTATAAAAAGTAAGTCAGCTCACCTTTCCTTCCCAAAAAGAGAATGACTTCAAATCAAAATTACTTCCAAGAAAAGGGACCATTTATTTATTTGCCTTCTTTTAATGTAGCCATAAAACTGTTTTTGTAAGAAAAAGATCTTCTATATTTTTTGTATTTGTCCACAAAATCTTTGCATAAAAACATAAAAAGTGACTATCATAAGGCACTTCATATAAAAACTAAAAATATTTTAAAAACATATATCACTTAATCCAGAAATGTAATGAAATTAAGTTTAGTTGAGTAATTAATTTTCTGATTTGTGTTCTCACTTTTCTAAAGTGTAGAGTGAACATCATGGAATAATGAGAATGTACATACAAATATTTATTGTTAATAATAGGAAGAAATACCTGCTGTATAAGTAATAGATGATAGAAAATGCACACCTCATCCTTTTTTCTTGACATTCTTTTAACTCTATTGCCATGTTGACATTTCTCCTAACACTGTTCGGTTGCTGCAATATTTTCAAAGGATCTTGTACTAGTATCTGAAAGCATTTGAATGATTCTTGGTAAATTCTTGAAACTGAACTTCAAGAGCTCAGCATTAAAAAGTTTATGGCAGTCCTTTTCTTCAGTTTTCTTCAGTCAGCTAACTAAGCTTCATTCAAAAGCACATAAGCAGGAGTTTCATCTATGATAGACTTTAGAAACCCTGGCCAGAACTGAGAGATCATTGTGCAAAGATATCGGGCAGACACAAAGTACCTTTCATCATAGAGATAATAACCTTAATAAAGGGAGTATTTATATGTAATATTTAATTACAATTGCTGAAGCAATTCTTTTTAATGATGTATTATCAGTATGGAAACATTCACAACATGAGTGTAAATGCTGCATTTTGTTAATTTAGCTCATTGCCAGAATATTGTTTTGATTTGAAAATTCTCTGAGTGGACTTAACATGGTAGGCATATGTCTTTTCATTTGACTCTTTTTTAAATTTAATTTTGAGAGTTAATGAAGAGCACTGAAGAGGGTTGCATGGAGTCAGTTGCATAGAGCGAGAAAAATATGTAGGTTGTGTGCGTTGTGCTTGAAACAAATTAATGCACCCTCCTACCACAACAGAAATTGAATATTCTCAATGTTCATTCAATGTGCACTGAATGACTGAGTATGAATTTATTTTCCATTATTATTTTGATTAATGGACAATTTTTCTGAAATTTACAATGCATAAGACTAACCATAGAAAGGCATGGTTCATTTGTTCCTTAAAGTAAGACAATTGTATAGCTATATATTGAATATAATGAAAATAGGTAGAATCTGACTCATTGTCTTCCGCACAATTTAGCAAGAAAAGAATGTACTGGTGTTGAGCCAGAAATAAAAAGCTAGGACGTCTATCTTCTACATACTAAATGGACATGAAAATCTTAATGAACAAAAAATCTTCATCCATAAATGTAAATTCTGGACTTTTGGAGTCAGATACAGTGACAGGATTTGTATTTTAATTTGTATAATCCAAGTGGGGATGATCTAAATCTGTGACTGTACCTAGTCTTGAAGAGCTACCCTTAAATACTGCAAATTTATGTGCACATAAATTTTAGGCCAGCATGCAAAGTAAGTAGGTGTGTATACATGTAATTAAATCCTATGCTGGAATACATTTCCTCTTGTTTTAGTTGTACACCTAATAAATAGATATCTAATCTAAGCCATTCAGATCCTTGTTCTAATCAAAAAATAGAGATACATATTCCCATAGTGTGATTGAACCCATCTAAAACATCTATCTGCAATTTTTGAAAAAACATAATTTATTTGTAATGTAAAAGAAACAAAATGACCATATTTTATTATATTTGTTCTGGCAGCTACCATGGATTAAATTAATTAGAGCACATTGCTGCATATGTGATCTCCATCCATCCTGCAATCACACTGCACACACATAACTTCATTATTTTATCTTATGCATACGTGGTAAAGCTGGCAATTTCAGATATATTTCAGTGAGCAATCATTTAGTGGCTTGAGACTAGATGATTCAAATTCAAGCTATTCTTAGTGATTCCTCACCTTCTAATGTTTTAAAGCTAATGGTGGAGGGGAACAAAATACATGTTTTATTATTAAGTGTGTATTTGACAATAATAGATCTCCTTCTTGAAGTGCAGTTGGACACATACTTACAAAGAGTTTCAGTTGATGGACTGCATAATGTTAGTTTTTCTACAGGTACAGAAAGCCATGGCCTATGGCCTGTCTTCAGAATGAACACCTAATGGATTTATGTTTCCACCTGAAAAAGGAAAATGAAAAGCAGGATTGATTATATGCTGGAAATATTTTTTGTTGTGGTTTTGGGAGGGTCTTTAGTGAGTATTAAGTATTCTCTTCTCCAGGATTTATAATATACATGCCTAAAAGTGCTGTTTAAAATATAAATATTTTCAGATTTTTTTATAAAAACAGTTATAGTACAAGAATTTAGGTTATATATACAAACTATGAAATTATTTATTCTTTAATGTAAGAATTTATTCCTTTGAAGAATATTTTGCTACTTTTAACAAGGTTGTGCTGAATATTTTTATTTTCCATTGTATTTCAAGCATGGAACAATAATACTAACTACTTTTATTTAAATATGAATTGTCCAGTAGCAAAATATTGTCTATCAAACATACCTGGTAGATAGTGAATATGTTTTTTTATCAAAATTTTAATTATACATGGATTACTGTGCTATGGGTTTTCCATAGAATAGCTGGAGCTTGCTGTCTAAGATTTTTTGAAGAATAGAGGTGAGCATTAGTTGTATAACTGTCAACTTCTGGTTTGCTTTTCTAATTCAAGGACAAGTTTGTGTCATTGAGATGCTAACAATATAAATTACAGAAGTACCAGAAGGTCATTTAGCATCACCTTCCACTTAACTGTGAATCTCCTAGGTTCTGAGAGGAAGGACTAGATGGTTTTATGTACTCAAACTCACAGCTGGGGAGTATTTCATTCATTGGTTCAGTGCTTAACATGCTTGCCAAGTGAGCAGATGCCAATAAAAAGTCACCATAGGGTGACATTTAAAGGACCTCAAACTATTCAATGTATTTTTGAAATGAAATTGGAAGAATTTAGTTGCTTCATATGATTTGAAGGCACTTTTTCAGTGCTGTTTGTAGAATTTTTCAATACAAATGATTAGTTTTGACTCAAATATTAGTGATGTGTTTGAATATAATAATGACCAATTAAATACAGACTACAAAATAGCTTAAACTATTGAGTTGGACTATAAACAAATGGCACCATAGCTGTCTTTTCAATGGCCTAAACCCAAAGTTGAATGATAAGACCACATCTGTGATCTTCAAAGAAATTCACAGTTCCCCAATAAGTAAAATAAATTGACTGTAATGTGACTGAATTGATGAAAGATTTCTAAAGATTTTTTCTTTTTTCTTTCATTTTCTAAGCAGTGTGACTCCAGCTACTACAAATATTTAATCATCAAATCTCGTTCACAGAAAGAGCTGTTATTAAAATAGCAGAAATTAATCTGGGTTTCTGGTTATTCCAAACATCTGAGGAAAGACTGCATTACAATCATCACTTACAAGCTTTCCAATGTTACTGGTCCCAAGGAGGAGACTGAATGGTGGCATATTTTCTGAACAATTCTATTTTCTGTTAGGTTTTTCTTCTTAGGACAAGATTGCAGTACTTTGGCAGGACAGCAACAAAATCTTGCATCTCCATTGATTAGGTCATTTTATCATAAAGTTATGTTAATAATGAAGGTGTCATTTTTACTGTTAATCTCTGCGTGAGTACAAAAGCTGCTTTCTCGATCTTCAAGCCTGGCCAGTTGTGGGGACCAAGCCTTTCTTTCTCTTGGGGTTTGTGGTTTTTTGGTTTTGGTGGTTTGGGGTTTTTTGCTATGTTTCTCTCCCTCCACTGCATTTTCTCATTTTGTACCTCCAAAAATCAATAGGAAAATCATCCTAATAGACCAAATGCAGAAATGCCTACTCCCTGATACATTTCACTTGTTGGCAGTAAGAGACAGAGAGACCTGCACAGGGAAACCATGAGAAGTCAGTGTGACCATGGCCAAGTTTCCATCCTGAAATATTCTGATATATGTCAGTGAAGGAGCTCATTAGGATCAGACTAGGATCAAGGAACTGCAAAAATTTCTTTTACGAAACATCTTCTGCTTGTAAAATGGTTCACTGTTAGGCCCTGTTTACATAGCTGTAATCCATTTTTCTCACTTTTCCTCTTCATTATATTCCTTTGAATATAAGCCAATTCTCTCTCAAGTAAGATTATCTGTATTAACTCAAATATTTGTGTTCACCACTGTATACACAGGTACAAACTTCTAAGATTCTGGATTTCTCTCTGTGATTTCTATTTAATTTCCTTTCTTAGAAAACAAATAAAAAGGTCTTTGCAATCCTTGCTGTATTTTGCTTTGTGTTTCTCAATATATATTCCTGACTGCAGAACTGGTTGATTATTCCACATGCATAAAAATAGAATCCCTGAACAAAATGGAGGGGGGTGTTAGCCATTGGCTGTTTGTAGTCAGTTGTTTATTTATAGTCATTTTAAAAGAAATTTTCTAGTTGAATTTCAGATAGAGGTGAATTGCATCTACTCTGATAAAATGAGTGAATTCAGGAAAAGGTGAATAAATTCTCTAAGGGGGAAAAAAAACAAACTTGGAAGTCAAGTAGCAGCACATACTCTGTGGCAAAAAAAAAAATCCCACCTCTTTATAACAATTTAGTACTTGAATTGTATTTTGAGAAGTCATTAAAAGACTCAAAATATGGCTATTTGGTGAGAGGAAATTGCTTTTATTTGTTACTTAGTGAAGATGTTGAATTTCTGGTTTTGGAGGCCATCATGGAAACAATTGAAGGATGACAGTCCTGTTTTTTCTGAGAGCAAGTGCCTAGGGTATGTCAGTAAGGCAGGAAATTGGAGGAGGACCATATAATTTGATGATTACAAGGGATGGATAGTGAAATAAGAAATGGGAAGAGTAGGAAAAGTAATGTATTACATATGGATACATACACATATATGTATTCATATACATATACCTATATTTGAAAGGGTAAAGCCTCCCTGAAACCAACACTCTGCTAATGAGACTTGCCCAGCTCTAACTGATTATATGAATGTTGCATGAGAAGAAAAAGGCAAACACAAACTTTGTTATTGACATGGGGTGCCACCTATGCAAGAGCACTGCTCTGATAAAGCACCTGTTCCACATCTGTCCAGGTTTTGTAAATGTTTGGGATTATGTCAGAGTAATGTGGTTCTCTTGTTGTGACTATCACACCTCAAATTCCACTTTAACAATGTGTTCATTAAATGTAGCATTGGATGGAATACTCCGCTTTTTGCTTTAATACTTAAAGCTGGGACAAATCTGTCATTTTAAAGTTCATGTGATGGTAAACACCCACTTGCACTGTTTTAAAGTTATAATAGACAATCAGAAATAGGATTCTAAAAAAACCTGTGTTTTGTGAGGCTTCTCATTATTGAATCACCAAGTCAAATTTTATTTTTCCAAGCCATCTGCTCCTCCTGTTCTCATCCTCCTTTCTCCCATTCCCATTTTCTTTAAAGGTCTCTGGATCCTAAAATGACAAGCTGATTGTTATGCAAGATTTACTTTCTCCAAAACCAAAAAAGTTGCTCATTTAAGTCTTGAAACACTCCCTTGGTTTTGACTTCAAATTTCAATTATAGACTCAGGCAGACTGGCAACACATCTGTTGCCAGACTGGAAACTGTTAAGTGGTTATATTTACTATAGGGATCATATTGATGAAGTCCTGTTTCTCCTATTTACTGCTATCAAATGGCTAGAATATTTTCACTTTTTCCTTTCATGGGTTTCCTTTTTATAATTTTTTGTTTGGTTGGTTTGGTTTTTTGATTTTTTGGGGTTTTTTTTTTGTTTGTTTTTGTTTTAGTGTTCCACTGGGAATTCCTTTTGATTTGCGTACTAATGAAAAGAAAAATAATTACTCAAATATTAATTTCATCTACATGATTCAGTAAACTGAAGTGATAATTTGTTTCAGATGAATGAACTGATTATCATCTGGTCTAAACAATAACATTTACTAGTAGGATGATAAAAGATAATTATTATATGCAGAAAGCTGTTGTACTTTTAATTAGTAGCTCTAAATTAGCTGAGAGGTGATTGAAGAAACACAGTTTTTTCAAAGTGACTTTGCAAATAAATCTAGAACCCTTATTACCTGATTATTAGTATGGCTTGAATTAAACCTCCTGTCTTAATAAGGTTCTTTTTTATTTTGGTTTAATACTCTTCTATTATTGTATTCTTCTTATTATTATTGTTATTGTTATTCCAGAGTTTAAATTTTTTATTCCTTCTATTAAGTATATTACTGAAGAGGTTAGTCTCCCTGTGGTCCCTCCATGAGCATTAGAGGCAGACTTAAGCACAAATTTATCAAGGGAAGACCAGCCTTCAAATTTCGGCACCTTATTTAAATACCTCATTAGCCAATTTCACGTTCCCTTGCTACATTTTCTTTTCTAATTTTTTTACATTAAAAAGCTAGTTCTTCCCAGTACCATAATGAAGGAGTTTGAAAAATACAGTTAATTTGAACTATATGTAATTTATATCTTTATAGATAATAGTTTTATGAATGATTTTGTTACTACCATCACAAGAGACATCAACAGAAAAATTTTTTTCTTGATCTGTTGTCTCTTTGGATATTCCTATTAAGGCTACTGTTAAGATCTACAGGAAAAGAAGAAAAAGTTGCAGGTGTTTCCTTTCTCCTTCAGTTCAGAGACTGAAATAGAAAATTAGCAATAAACAAAATTCAGATGTTTTACTTTTATCAGTATACTCTTCTTTCTTTTCAGAAAATCTTGTTTAGACAGATGCTTTGAAAGTGTGATTCAGATTTGTTTTCTCAAATCATATAAGCAATTGTATCAGAACACAATGAAGCAGGATTGGAAAATGCTACTCATGTTCAAGATTAACAGGATCTTCACATTTCTGGGGTTCAGAACACCTTTGTAGTAGCAGGGCAATGGCCTCCTGCTTACTCTCTCTCTGCCTTGTCTAACCTCTTCCACTCACTTTTCTCAATAAAATGGGCCAATGAAGTGATGGATCATGCAATGTGCACAACTGGTCTCAGAATGCTATTATCTGAGTAGTAGCTTCTTCAGCTTAAAGTAAATGTCAGTAGTTGTTGGTTGCACAACCTTATATTCTTTTCCTGTTCACACACTATTTTGCAAGAGACTGAAAAAAAACTTCTTTAAGTTACAATTACTGGGCCCAAGTGAAAAGCACACCACCTAATTGTCTTGTCCTTTTCAGAGAATCCTGAGTAGTTGCACATCATAACAGCAAAGAATTGTCTTTTATTTAGAAGAAGAAAAATAATATAATTAATTATACTTTCAATTTTTTTTTCTCACTACTGTGTTGCTCACTGATGGACTTTCCAAGAAGTGAACACATAATTTTGTCTCTCTTGCTATTCCCCTCGGAATAGATTTGAAGCCAGAAGTTTAAACCATACAAAACAGTTAATTTCAAATTAGCAGTCAGGTCTGCAGCTTTGACTACTGCCTTGGTAAAATAATCTCAGAGAATACAGCCTGGGCAAAGTAGGTGTGAAACATAATTCTCTCATTCTTCTGCTTTTATTTAAGTTTATAGCATTAATCACTGATGGATCAGTTAGGCATTATCATAGATATAAAATGTGTTGTATTATATACCACGAAAATATCTAATTAAAAAACATTACTAGTGACCAAAGACCTACTTTAGTTTTTTAAGAAGGCCTACATGTAGGACTGACATAATATAGGAAAATGTCTGCACACCTTCATTAAAGCGTTTCAGTAGGATGTTTTGAAACTAATGTACTTTTACATCAAACAATATATTGCCTAATTTGTCAGTAGGCTTCTCCATGCAGCTTTTATTCAGATTAAATTTCTAATTCTCACTCTAGTCAGTGCTCCAGGTTAACTCACTCTCAGTCTATTAGATAAAATATAATTACTGCCTAGGGCCATCTATATTTCTGTTGTCAAACTGTTCTACTTCAGCTATATTGTCACTTCAACACTCTTTCCCTAGTTTAGAAACGACATTGGCAACATATGAGAGGTGTATTTTTCATGCAAGATATTGAGACTGACATTCCTTCAAAAATTAAAAAAAAAAAAAAAAAATAGTAAGTCAAGCAAATTTCACAGTGTTGTGATTTGGGCAATTTAGTCCAATTAATGCTCCCACTAAAACCATACTGCCACTTGCTGCCCCATCCCCCTTCCCTCTTGTGGGTGACTGGAGATAAGAACTGGAGGCACAAAAGATCATGGTTTGAGATAAGAACAATTCACTCTAAACAGCAATAAGATAAGAATAAAATCAGTAACAGAAACAGTATTAATGACAGAGGGCATAAGAAAAGAAGTAATTCACATGGAAAAAAAGCCAGATGATAACAGAGAGTACCAGATGGCTCTCTCTGCCAGGCTTGCTGGACCTGAAGGAACCCCTTCTCCTTAAAGAGCCTTCCCTCCCCCTACCCCCAGCAATGAGAGTGAGGTGCTAAAGATAAACCTCCTGTCCTGGCTGTGCCCGCTCCTGGCTACTGCAAAATTTAACCCTGTCCTGGCTGAAACCAGGACACAGTCCTTCCACTCAGCAAAAATGTTGAGTTATAAGTGAAAAAAACTATCTACTCTTTTGGTAGGTTAGGCAAAATGAGATAAATTCAATATCTCAGATATAAAATAATAAATCTGAAGAGTATTAAAAGAGTTAAAATGATAATTTTTTTTGTCCATAGGGATAAATAAATATATGTTACCTGTTTAAACAAATGATAATAATAGATGTTTGAATTTCAGTTGAGTAAAATCAAAACAAATCAATATAGAGAAAAGACAGTTGTATGGTTTGATGCTTCCTTCAGGAATAGAAGATATACATGCTAGTAATTTTTAAATTACTGCAATAATATATACTCTGTAATCATAATATAATAGAAAATAACATGACCAGAAAAAAATAAAAAATACTGTTTTAGCTGTTTTTCCTCTATTATTGTGTTGTCAAAGATCCTGAAAGAGCTTTACATGTATGCATGATGATTCAGGCCAGGAGAGAGGGATGTGAGCTGCAGAAAGGGAGAAGAAAAAAGGAAGGCAGAGGTTTGAAGCCAGAGGAGAATGCTATTTTATGTAGTAAAACTCCACTGATTTCAGAAGAAAGCAGGAAATGTGTTAATTAGGAGAGTTCAGTCCTCTTCCAGCTCCAGGAAAAGCCCTAAATCTCACATTTTATGTGGAATTATCCCCATTTGCGGGGAAATATACATGTAAGCTTTTTTTCTGTGCAATTTCACATCACTTCCTCATGCTGAGCTTCTAGTGTTAATAACTGCCCCATCTTCTGTCCCCAAACATATTCTTATTGTCTTTTCATACATTCAGATAAATATTTCCTTCTCTCAAACATGAAATAGAGCAGATCCCAGCTTCTTCTTCCTCTCTGAGTCTGAGAATGCAGGAATACAGTAACAGGAGAGAGGACAAATCATCATGTTTCTGTTCAACATTTCCTTTATAGAACTACAACAAAGGAAGAACAGCAGAGGATGGCTTGCAGCTCAGTCTAGATCTGTGTGCTCTAGTGTTTTGAGATCACAGAATGGAACAGCTATTTTCTTCACCTTTGTCTGTGGGAGGAAAATGGCACATGAGAGCTTTAAGAACCAGAACTCTTTCTTGCCCTTCCTTACCACTTCCTTGTTTGCAGAGAGAATAATTTATTCTGCCTTTTCCTCCCTAATCATCTGGATGTCATGCCAGGAAATGCAGGATTCCCTTTGACATCTCCAGGTGAGACTGCCTAAGGAATACCAATAACTCTTGATGAAAAGCAGATAATTCAGTAAAGGCTTTTTCCACAGACTTTAAGGAGAGTCTCCACAGAGATTAAGGACTAGACAGTCATGTAAGTCACATACATCGAGAAGAATTAGTATAAATTCAAATTAATTCACCATATTCATGTACAGTTAGCTAGCACATCAATGTGTGGTTTGGAAAACCTCCATGACTTTTATGTTGATCACTCATATTAATTTTATAATAACAGTAAATTTGTGCTATATATATGATATTGAAATAGAATTCTGTTATATTTTAGGACTTTTGTAGGTTTATCTTGTATAGTCATACTTCTGTACCCTGGGAAACTTGTGTAAAGTTTCCATAACTAATCTATAGTCCAGTTGCTACAGAAAATGTATATAGATATATATATTTATGTGTGTCATATATATATATATGTATCTCCGTAGGGGGGTTCCTTTTGCCTATTGACAGCTTTAGCAACTTTTCAGTTGTATAATTATTCTCTTCGCTTTTATATCTTTTTTTTTTTTGTAACATTAGTATATCAACTCCATTTAGTTTCATTGCTCAGTCACTCAGCACCTCTTTGCCCTTAACTCATGCCAGTAAGAATATCCCTTCCAATGGTTTACACATAAACCCCTTTCTAGCCTTATTTTGACATCTAGTCTGCAGTGTACCCAAGAGACTCATACAGGTGGAATTAATTTTTACTTCTTCCAAGGTCAGGAACACTAGACAACTGTTTTATTCTTTTACTTGCTTTGAAATTAATCAAGATTTACCCAACAGGATACTATTTTCAGGGACTCTACTTTGTATTCACAAACAATTAATAATTTTCCTGTTATGGCATTTGATAAGAAGTGTCAACCATTACAGAGAAATCTGATATCACTAAAGATTACTGTTACAGACACAGAGTAGACTGAATGTATTAACAGTAACTGGCAGACAACCAAATGTTTGGAAATGGAAGAGGAGAAACATTTTTTAAAAATGACACCTCTGCTACTATTTTCATTTAGAAGTGATAGTAGCAGTGCTAACTCAGACATAGTGTTATGTCAAACTGAAGTATTACACTGAACAGTAAAAGATAAGATCTTCTAATTCTTTTATGTGAGCTCGTCAAAATTAATTTAGGTTTCCTTACTGAGAGCAATATTCCTGTCCATGAATTCTGTAAGATCATCTCTTTAGGGTGTCGTCTTTCAATTTTTCCTTCAAGAACCTTCTCAGAGATTATTGGACTGCTTCTCTTCAAAAAGCCCAACAAACACTCAAATTATCTTGCAGTTTTACTGGACATTTTTCTCAGCAGAAGGGGGCAAATATCTATTTATTTGGTGTCTACATAAGTATAAGTTACTTTTAAAATAGTGAGTCAATCCATCATTTGTATATCTAGTGCAATGCATCACAGTGTATTCCTGGTTCATTCTAAATACAAAGGGAAATTTCATAATTTTTTTCTTATTTGCTGTTTGTTATGAAGCTAAATACTTAAATGGAGTAATTTAAAGAGAAAGGCTATGTTCCAGTAGGAGGGGCAGATATAAAGGTAGACTGACCTTTTTAAAGTTATAGTAAAAGTATTTTTTCTGCTTTTGTCATAGATTAAGACAACAAAGGGTCATAGTAAGCCTTTGAACTAGATCTCTGAGTTCATTAAATATAATTTCCATGATTAAACTATGTTATGCAAAACTCTTGACTTGCAGTTAATGAATGCAGAGCTACTTCATAGAAATAATTGATGAACCTTAACTTTAAAATACTTCTAGATGGAGATATTCTGCTATTCATTGATGCATTTTATATTTTTCAAGGCTACTCCATGGCTGGTTTGAGGTGTCTTGAAAGTGACATCCAGAGGAAATCGTAGAAGTGAAAAATTTAAACAATGTCCTGTTTTGCAGAAAAACAAACAAACAAACAAAAAACCCTATAACTTCTGCAAAGAAAACTGGTTGAAAGACATTGTCATCATATTAGTGTAGTCAAATCTTCATGCAGGTGCCTATTTTGTGAAGAATTCCTATCTTTCTTATGAGAATGGGCACAATTTGATTGATGACACTAATATAGTCAACCATGAAGACTTGCTGAGTCCGTCTCATTGAGAGAAAACCTCACACAGTAGTTTCCTGCTTCCTGGAGTTATGCCTGAATCCTGTTTATTTAAAGCATAGATTTTATCCATTGTTGTTTATCATTTGGCTGACTGACCATGAACCACCACTTAGCACAGTGAATGGGGTCTTCAGACTTGGGAGTCAAGATGCATGAGAAATTTGCATTTTTTTCTTTCTTAGTGCACACTTGTTCTTAATCACCATAGAGATGATTTCTCTATTGAGAAATTTCTCTGGTTTTTAACGAAGTTTCTCAAAAGTGTGGACTTCTTCCTCCTCCTTTTTTTTCTTTCTCAAAAAAGAATTAAATATGGTATTTTAGTTTCTTTATAGGAGTTCATACTAAAAAAAATTAAAGCTAAATCATAAGCAAAGAGAGCATATCATCAGTGGACTAGATGTAGAAACAGATTTTTATGGGTTTTTTACACTGTGAAATAAAATTTTCATATTTTGTTTGTTCATATTGTGAGCAAAACTCTCTTTTAGAAATATTATTTAGGCTGATGACAGTAGTTATATTTGAAACCATGAGAAGCTAACTTCCACAGAGTAACCTCAAAATCTGAGAAAGACATCTAGGGTCTAAAATTAGACCTATTTTATACCACAACTGTTAGATACCTGAATACCTTAATTTTTCATTCACAGTTAGAAGAAATCTGTTTTAAATATATTAAACTATCTAAACTACTATTTTCAAGCACAATTTTAAATTATCATTCATAACAAATCAGTTAATATGTCTGGGTCTTTTGTTTGTTGGGATTTTGCTCAGTTCTTCAAACTAATTTGGTGCAGGAGAAATAGTGAAGTTACTGTAGAAAATAATAACCATGATATAGCTCATGTGTGTCTTTCTAGACTGAAATAGATTCTGATTGGGGACTTATATGTGTTTTAAGAACTGTAAAGGTAATTTGGGTCCTATTATAGTTAATAGGGCTGATTTTCATTTTTCTTTGTCAGTTGTTAAGACTCGTGGTTATAAATACTTATTCGACCTTTAAAGAAATACCTGGAGCCTCACCAGCAGGGCTTTTATGCATTGCACATTTCAGTTTCTGGAATAACAATGCTTACACCATGTTAGTCCTTCTGGTATTTTCTTAAAGGCAAGGGAATTACAGCAGTAGTGGACTTGATTTTACACTAAAGCTTTCTGATTTCAATAAATCATTTGGCACACAAAATATCCCTAAGAAGGGAAAACCCAGGGTGAAGAATTATATTATCATCTTATATCATTGTTATCCGTATAAGTTATTAAGACTATTTCTTTAGATCCAATAGCTGGCATAATATATAAAATAAATATATTTTAGCCATGTAAATACAACTTGGTCAGTACTAGCATTGCTGGCAATTATATGCTATCTGTAAAGGTTTGAATTTTGAGCTGGATTTAATTCTTTACTGGGCCAGTGTAGTGGGTTCACCTTGGCTGGATCTCAGGTGCCCACCAAGCCACTCCATCAGTCCCCTTCCCAGCAGAGCAAGGGAGGGAGAATAGGATGGAAAACAACTAGCAGGTTTAAAGCAAAAACACATAAGCAAAAGTTTGTGTGTGCATAAGCAAAGGGAAAAGTTAATCTCTACTTCCCATCAGAGAGCAGTGTTCGGACACTTCCCGCGAGGCAAGGCCTCAGCACACATAGTGGCTGCTCCAGGAGGCAACGTAGGAAAACAAACACCCCCTCACTCCTCCTCTCTCCCTTAGCTTTTATATCTTTGCTGCCATCATATGGTATGGAACATCTCTTTGGTTAATTGTCAGCTGTCCTGGTTGTGTCCCCTCCTGGGATGTATTCCATTCCCACCCCCTTGTTAGCACTGGTGTATCGTCAACACCCTTCCAGCTACCAATGCAAAGCACAACACTGAGGGCTGCTAAAGAAGAATGAACTCTTATCTCAGTCAGACTCAATACAGTCAGAAATGTGAGCAATTCTGGCCTCTCTTTTGGAAGGTTGATTGTACGTGGCCCTGGAGAGATGAGAAATCCAGGAAATACATTTTATTTTCAGGGATCACCACTTCAAGAAAGTAATGGTCCTTGTCAATGATCAGACTGTCAAAAAAAGGTGGCAAAGACCCTGCACAGATGAACAAGGAGCCGCTGATAAAACTTGAACATAAAAAAAAGAAAAATTCAAGAGGTTGAAGCAGGGTCAGATGTTCGAGGAGGAATACAAACACTTGAAATACACTGAAAAAATGGGGTTAGAAAAGTCAAAATCCATCTGGAATTGAATCTGGGGTGAAGTCTCGGAAGAAAAATGGTTCAGAGAAACATGAACTAATAGATGCCTTCTTAACTACAGTCTTTACCAGTAGACCAGTCTTGAACAGTCCCAGAACCCTGAGACCAGCAGAAAAGTTTGGAGCAAGGATGACTTAGAGGAGGACTAGGTGAGGGGGCACTTAGACAAACTGAGGTCAGTTACCCTTGAAAGGTTGTGACAGCTGAGGGAGGTTCCTAAGGTCTGGAAAAAGACAACAACATTCCTATCTTTGAGGAAAGCAAGGAGAAGGATTGAGGGAACTGTAAGCCAGATGGTCTCACCTCTGTACCTGGGAAGGTGATAGAGCAAATAGTCCTGGTCACCTTCTGCAAATCTTGAAGATGACCAAGATGATTAAATGTTGGAAGTTGGCACTGTTCAGCCAAGGGAAAAAAAGGCAAAGGCAAGGCAAGGGATAAAAATTGTAAGGGAGGCAGGATACTGGGTCAGATTGCTAAAGAGATTGTGGGATCTCCATCCCATAAATATTCAAAACCTGATTATACATGGGCCAGAGCAATCTGCTCTAAATGGCCATCTTGTCTGCAAAGGGACTGTACAAGATAATTGGTGAAGGCTTCAAGTCTCAGTTATTTTCTAATTTTGTGATAGGATTTATACTGAGAATACTGTTCATAATCTAATACTATTTAAATTATTAATTTTGTTTTTAACAGGGAGATGTAAACTGTATACATATTTATTTCTTACTCTAAAAATAGAACTAAAATTTCTTTGATGAAATTTTTAACTAGCAAACTATTTTTGGCCAATTCCATCTGTTGTTAGATGCTTTCCAGACTCTTTGAAGTGTCCAGATGTTACAGTGATGAAGGCCATAGAAACATCTAGATATTTAGAGGCATGGAAAGTCTACTTATTTAGCTGTTGCCTGTTTAAAAGGGAGCTTGCTTGTGCTGGCATCTTTTGAATTAATGGATTCCCTCACTGTCCTAAATTATTGTCTGTATTAGCATTACAGTTTGCCTGGAATTTTGACGTTTAAAAAATCACACAAATGGAATTGTATAAAAAAACCCCTTAGAAATGTATTTTGTTTATTTTTTGAAGAAATACATAAATTAGTAACTATCAAAATTTCAAGAGAAGATCTTTTTTTAAAAAATCTTACATTGTTGATCTTGTGAAATAAAAGACAATTAAATAGGTAAGTAAAATCTTAAATAACAAAACATAGGGAAAAATATGTTTTATTTTTTGATAGTGTTGCTACAAAGCATTGAAGGCCAAGATGAGCATAAATTTAGTAATAATTTGTGGTCCAACTTTAGACATCAGATTTGGACAGGTGACTTTCAGTATGTCATAATAGTTGAGAGGGTATAGGAAATTATTAAGAATGAGTCATTATTTAGAGAATGCTTATCTATCCATCATTACAAAAAAAAGAAATCACACCCAGATTCTTCAGTTGAAGTGGTTTGATCTTTATTTGAACTGGATAATAGTTTTTAATTATTTGTTTCCCAAGGGCTGTAATGGATACTTACATTATATTTTATCAACTTTTGTTAATTTAGAAGGTATTTTTGCATTGCCTTCAAATATTGGCTTCAGTATTCAAATATGCAAAAATTTGGTTATCATTTAATTTTAACAAAATTATTTTTAAACATTAGGAAATAAAAGAATGAACACGTGCCAAATGGAGTAGACAACAATGAGCACCAGAAAACACAGGAATAATGAACTATTCTTTTTCTAATAATTAGGATTTCCTTTCTTGTGGCATAATGTTAGCTGGCCGGGTATCAGTCACTATAAATTTCAACATTATGCAGTTTAATTGATAAAAAGAAAGTATCCTGGCACAGAAAAAGGAAGGAACAGGATCTAGATTATTTCTTCCCTAGTGGCTGCAGCATATTCCTGCTTAAATTGAGAAAGCAGCTCGACTCCCATAAATTGATCATAAGGGCTCCAAACCCCTTACTTGAGCTTTCTGCTGTTCCATATTAACCCCTTTCTGGCAGTAAGTCCTCTTTGTCTCTTCTTTTGATATCTCAGCCACCACAAATCTCTTCTAAATATATATTTACCTTAGGTCAATGAAAACTTTTGGTTATGTTCCTATATTTTTGTCTTTATTTTATTAGTAAATTCACAAATGATAGTAAAAAAATGATATGTGGACCTTTCTCTTTCCAAAGTGACTGATTTTAGGTTGTGTATTAGCTCACTTTCTTCAGTGTTATACTTTTAGACAGAAGGGTTCACGGGACAAAGCTAGAGGAAAAACCAATATTGAAATACTTACAAAACATACAAAAAGACCTTGGAATTTGTCTCACTATATGGCAAATTTGTAGGTAAATATCTTATAATAACCCATTAAAATAAAAATATAGCTTGACAATTCCATTTTTACAGTTTTCCCAGGATACAACTCTTGATAACAGTTATATGTGCTTGTTATGGGAGCCTCAGCTCTTGCCTGAATTTTCCATACAGAGTTTGAAACTTATTTAAAAATGGGAAATAGCAGTGGAAGTCACAAGGAACTTTTCTTGTCTCAATGGCAAAATGAAATTCATTGAGTATGAAAAAAGATTTGATAAAAGTAAAAATGTAACAGAAACAATTAGCTGGGTGAAAAGCTTGTCCGTTGTGTTTAGCAACACCAAAGAGAAGACTTGAATCCAGATAAATATTATTTTGAAAATAAGCAGAACTATTAAAAACATCAATGATTAATTTTCTGGAGATTGAAGGAGAAATTATGAAGATAATTCAGCATCTCACTTATAGTTCCACTTAAAAATGGACAAGAATATTTGGAAGTGTCTCAGAAAAACTTTTGTATCAATTTTTTATAAATATAACATGTTTTCCTTCAAAAAGAGACTTTTAAAAACTGAAACGAGTATATGATAAGATCATGAGTAAGGAACATGGAACTGCCTTTTTAAAAAAAATCAGTCAAAAGTCAACAATTTACAGGCAATGCAGTTTTAATATACTATTTTCAAAGCATTAAGGGTGACTAATTATTTGAAAGAATTGGAGGTGAGAGCTTCATCTTCTGTTACTAAACCAACCAAATGAAGTCACTGTAGAACTTTTAGCAGACAAATAGAACCTAGTAGTAACACATTGGAGTGTTTATTCCAAAATGTCTAACCTGGATAATGGACAAGAACTGCTTCCATTTCTCTTTTTAGGTGTTCCAGTACCTAAAAATATGTGACTGATTCCACCTTTATACATGTATAGTTCCTAAGTAATTTCCCCCTCCATTGCTTGTAGTGTTGGATATAAATGTTTTCTAGGTACTAGGGTCAGAACTAACCCAAACATTTATTTTTCTTTCTACTGATTACTTGTATCGAAAGTGAGAACACCTGTGATTCAAATGGTCTGTGCAAACCTTTGAACTTAAGTGCAAAAATAAGTCTTGCATTGATTTGCTCTACTAGAATAACTTTAAAAATAAAGGTTTTTGTGATTCAATAGATGTATTCTGAAAAGTGTTTGTTGCCATCAATCAGTTGCTCATCTATTTCACAAAAGCAAAGATATATTGAATGTTAATATTCTTTAAAAAATGAAACATTCCAAGGTAAGTAAAAGTTACAGAGGGTTATCAACGAAATTAATTAATAAAGCAGAGTCTGTAATAATATGCCTGGAATTATAAAGGAGAAAATTGCACTGAGAACTTAGATGTTTGTTGGGTGAGCGAGGACGCAGAATTTGAAAGTAGAAAATAACAGCAAAAAAATTGTTTTGTTCCGTAATTACGAGAATCTTTTAATTATTATATGCATAAGTATGGCTTCTGTACCTTCATTGTCTCTTTTAGATGTATTTTCATCCTTTTACTGCTGTAACAGTATGAAAAATAACCTACGTTCAGCACCAGGACAGCTGACTTGGATATTTTTAAAACCATACATTAATGTATATTTTGCTCNNNCCCCCCTTCTTTTCTTATTCTGTTCCCTGTGCTTGGCTTTGGTTTTGTTTTTTGTCTTGGCTACTGGTGCCTCTCCCTTCTTTTCCTTTCTATTTGGCCAGTTGTTTTTGGCCAGTTTGTATTTTTCCAGACATCACTCCATGATGTTGTTGAAGTGTACGATGGCCCAGCTCTACAGTCGTCTTTATTATCCTCTCTCTCAGGATCTCATTCAGGTATTATTTAATAGAACTGTCAGTATATCATTAGTTACTTTTGTTCATGAACCTAGAAATAAAATGTAGTCCAAAAAAAGAGAAAAAAAGGATTGTCATGTTTGCTTAAATTCATCTCAGGCAAATATATGAAATCTACATTTTGAACTAAACACTTCAAAATCTTAGCACTGATGAATGAAATGAAGTAAAATTGCTTTTTAAAAAAATTTTTATCTCTTATATTTAGCTAATATTGTGGGTATTTAGGACTTCTTACTCTGTGCCTCTATGGCTTTTTTGAGTGAGTAATTTGAAATAGGTAGTAGATATTTTAAAGGGAAAGCAAGGCGCATTTTTACCAAAGTAAAATTAAATAGATTAGTTACATGTTGAGTCTCTTTGAAGAGATAGGAGGATTGGGATTTTTGTTGGGGTTTTTTGGAGGGTTTTTCTTTTTTCGTTTTGGTTTTCTGTGTTATTTTTGTGGGGGATGTGTGTTGTGGTGTGGTATTTGTTGTTCTTGTTTTTGTTGTTGGTTTGTTGGTTTGGTTTGGAGGTTTTTTTGGGGTGGGGGGATGGGATTGTTTGTTTGGTTTTGGTAAAAGAAAAAAACATTAAATATTCCTAGAAACCGAGATGAGTTTTAACACCCCTTTTCTGGAATGACATAATACTGTCAACATAAAATATTAAAAGTGCATATATCTTGCAAACTTCACTAAAGCAGAACAGGATTTGGAGAGTATAATTCGTACCTGCAAAGATGTTTTCTTAAGAAAAAGTGGCCATGCTAGCTTTGTATTTTCATTGTTTGAGTAGGCGAATCCCTTCCATTGAGTTCGGGGAACCAGATCACTGTCAGATTTACCTCAGTTGGACCAATAACAGCTAAAGGATTTCATTTTGTTTATCAAGGTGAGACAACCTAGAAAAATGTGTGCATTTATTCTGTTCATCATAGTTTGTAAATCATCAGAGAGAAACAGACTGAGAAAGAACAGGAAAGTAATGGCCTTTTATAGAACAAGTGTCACTATTTCTGCATGTTTTGAAACATGTTTGAAACTATTTTTTTATCTGTATTTTAAAGCTGAGATCAGATACTTTAGAAGCATAAGAGGGGTTCCAAATTTAAGAAGAGTTATACAAAGTTGCTGTTTCTTTTTGCTAATCTGATTGACAAATGTTAGATCCATCTGGGTGCTCTGACTAGTTTATCTCTCAATTTAAATGTGAATAGCTGTAAATTTTATTACCTGTGGGTTATAAATGTTCTTACTGTTATTAAGATACTTTTCTTGATTTACATTATTTGCATTTTTATGGGTCAAATGGGAAGTTTTTATATACCAACACTTGCAACTGCTATTCATTCTTTCATTACATATAAATCCTCATCTGACAGTCAGAATTCATATTTAGAAATCCACATAAATAAATGTAAATATCTGACATAAAATGTTATTTTGAAACCCTCTATTAGTTGAGTATCTCATGGTAGTATTTCTTCCAAGTGTCATTCTAGAAAGGTTTCTATGTGGATTTTATGCATTACTTCCAATCTTGGCAAGGATATCAGTGCTAGGCTCTCCTAAATAGTAACTCAGACATCAAAAGTGAGCAATCTCTATTATGAAGATTTATTTGGGGATTATGGAAATGTTCTCAACTGGGAAATAGCTGAAAGTTTCTTCCAGACATTTTAAATATTTGGGGTTCAATATCTGTATTCCCTCACCCAACCTAAAATTAAGAATCCACAATTGTTTGTATGTTCACAGCTGTTCCAAGAACAAGTGCAACACAGTGTAGCTCTGTGCCTGAACCAAGATTTGGAAAAAGGATTGGAAATGAATTTGCAGTTGGTTCACTGGTTCTTTTTGAGTGCAATCCAGGCTATATCCTCCATGGATCAACAGCAATTAGATGTGATACAGTACCAAATGCATTGGCACAATGGAATGATTCACTCCCTACATGTGTTGGTGAGTTCCTGAGGCTAATATAACTAATTACTGCTTAAAATGTGGACCATTCTCTAGCTGAATGTGTTTATTCTTTGTCATAGGTATAGTATTTTATTCTTTATGCTTATTCTTTAATTTACTCTCTTTTCTTTTCAAGGTTAAGTTTTATTCTCCTTCCTATTCCAACCTTTCTATTCTATTTCTATTCTAACCTTGCTGTGAGCTTTCACAAGTTTCAATGAGCATGCTCTGCTGCCATAATTTATGTGATAGCTTCTCTTACATTAACATCCCTGGAAGTTCCTGGCTGTCCCTCCTTAATCAAGATTCAGAAATATTAGTTTGTGCCCTGACTTCTTGCAAGACTAAGGTGCTTTTACACTGCAGATCTCTAACAAGATGTTGCAAGTATTAGGAAGAACACTACTACATTAAAGATTTAGAAATAGTTACATTAATACTTAGTTACTTGCCAGGAAAAAGCCTGTACCTTTTCAAATCAGAAAACATACTTTTTCTGGTTCTAGCCACTTTGACATTAAATTCTCAAAATTAAATTCTTAAATTGATGTGCATCCATTGATGTTTATAAACTGACTTGAACCAACTGGAAATCTAGTAGTAGATTTGGAAATGTAATGAAATTCCTCACTTTACTTTTCCTGATAGGGAACAGAATTTTTTATAAAAATATCATAATCCATTGCAGAAATGGCATTATGATACTGACTGCAGCAGAGTACATAAATAGAGGTTTAGGTGAGTAGATGAAAAGGGAACAAAGAACATATTTTCATTAGGCTGATGTTTCATCTGCCGTGCTAACCAGCTGATGATGACTGGTAGAGTCTGAATGGTTTTTAGTACACTAAAATATTATCTCCAAAATACCAAAATCCTGATAGAGATCAAGGCTAAGTATCAGTGGGGTAATATTGATAAAATATTATTGACCAGGTTTTAAACAATAATAATGTTGATTTAGACTTTTGGAAATAGCAATAGAACCACAATTTCTATATCAGTAAGAAGGTGAAGTATATAGCTGAATCTCATTTAGTCTCATAGACTACAGTTTAATCAGTAGAATTGTACTACTTTTCCCCTTAAATTATATTCCCTTTGTTCTTTCAGATATAACAGCTTGACAAAGTGTTGAAGTCATTCTTTTGGACACTGATCACAATATATTATTGATATTTTAATACATGATTTAATCTATGGAAGAGAAAGCTATCTGTCTCTAGACAAGCTAAACTGAGGAAGGGTTACAGACCACTTTCTGTGTGAAAATTTCTGTGTCAATAAAGGTCATAAAATACATATGAGGTGAATATTGCATTACACTAAATCAGTTTAGTAATTGAAGTGGTAGACATGACCATATTAAATTGCCTTAATTCTAGACAATGTTTTAATATTACATATTCAGATAATAATCGTAGAATCATTGAATTATAGAATCATTAAGGTCAGAAAAGACATCCAAGATCATTGAGTTCACCCTTTGATCAAACACCACAATGTCATCTACAGTACAGCACTGAGTGCCACATCCAGTCTTTTCTTGGACACTTAAAGGGATGGTGACTCCATTTGAATGCTTAACCCCCCTCCTGTGAAAAACTTCACCTGATGTCCAATTTGAAACTCCTCTGGCACAGCCTGAGGCAATGTCCTTTTGATTTATCTCTTATTGCATAGGAGAAGAGGCCAACGCCAAGAGGCCTTTCAGATTGTAGCGTGATAAGGTCTCCTTGAGCCTTCTTTACTCCAGGCTGAACAGCCCCAGCTCCCTCAGCCACTCCTCACATGATGTACTCTCTAGAGCCTTCACCAGTTTTATTGCCCTCTCTGGACTTGCTCCAGCACATCAATGTCTTTCTTGTAGTGAGGGGCACAAAAATTAGCACAACACTGAAGGTGCAGCCTGGCATCAACCATTCCTGTTCATCCTTTTATGAGTAATTGTTTAAACAGTTTAAGTGACACTAGCTTTTAATTTATCCATTTAGTTCCAAACTGATTCTATCAATTTTATGCCACGCATTATGTGGCTACAATATTTATTATTAAGATAAGTTGCATCCTATCTGTTTTCTAAATCCTCATATTTACAGCTCCTGAAATCCCTTCAGAACTTAATGGTGTTGCATAGAAGTGATACATTAGCTTCTAATAAACCATCTCAACCACTTGATAAACCATCTCATCAATCTTTTCCTTCAACTTCTGAAATACCAACAGACTATCTGTATGCAGATTAAGCTGTAATATTCTTTGACTCTGTTAGAGTCTCTAATGATATAGACAAGATGCATTCAAGTTGAACATTCAAAAGAAACTTGTTGGTACTTAATGTGTTTGTCCTGTTTCGTGCATAACACTTTTATTAATCCATAGACACGGATGTGATGAATGTAGTCTTGCAAGGATCTTGCAAATTCTTTACTGATGCAATAGATCCACAGACTGTGATGGAATAACTCACACAAGCAGAGAACAGTCAAGGAGTTGAGACTGGTGTTATTAATTATTTAGAGGAGTAATATTTAGAAAGAATGTTACCTTTTATTTGTGACACTTTTTATCTTTTATACTTATACAATACATAACGTTTCAAGCTTCAATCTAAGCCTTAAGAAGTGCTTTATTTTTGTAAGATTTCTAGGAGACAATGGAATGGATTTCACTGTGTAAAGGTCAAATAAATTAGGGGAATATCAGCATGGTTCTGTCAGGTAGGAAACTGACATAATTCTAATTTTCTTCAATTCCTTTTTTGGTCAGTTAAAGTAAGAGTTTTGAGATACAAAATTTTATTTTCCTGAGGCACATATATATGTATTTTAATGTAGCATCAATTTAAAAAGTTTTCAGCCAAAGTATAAGCTTTTGTACTAAGTCTTCTCAGTTACAAAGCTTCACACTTCTTTTCTTTCCTTATGCATTTCCTTTCAGTGCCCTGTGGTGGTATTTTAACAAAGCGCAAAGGGACCATTTTATCTCCTGGTTATCCTGAGCCTTATGACAACAATCTGAATTGTGTGTGGAAGATCACAGTACCAGAGGGAGCTGGGATTCAAGTAAGTGTACTTGCTATTTGCTTGCTATCTTCATATTTAGAACTGTTTGTTATGATGCAAAAGGTGAAAAGATCATTTATCTGTACAGATTTCTATCTCATTAATGATTCTGAAAATGGACTTTATTGCACATCTTTTTAATTATGCAGAGATTAAAAGTTATAAGGTTTTAAAAAATCTTAAAAGATGCACTTGTAGCCTTTTACTTAGAAGAAAATCACAGTAACTTCCAAACTTATTTCAATAGATCAATGATTCCTTATAAGCCAAAGGAAATAGAGAGCTTTCCTAGGAATTCTGTTTTGCTCTCCCCAGATTTATATATCTCCTTTAACACAGTGAAATTAAGTGAGTTGCTTTCAAGGACGAGTTAAATATGTTGTCCTAGAAACTCTGCTGTTTATATTTATGGAAGTTCACTCTGATGTAAAGATGCTTCAGTACGTTTCAACATGAGATGGGAATTTATTCTTTAAAATAGTTTCAGAGTTCTCATTTACTTATGTAGATTAAGAACTTCGTAAGACTCACAGTGGGAAAGTATCCATTAAGCTTAGTCATGCATATCTCTAGAGTTCACTAAAGAAACTGACAGGAATCTGGTTATTGCACAGGCAGTTGAATTTAATAAATTAGAACTTCTAAGCATCATCTGAACAAATTCCTAGCAAAATGCACATCAAGAAATCATGATAGCAGGTTTTCTGTGTCTATCCTAGTTCAAAATATAACTGCTGTAGAAAATGAATAAATAAAGAGCTCAGTTTATGTAGGTAAAGACTTAAAAATGAAAATCAGAAAAAAATGTTGACAGTTTATTAAAGCTTTTTAATAAATTTTGTTACACAGCTTTCAATAATATTTAATAGCCTAAATCAGTTCTGAGGTTGATTTTGAAGGAAAGTACTTGATTTAAACAGTTGACTAGGACAGATGACAGTTAGGATACTTTGTTCTGTGCATTTCATATACTAGGAAGATAGTTCAGAGGATTTAAATTAGGCAATAACTGTCATCCTGACTTAGGCCATCACTGTTGCTTTTTGGAAGTGCTTGTCTCTTATCACAGGCTGCATTTTTCAGAATCATTAATGAGGTGATTAAATTACTAACTTTGATTTCAATTTAGCTGTTTAATCTTCATGGTATTCTTTTGCTCCGGAGTTGTAATAAAAAAAAAAAAAAAAGATTTATTTATTGTCTCCAAGTATCTGAAGCATGCTAACAGTCAGAGCCTCTTCACTGCTTCACTTAAGAAAAATAAATCCTTTGGCTATAGTATCTGACCAATTCCTACAAAAACAGGTACAGTATTTAAGGCGCCCATCCAAGAAATAGGTAGCCAAACTGAACATTCATTTTATGTAGAAGAAGGTCCAAGTCATATATTTCACATAGAAAAATTACTCCATTACCTGGTTTTACTGGAACTGGTGTTTATTTCTCCTGCTAAAACTATTCCATTTTAGAAAAAAAGAAAAAAAAGAAAAAAAAAGAATAAAAAAAGGAAGAATAATTGAGGCAAAAGAAGCATTATTCTCTAGCTTAATGACTAAGGCACCCCCTTCTGAGCGTGGCAGGGGTTTCACCTCTGTCACTCTTTTAAAGCTTTCCAGTAAACAGTTAAAATAAACAAAAAGCTAGCACCAGAACCTCTCTCCTAGTAAGCAGGAACAAGAATCTAGTATTTCTCTACTTTGTAGGGCGTGATTTCTCTATATGAGAACAGGTATAGCCTCCCTCTTGCAGTTTATCTCCTGACCACTTTGCATCTCCCTATGAGTGGAAGAATGTTGTCACCTCTGGAAGAAATGAATTGACTATTCTGCCTTTTGTTTGTAGCATGCTAGTGACAGCTCCTCCTGAGGAGACGAATTTGTGATGAAGGTAACCAAACACAGCAGTTTTCTCTTACCTGGAGGCAGAATTTAAAATGGCAAAATAGATGAAACATTATGCCTCGCTGTGGCACTATTTTAGTCCTGGAGAAACCAGAGAAAAAAACTGCAGTAATTGAAAACACCATGTTTCATCTTCTCTCAATGTCCTCCAAACAAGAGAATCATATTCTATACCAATCTGATTTTCATGGCTGTGTGATTCTTGACAGAGGTAATATGTGGTTGTCACTAAGGGCTACAGGATTCATAGCTCGAATTGGCAATCAGATGAAAAATAGTTGCCATTTTATTCGCTTAATGATGATTTTCCTTTCTCTTTGACAAGGAGAGCAAGACAACTTTTCATGACTGAAAGCTACAGTGACTACAATTTAGAATCATCTTTGAGCTTTCATACAGAGAGGAAGAAGTTTGTGTTCTTCACCTCATATTTTTCTTCACAGGTGCAAGTAGTGAGTTTTGCCACAGAACACAACTGGGATTCCTTAGACTTTTATGATGGTGCTGACAACAATGCTCCAAGGCTTGGAAGTTATTCAGGTGACTGAGAAGATTTTGCAATAAATGGTTCACAGATTCAACTCTTTACTGTAAACACACAGCTCTTTCTATGTGTGTAAGACTGCTTGAGCATGGTATGTGTGGTTGTTTCTCCTGTAATTAGCCACAGGTAATGTTATTTCTGTTTTAATCAGTCATCACTCAGCAGACTTTCATAAACTTGTATATTTTAAAATGTTGAAGTGAAATAACATTCAGAGGCTTCCAAACTAGACCTCTCTTAATCCAATTTTTTTCTCACACTCATAGCAGGGTCCAGAAATGCAGTCCTCAAAAATAGGTACCTCTTGATATTGCACATGACAAAAGGAGGCATTCTTTATCCTTATTTTAGGCAAATGAGACAGTTCTGTTTACCTTAGTTTTTCTTGTTTTCTTTTGTTTTCTTTCATTATACTAAATACATGTGTATACTAAGAGATCAGAGGCAATCATATTGTCTTGTGCTGAAACACAAATAATAGTTCTTCACATTTCTAAGAACAGTCCTGCAACCTATTTTCAGATCTGCTTGATATATATGACTGTTATGTTTAGAATCATTCTGGTAACAGGATTTGCTCTTGCTTTTAAAAAAACTCTAGTGAATATTTCTTCTTTTGTGGGTAAAAGCAAATAATATAAATTTATATTAGTCTTTCCTTGTCTATTGTTCTTGTCTCAGATATTGCAGTGCATTGAAAAGGTAATAAAATTTTTATAGGGACAGGTATTTGATAGCATCCATGATGACAGAATATTGTGGAATTGGTTATGTGACCTATCTCCTGCTCCTACCCTCTCCCCCCCCCTCCCCTTTCTCTTTTTCCCTCCTTAACTCTGTTTATACAGACACAGACAAACACACACTTACATGTGCATTTATTTCACTTTCTGGGCATTTCAATAATATTTTAAATTCTCTTTTCAGGAACAACCATTCCTCCACTTCTAAACAGCACATCAAATAATCTGTACCTCAATTTTCAGTCTGATATTAGTGTTTCAGCTGCTGGATTTCACCTTGAGTATACAGGTAATTCATAAATGTTCAATTAACAAAGAATGCTTGCTGGTTCCAGACATCAGTTCTACCTAAACTATACAATAGAGGAATATTTAGTCCTATTGCACATAATGAGCTACATACTGTAGCTTCAAAGTCATTAAAAAAATCCTCATTTAAATCCAAGTGAGCAAATTCAGGCCTGAAACTATACTATAAGGACTGTGAAATTTAGTTTGTCTAGCTTTCATCCTCAAGTTGCTTTTGCTCTCTTAATTAACTTTTCTGAACCTGCAGCAGACCGAAATAAATGCAGGTATGCTCATGTGACAATCCTAATCCATTGTGTCCAGTGCAGACCTGGTCTCTTCCCACAGATGCCACCCTTGGATCTCCACACCCCACCACACCTTGCCAGATTTATGTAGACATAAATCTACAAATTATGCTCAATACAATTACATATGTACTATACACTATGTATGTGTAGCACACAAATACTAGTCACCCTTGGCAAAGAGCAGAGAAGGAATAATCTGAAAATAACAATTGTGCTTCTTAACTGAGAAATGCCTGCAGGTTGGTGAGAACACTGAATTATTTCAAATGGTTTTTATTATTGCTGAGTACCTCACCAGTGGAAAAGGCTGCAATTATAAACATGCTTTCTGTCTGAATGACTTTGTCTCAGCTGACTGACAGGAATTCTGGCAATCACCAGCTGTGCAGTTCCCTCTGCTTATATTGGTTCTGGTGTCTGATCTGCATAATTGTGTCGTGGTTATTTCTTGTCAGTTTTACCATATGCAAATCCCATGCTCTGGTTGTCTGATTAGCCAGTTGGAGAACACAGCCTTGCAAAATTACTGCCTGATCACTTGTCTATAACTAAACATTAATTATAGATAGAATTATCCTGCCATTTCCTTGAAATGCTGATACTCTCTCAGCTGCTTACAACTTCACATGAGAAAAAAGGGCAGGAAGTTATGAAAATGAAATAAAACAAGACTGAATCCGGTGAAAGTGAAAATGCACCTTGTATTCCCACATGTCCAAATAAAATGTGTAATATACTGCTTCCACATTTAAGAAAATAAAAGATTCCCAATACACTATTTAAAGTATTGGCCCTTGTCAAGAACAATAGCCAAATATGTGTGTATGGATTTCTGCAGGAATGTATGTGTGAATCTGCACTAAAGTAATGTTTTCTGTGTGAGTGTATAAACCCAAAGTATATGTTGAAAATTTGTGATTCAGGAAATAATACTGATGTCCCTCAGTAGATACCCAATTAACCAGTAGTGTAGTGAAATATGCTGTTTTACAAGATAAATGATTAATTAAATTTTCTTGTGCAAGTGATAGAGATATGTGATTAAAGCATCATACAGTCTGTGGTGATTTAATCCAGACAGCAACTAAGCACCCTAAAGCTGCTCACTCACTTCCCTCCCTCTGCTCCCAAGAAGGATGGAGAACAGATTTGGAAAAAAATCAGATTTGTGGGTTGAGATGATAACAGTTTAATAAAATAGAAAAGGAAGGGGAAATAATAATAATAAAATTAAAATATGCAAAAAAAATAATGCACAATGCAGTTTTTCATCATGCACTGACTGATGCCCAGCCAGTTCACAAGCAGCAGTCGCCAGCCAGTTTTCCCCTTGATTTATATGGTGACCATGGTGTGATACAGTATGGAATTTGTTCAGTTGGGGTCAGCTGTTCTGAAACCCTATAGTTAAGTGCTTAGTGTGAATTTCAAGTCCCAGGCACCAGCTGTTTGAATCCATGACTCTTACTCCTCCACTACTCTCCAACAAAGACATAGTCTCTATTACCTGTGAAAGTTTTCTGATTTTTTTTCCACCTGTTTTTCAATTGTTTTTCAAAAAGAGACTGTGGGAAATTCTGCATTGAGCTAAATCATGAATTTGATTTGGGAAATTAATCTAAGGAGCAACACTTTGTCGTCATTGCTAGGAACGAAGACAACAGAAACTGTACCTTGTGTATCTTTTGGATTTTTGTCTCTTGCATTTTTCTACAACGGAGAGGATGTTTTCTTGTGATTCCAGAACTCACAAAACTGCTGCATTTGTGAAGAAATTTCTCCAGAAAGAGATACAAACAGAGTTTACTCTCTTCAGTTGTCCTAGTCATACCTGACTCTCAGACAGCAGTTCCTGCTCTAAAAGCTGTGATTATGTTTATAAAGATAGTTAGTAAATGGAAAGTAATGGCCAGATTTTATGTCAGTGTTTTATAAATTTATTGCATTTCATTGGAGCTTATGCTGGCTGAGGACATCATAAGGAGTCAGCTAAAATAAAATCTTGGTCTTTGAAGTATCTGTGCATGGTTCTCATGCAAAGTCACATCAGAGTTAAATATTAAGCATTTTTCAAGTGAGCTTGCCATAAAGATTGTTTTTGTTCAATTTGTAGTCCATCTTCCAAGTCTATTTCACCTATTCTAGGAAACACAAGTCTGAGGGGAAGTGTAGCCCATTTGCCAAAATGATTACTTTTTCATTTCAGCAACAGATTTCTGCAAAATCTTCATTCTTTTTAATTTCCAATATCTCTTTTGATCCCTCATGAATAGCTTTTGTCCTGTCTACTAGGGATTATCTTTTGGGCTTCTAAAAAATCCAAATGCTTATATAAAAGTAAAAAAAAAAAGACAAAAGGAACTTTATTTGTTGAAGAAATATTTTAACACCAAGTAAATGATGCTTTGACATAAGGAATTAAGTGTTCTGAAACTGAATAGTGTTCGTATCTATAATGTTTTTTCTGTTTTCAACTTTTCTGTTGAATCCTTAAATTGTTATTATATCCATAACATTCATTTTGTGTATTCCATTGGATGTCTTAAATACAAAAGTATATTGAATTGAAAATACATTGTATCACCTGAACTTTATCAAAAAAGAACACCACAGAATGGTTTGTTGAACACTTCTATAATGTTTATGTTTTATACCACTACAACAATTTTGATTTATTGCTCATTTTCTCTAACTAAAGTTTTGCATTATCAAAAATTTCCTTGGTAGGCTTTTGTATTGAGCATCACAGGAGCTGCTGGAGAAGGGTGAGACAGCAGCAAATAGCTTCTTTTTCTTTATATACAATTCTTCTTATCTGAAAATTGGAAGATACTGAAAGTATGTTTTCAATGAATGCCTATGTTAACATCTCTTTTTATTGCCATTGGCTATAAAATTTTAAGAATCCAACACATTTTACTGTGAGAGTCGTATAATGTAGTTCTAAAAACTGTTCATGCACCACAAATAAATCAATAATGAACAGACTCCAGTTTATGAATACATTTATGAATACACTTCTGACCTGAATAAATATCACGACACTCCAAAGACACAAGTTCTGAACTAGTCCTCGACTGGGAAGATGTCAAAATTTGTTTCAGTTTCTTAAAAGGTATTGTAGACGTTCAGACTCTATTTTTATCCCAAATACTATTTTATTAATTGAAGTAAGAGACAATAAGATAAATACCTGTGAATGTGTTTTGGGCTGCTAAGGTACCTTGAGAAAGGCATTTAAATGAACTCATTTCACTTTGCACGGCCTCAGTATTCACAGGGTTAGGTTACACATTTCAGCTGAAAGTTCAGTAACTGGAAACTGAAATCTGCCAGTTTTTTGTTTAACGGTTCAAAACAGATTGCAAGCAATCATCTCTGGAAGCCAAGCACACTTGTTATTTTGCATTTGTACTTCGTACATGAACTAGATCACTCTAGATGTCTGAAATGTAAAAAGTGGATCTAAATCCATCAGCCATTTTCAAAACAGGTTCTTTAGTTTGAGAACAGAAAATAGAATTTGAAAGCTAAAATTTTTGGTAGCTTTCATCTTTCATATTGTAAAAAATGCACTATTTTAGGTCTTCAAATGGTAGTTTTTACTTAGTGAGAATCTTACATGAAGTTATCAGTTACATTAGTAAGTTTTAAAACATGCAGATTTTGATAATGTTCTGAGGTAGTAGGTGGCCATAATTAAATCCTACAATGTTTCCCTACTATCCTGAACAGCATTTCCCTATTATCCTGTGTATGGATGCCCAGTTGTATAACAGTCCTGACTTCACAACTAGGGTACAATTCTTACAGTGGGCAAAGAAAGCAACTCAGTTGATTATACTTAATGTTACATACATTCTTCCATTCCTGGACCTTCCTGGGTAGATGCAAGGGAAAAAAATTCTTCCTCTTTTTGATGACCATGAAAAAAAGCACGTGGTGTCTTGGCAAACTAGCTTCTATTGCAATCAGAAATTCAAAATATTAGAGTTATAGCTCTATAGATACTTCTTTAAACATAGCAGATTAGATGAAATCTGATGCAAATATTTATTCTGTGTGTGTATGTGTGTGTACATGAATGAAGAAGTTGAGTCAGACCTGTGAAGGATAGAATGCAGGAGAGCACTTTTACTTGCACTGTTTTTCCTGTGTTTTGCAGTTGGTGTAGTATTGGCCAGCTTCCCCTGGAACCCATGCTGGTAAAGGATAGCAGAGGTGCTCCCAGTCTGAATTTTGAAGGCTGTAATTAGAAATGCGACTGGAGTTAGAAATGAATGAGTCTGTGCCAGGAGATAGTGGAATTTTAGAACTGAGAGTGCAGGCTGGGAAGTATTTGTTGCCACATTGATCCTTTTCCTTTACTCAGGAAAGATTTTTTTCTCCTTATACACAGTTGTTCCAAAACAATATGCTACTTGTCCTCAGACAGCTGCTGATTCCCAAGGGCACCCAAAAGCTTATCAACACAGTGTGCCTATGTGCACTGCACAAAGTTCTATGTGAATCTAAAAACCAATTTTGTATTCATTAGAATGACTAAACTTCTCTGTTTTTCTCAGCTATAGGTTTGGATTCTTGTCCTGAACCACAGACCCCAAGTAATGGGATCAAAATTGGAGACAGATACATGGTTGGAGATGTGGTGTCTTTCCAGTGTGACCAGGGTTACTCTCTTCAGGTGAGCCAAGCTTCCAATTTCGAATGGTGCCTTTCAGTTCTTTAACATGGTTATATTCGGGTCTGTCAGTGCAAAATGCCTGCTGAACTCTTCAGGAACTATGTACACACAATACATTTACAGGACTGTTTGCTTTTCTACCGGATAGTAAATTCGAAACTATCCAAATATTCCATCAGAAGTCTATGGCTTGGTGGTTTCTCTGCGTTTGTGGTTATAGGTTGTTATCTGTTATTGATGGCATCTTTGATAATTATAGCTGAACCATGGAGTGTTAACAACATTAAAATCACTTGATGAACAATTAACAATAGTTCTCACAGTAGGAAAAAGAAAGTAAGTAAAGAGGGGGACTATGAACAAACAAAGGGAAAGAAATAATTGCTTTTCTTAGTAAATCAGATAGTGTCAGTTGTTTTCTTTCAGCAGTTTCTTGGGTGTTGGTCTCCAAAATGTTTATCAAATAGGGGTGTATTTTTGCCAGATAAATTTTCAGTGTCCTTGCTTTAGCAAAAGGTATATCCAGGGGAAATAAAGTGATTGTAAATCACCAGTAGGAACCTGTTTGCCTATAGGAAAGAAGTTGAAAATATTTTCAAACTTGTACAGCTGTACCATAGAATCAGATCGAAAACTGAGTTGTTTTCACTTGAGACTCTTCAAAAAGACACTGCAGATTCCAAAGTCTTCCATTTATCTAGCTCTTTGAGAGACAAAAGGACAGAAAATGATCACATTACCTGAGCACTGAAAAAAGAAAAGTCTTAAAGGCAGAAAATAATTTCTATGTAATAGCACACGATTAACTGCTAATGGAGTTATGGATACCTTTGGAGCAAAATAGCAAAATATGCCAGAATGGGCAAAATGTCATTAATATTAGTCTCACTTATAACATATATTGATATCAGACTAACTAAATGAAGTTTTAAAAATACGAATAATTTCAAATATTTATTTTACATAATCCTGTGAAAACCCAGATACTGGGTTTATATGTGTTGCATCAAAAATAGAAATTGAATTATATTCTTTGACAAAAAAAAAAGCCTAGTTTATTTACAGTGATAGAAACAAAACAGTCTTGTCTGCTTCCAGATTTCAACTGGTGTTTGAATTTGGGATTGTATCCCAATTTCCCCTTCAAGATAGAATTCCTAGTCATGCCTGCAGATTTCTAGCATTTCAAGAATAGATGAAATACATGTTCTGTGATTGCAGCTCTGAGAATGACTATTGAAGTTCTCTTCTTATATGGCCTGGTTTTAACTGGTCACTGTCAGAAACACCCTGAGAAATATTTTTTGCTTCTTTTCTGGAATTCCCACCTAAATACAAGTGTGTGAACAGATAAGCCACAGTAAATGCCTGAAATAAAAAAAAATAGAAAATATAGAAAATAAAGAATTTAGGAGCATAGACTGTACAAATACACATATAAAGCTTCTTCCTTCCATATATCTTTTCTGACTTAATGCAGTCTGACTAGATGGGTTTTGAAGATATACCAAGTACAGTTTTCTCTTAAAATTTTTCATTTTTGTTTGCTTTCTCTGGAAGACAATTACAGTTACTTGAGGCTGGTGAATGACACAGGGGATGTGTCTATGATGACTTTAAGATGTAAAGTAAACACTTACATAATTTATATAGTATGTATAGTTTTATCATGTTCAACAAATGATGTAATTCCATACTGTTGTAGACATTGCTTCAGGTAGATCCGCAGCTTCCAGATTCTTGGTTTATACTGAAATATGCATAGAATTCAGCTGCATTCTGTTATAGCATAAGAACTGATATTAATGGCATAGAGACCATCATGTAGTGGACTAACAGTCACAGTCTTCTCTGCTGTATTGAAGGCATGATACAATTCACAGTGTACAATGTAATTACCTTTTTGGTTTTGTGTATTTTGATGATGTTTTAAATTATACATTCTTTTTGTTGAAATACTGATGTGCTGTATGCTGTATATTTTTTATATGAATTAGCAAATATTGTGTCATTTTAGGGACATTCACATATCACTTGTATGCCTGGACCAGTAAGAAGATGGAATTATCCCATTCCAATATGTTTAGGTATGTTCAGCATACATAATTTTTCTTGAATATACCAGAATGAGAAAACCAGAGAAGTCAAAAAAAAA
>VZTZ01019046.1:146985-249909 GCA_013400955.1 Drymodes brunneopygia | reverse complement strand
AATTAAATGTGAAAATAGTCAAATTAAATTAAAGATTTTCAAAGGCTCCTGCATGCTTATGTTGGCAAATCTTTGTCAAGTCTTTGTCCAAGAGTAAAAGAAATACACATGTTGTCCTTTTCAACCCAAACTGTTCCGTGGTATGATTCTATATGTTCTAGTCAGACATATCATCAGTTCATTATCAGGAATGACACCTCCAGGGACCCTTGCAACACAGCTGATTTATTTAGGACTCATTTCCTCGGAAGAGTAATTGTAAAAGATACTAAAATAGAACAATTAGAACAATTAGTAGAACAATTGTAGAAGATACTAAAATGGAAGTAACATTACATTTTCAACTCTAATGCATTCAACATAAGCATGTCTACCCAATTTCAGAAGATACATTATTTTTCAAGTTAAATTCTATACATGTCCATGATATTATTGGAAAAAGCACTGATAACATGTCAGAAACCAAAATGGAACCTCTGAAGTGCATTTAAATTTACTCTTTTTATATGATGAATAAATGTGAGGAATACAAAACTTCTAGTTATAATCCCTTTCAGTGCATAGAAATGCCTTTTTGTTTGGGTTCTCTAACACTAGAAGTTATCAGGCTTTGTAATCTTGAATGCACGGAAAGCAGGACGCTGCAGATCTCATTAAAGATTTTTTTGCTTTACTTTTCTTCAAGTCAGTTAATATATATCCTCTTGAGCTGCCTCACATAATCCTGTTCTTAATCCTGTGGGGTGTTAAAAACCTCCTATGAGGTACTGAGCTGCCTCAGCTTAGAATTTATAAATATTGAATAAGGTTGAGATACTTGTAAGAATTTTTTCAGGAGTTAGTCTTCAGTTTTTATCAGGATGCATTAACATATGGTTAGGAAGTCTGATATTATAATTGCGCTGCTCTTGGTAAATTCTGAAGATAAAGATGCTGGGCTGAAATTTTAGAGGGTTTGTTTTTTCCTTATATTTTCCTTTTTTTGCAAGCAATGATTTTTACTTGTGTTTCAAATGATGTCGCAAATTTTACTTGAACAAAACTGCTAAACAAAATTCTATTTATCATAATTACCATCTTTAAATGTAATATGGAAGTCTAAATCATTTTATTTACTGATGTCATGCCTCAAACCAAAAATAAAATGAAGATATGAATTTAGCTTAATTTCTGAAAGTATGTGAATGTGTACTTTTCTAAATTTGTTTATTTTATCTCATTTTTAGAACAGGATACAAATGCAGTTTTTAAAAAGCCTCTTGAAACACTTTTAGTGCAGAGTCTTTTTATAATACATTATCTTATATTATTCAGATGCTCCTTTACAAACACACAATGTCTACTTTACAATGCACAGTTGTCTCAGTGCTGCTAAAGGCTGATGTGTAGTGCTTGCCTGTCACAAGGACAGTTCTTGTAGACAGATTGCAGAGTAAACATTAGGGCAGTGAAGCTGGTGGAAGGTCTGGAGCACAAGTCTGATGAGGAGCAGCTGAGGGAACTGGTGATGTTTAGCCTGGAGGAAAGGAGGCTCAGAGGAGACCTTATCCCTCTCTACAACCGCCTGGAATGGAGGCTGTAGCCAGGTGGGGGTCAGGGTCTTCCCCCAGGCAACCACTGACAGGATGACAGGACAGTCTGAAGATGCACCTGGGGAGGTTCAGGTTGGACATCAGGAAGAATCTCTTTATGGAAAGAGCGGTCAGGAATTTCAGATCATTTCTTCACAGAATGGGCTGCCCACGGTTATGGTGGAGTCACCATCCCTGTGGGTGTTCAAGAAGCGGCTGAATATGAAATTTAGTGCCATAGTCTAGTTGGCAAGGTGATGATTGGTCAGATATTGGACTGAATGATGTTGGAGGTCTTTTCTAACCTAAATGATTCTGTGATCTGTTCTGTTTTGGTTGCCTGTACTCCCAAAGTTAAAATCTACTCAATTCAGAACTCATAAAAGTTTGCAAAGTTCCTACTTGTAAATTACTTTCTTACAGATATTTAGTGGTAAAGATATGATTGTGTATTTTTTTTAATATAACTCTAGGTATTATTATATTATTAATGCTTGAAGGATCTTCAATGTTTTGCATTAATTTTTAGCTCATTTCACTCCTCTGAAAAATATTTTTGTTTTTGTTTTTTTTTTTGTAGCACAATGTGGTGGTGGCATGTCGGAGTTCAGCGGAGTGATTCTCAGTCCGGGGTTTCCTGGCAACTATCCTAGCAGTTTGGATTGCACATGGACAATAAAACTGCCTATTGGGTTTGGTATGTGTTCTTTTATTGATTTAAAATTGCTTTTTAATGGGTGCAAAACACTGAACATAGGTTTTAAAATATTGTTAATCCTTATCCTAGCAAAAAACCAAAAGGATTATAATTCATTTAAAGAAATCAACAAAATCTAAAAAGAAAGATATAAAATAGAGAAGCTACAAGATTCTTGGTTTTCATTTAATATATGCCAAAAATTCCTGATAAAGACAAAATTCTTTAATTAAAATTCAGAATAATTTTATAACTTTAAAGGATTGATTTCTCTCTTTGTGAAGCCATAAACTCAGCAAAAATAAATAGCTATCATGAATATTTTACACCAAGTCAATTTAGAAGTTAAAGCCACATTTTAATTAATTATTCTATCATTAAGCTTCTTTGCATATCCTACGTGAAACTCCCAGCAGCATAGAAATGTTCTTTTAAAGGAAGTGTAGAAGCCTCCTACTTAAAGCTGTCAAATTTCCCACTCACAGTAGAATTGTCAGTACCTCTGGATGAAGCCCACAACTGGTGGAACTGTCTCATTGGGGCTGCTGCTCACCTAATCAACTCCCAGCCTGTAACAGATAAGGCTATTGTACTCCAGATGTAGAATTTGGCACCTCTCCTTGTGCAAACCTTTAAGAAGTATTTATTTACTCAGTCCTCAAGTTTTTTAGTGTTCTTCAGACAAAAATTGTGCTGTTCAATGTATCATCCATGAGCCCTAGTTTATTATCCTCCACGCATTTGTTGAGGATGCATTCTCGTTTTCCAAGTCTCTTCTGAAGACATAAACCAGTGTAAGCTTCCATAGCAACCCACAGGACATTGTGCCTGTTACTGGCTGACAACCATTGAACGGCTGATTATCACCCTTGGAGCCTTAAAGTTATGTTAATTTTTGACTGACTTCCTTTCCATTCATCAAGCTCATGTATGTTCAGCTTCCAGATGAGAATGTTACAGACCGACTCAAAAGCCATAGCAGAGTGGAAGTATATTATATACACTTTTCTCCCTTTGTCAGTTTAATAGTAGAAGGATATACTGGTTGATTAACTGTTATTTTCTGTTAGAAAATCCGTGTTGACTGCTCCTAAGTGTCCTTTTGGTTTTTATATGTTTGGAATTGCCTCCAAACAAACAAGTTCCATATTTTTTCCAAGGACTGCAGTGAGCCTGTAGTTGCCATTTCCCAGGTCATTGTTGTCTTAAAGGTGGATATATATTCAGACTTTTTCAAGTCACTAGAACTTCTCAGAGGCCCAATGATTTTGTAGTTTTTATCAGCATTTAAATTACATTGGCTAATCCCTTGAGCAACTTTGGGTGGATCCTATACATATTTTATTGTGAAATCTTTATTCAAAGCTAGCCAGTAGAGTTGTCCTCTCTAATTTTTTAACACATGTGGCACATTTTAAGGAGCAGGTGCACTTGGATTTTTTTCTTTATATGCCAGTTGAATGATGTGCTGGTTTCTTAGACAGGCCTCCTTGTTTTCTATTTTATACTTGTCATCTTCTGTCATATTCTTTACTTTATGATGCAGAATTCCTGGGTCTTCCAGAGTGAGTGTGGCATCCCAAACAGTGTTCTCTTCCGCATGTGTTCAGATTCTTTCTCTCCTCTTTTTAAAATCCATTCTATGGTATTTTTGATTAGAAATCCCATGAGCCTAGTTCACTTATGATTTATATGAAAGCCAATTGTTCTGCATGGGTTACTTACATTGAAAAATATTAAACGTTCTGTAACATTGACTTAACCAAATCTATCTGAAGGAAATACATTATTACAATAGGGATTTCTATATTGAACCTAATTTGTTTGCATTTTGTTCAAAACACATGATTGCAGTCAATAATTGATTTTTTTTTTTGTCTTAGCATTTTATAGAAATAACATTGACATTTTCACTCCGCCACTACCTGAATGTTTAGACAGCCTGATGGGGCAATTTGTAGTGCTTCATTATGAGTCATAATGCTGTCTAGAATTCCAAATAGATTTCTGCTCATTAAGTTATCAAAAAAAAATTACAGCAGTAGTAGGTGCATTATTCCTGGGTCAAAACTACAGGAGAAAAGGATATTCAGAGCTATAAGGGAACAGGGTATTTTGACAGATGTTTCCAAAGACATTTTCTAATAAAGAAAAAATAATAAAAATCTGGAATATTGGTTAAATTTCAAATTTAATAAAATGGTATGTCCAACTGCATGCAGAGCCTGCTGTTTCTATCCCAAATACATCTATCCCATCTGCCTCTTCCCTCATTTTACTTCTATCCTGTCTGTCTTCCCATACTGACTCCTTACTCCATTTTCTTTGCTGCATTCTGCCAGGCTTATGTGTCCAATAATTCTAATTTAACTCTTCAGACTGCTATTTACACTTTACATTATTAACATCATATTTAGTTTGACTTTCATTAGGCAAGAGATTCAGCTACTGAAGTTTTGGGGACAGTTTCTTGGATAAGTAAGTTTAACTCCACCAAAATCAATAGTTCTGAACTACTTTGTACTAACTGAAGTTTATTGACTGGATTTATGATCTGTTTTCCAGTTAATGTATAAAAACGAAATGCTTCATTTTCTAGAAGAAAACTAAAGCTGCACAGATTGAAACATCCTTGGCATTTTTTACCTTTTCTAAGTGAGATATGTTTGAAACTAAATTGAGTACTAAAATAAAATTTCACTGTAAAAAAAGAAAAATACGACATTTGAAGAAGTGATGGCTAAAACTGATTTTAGTGATGCTGTGACTCTGATCTAGTGGAGGCATGTATGTCCACCTCTTCTGTGTAGTAAACAGAAAAACCCAAAAACACAATAATGGGAATATTCTATAGACTTTCACTTGTTTAACTCTTTTTAGGAAGTCTTTCTTCCAATTATAAATTACAGATCATAAGCTTCTCCACTCTATATTAGCTAATGGTGTAATGTTTTTACCAATGACACTGTGTTGATTTGCATATATAAATGTATTAACTACTCTTTCAAGTAGGGTGTCCAAACTGCAAAGAGTCATAGAAAAAAAATTGGTCTAACAAGCTGAAATCTCAGACAAATAAAGGCACGTGCTACTGGCAGAGCAAGGGATGAATACTTTGAAGACTGATATGGTTGAGAAACTTGAAGAGAAAAACAGTGCAATACAGAGAGCAGGATGATTGGCAAAAATATATTTCTGCTTTTATATCAAAGAAAGTTTGTGAAAGAGGAAAAACTGACAGCAAGATCACGTGAGCTGGCAGTTATTAATGACAGCTTAAACTTTGGACAAGTGTATGGTTCACAGGATCAAATGAAAGGCCAAAATATCATGATAGAGAAAGAGCAAAGTTTGAATATAACTTGGTTCTCTGTATAGGAAATATTTGAAAGGCTGACAAAGTCAAAGAATGACATTTACAAGAAAAAGCTTTCTTATCACTTATAGACTGTCTTCAGATAAAGCAAGACAGAAATTATCAGGGTAAGTGTAATTTAATTATGCACCTAACTTGCATATAAAATGTTTCATACTTCAGGAAATCATTCATAAACTTTACATGATCTCTTGGGGAAGGTTCTAAAAGACAGTGAGAAACCCTATTTAGGTATTACAGTTTAGGACTTACAAAACTATTCATGACTTTCAATAATTTATCTGACATTATATCTTTCACTTTTATAAGAAATTGTGTTGATTGTCTTTGCCAGAAACACCAGAATTCAATCATCTTTCTAATGAAACTACTGCATTATCATGCCATAGTTGCAATAGATCCAGGCAAAATATAAAATTTTCTTTATTGTAACTTACATAGAAATATGTAATAAGCAGGAAAATGCTTAAGAGCCCTGTAACTATTCAGTGCATAGAATTTTCTTCTTATGCCACATAATTTTTTTAATACATCATCTGGTAAGGAGAGATAACTTGCTAGTGGATAGTAAGCTGCCCTCCTATTCCTTATTGAACAAAATAATCAGAAATTTCTGTCACCAAAACCATCGTATACCACAGTGTGTGCGTGCAGCACTCACATGTACCCATGTACACTGCTTTCACAAGTCCTTGGTGTACCAGCAGAGACTCTGCCTGCCTGATACCCTGAGCTGGACCCAAGGCCTTTCTGCTCACTGTCTGGTCCAGTTTGAAGTTTGCTAGCAGATAATAGGTGTGCAGCCCCACACATATCAGGACTGGGAAATATACAGACTCTTGCCAGGTAGCACATGGATTTCCACCTGGTTTTTTCCTGTGATTATCAGTGTAAGATGTACAAACTTCATTTTCCCTGCTGGTTTTGGTACTGGTGGTGTTTATTTACTGACAATGTTTTTCAGGTGTCCATTTGCAATTTTTGAATTTCTCAACGGAGACCATACATGATTACTTAGAAGTTAGGAGTGGATCTACAGAAACCAGCACTGTTATTGGGAGACTAAGTGGCCCTCAGCTACCAGCCTCTCTGTTCAGCACAACTCATGAAACCAGCTTATACTTTCACAGTGATTACTCACAGAACAAACAAGGATTTCATATTGTATATCAAGGTGAGATTTGGACATTCTTATGAGAGAACAAGGTGTTAAAGATTTTATGGGATTTCGGGATTCCTAAAAATAAATATGAAAGATTTTATGTGTCCCAAACTTTAAACATCGGGATAAAACAGAAGAATGAAGTAAGTTAAGATGAGAAAAGCAAATTAATTGCATATTTTCTTTAAAATCAGATCAAATGTCAAAAAGCAGATAATTGCCAATATCTGAAGTTGGTTGGCGTATTAATTTACATTGCTTGTCTTTACAAAAGAAGTGTCTCTATTCAATGTTTGGAAGCATACTGGAAATTTAATTTTATGTAATGGATTCTGGAAGGTATAGATCTAAATACTGTTTTGTATTACTGGATCAATTTAGGCTTGTGCAAATTAATGCCAACCCAAAAATCTTCAAATCCATTTTATTTCCTAGTTCACTGTTTCCCTGAAGGTTCTTGTTCTTTGGTACCCAAGTAGGCCATGCTGGTCTGGTGAAGATCACGAGATCATAGTTCTATTTACAGAATTGCATTTTCATTTAAAAGGGATCAGATCATCAATGTTCGTGAAAAAAGGTCAAATGTGTATTTTAAAGTAGACCTGTTTTCATTATATGAATAACACCTAAGAATGATTTAAAGGGCTTTTACTTTAGAGCAGTCTCCTATTACTCTTTTAATAGTAACAAGTCCAAATTGATTTGAACTCTGTGTAACATTCTGGAAGTGAACCACTTTAAAAAGAATTAGCTTTTAAAGAAAAAGTCAATTTGTGGCCTTAACTGCTAAGGATGGTAAAAATGTAAGACCATATACTATTAATAGTAACAGTAATAAATTTGGAGATGCTGTCATTTGTCAAAACACTGGAAAGTTCTTTTCTGTGTTTTAACCACATAAGACAGAACTGATTCTTGTAAACATATACAAACATGATATTCTTATACTTGAGACTGTGCACAGCTTATCTGCACTCATATTGGTAATAAGAAGATAATGCTTCAAATCTTCTTTGAAAAAATCACCAAGATGTGTGAAAGAGCCTTGTTTTCAAATTTTACTTGTTCACTATAAAGTGTTTGATATTCCAGTTCTTTATAGAGCCTTTTAATTCTTTTGGGAAAAACAAATAAAAATATAGACATGTTTATTTCTCCTCTTCCTTAAACACTAGAATATAAAAGCTGACAACTCCTATTGGATCAGAAAAACACTTTATCTAGCTCAGTACAGTAGCTTCAAACAGCAAAAAGAAATGTAATTTAGCAGCACAGAAGCATAGCTGGTTTCACTGTACTTCTCCAGGTGTAAAATCAATTGTTTGATCATCACCATCATGGAAATTTGGCTTCCAACATATGGGCTGTCCATGACTTTTAATTTCATTCTAATTAAAAGCTCTTATTTTTGAGATATCCAGAATTTGTATTTTACTGATTTTCCACCATTATTATTATTTATTTCAGCATACCAGCTACAAAGCTGTCCGGATCCTCGACCGTTTCGTAATGGTTTTGTTATTGGAAATGACTTTACTGTGGGACAAACTATTTCATTTGAGTGTTTCCCTGGCTACACGTTAATTGGAAATTCAGCTCTGACTTGTCTTCATGGCATCAGCCGCAATTGGAATCATCCTCTCCCCAGATGTGAAGGTATGTTACAGGTGACCTATAAACCCTTCATTATTTGAAAGTCTTCCTAAGACTGTTAACTGAAGTAATTTCAGCTTTGTTTTATAGACGCTTGTATTTTTACAGTGTGGTCTTTGCAAAGGAAGTATTCAATTTTGTACATTAAAATTTTAGCAGAGAAGCTGGAATGTTTTGTCATATGAAATCTCTGAAAACTTATCTGAGATAGTAAGTTTACTTTGGGAAGGTTAGGCTTAAAGTCTGGAACGTGGAGACCCATGACTGTTTTTAATCTAGGTGAGGCAATGCAGTAAAAACTCTGGAGTGAATTAAGAAGAAAGGCTTTAAAAATTGAATTTACCAATTCTGGCCACTTATGTCTTTCTTATCAGTTAGAAAGAAATGTGAAAGGTGATCTAGAGTGAAATTATCTTCCAGCGAGTGCTCTGGCTCATTTGTACATATATTTTTTCTGAATGGGATTTTTTTTTTAATTACATTTTTTTAACCTTTTACATTTATTTTCTCACTTGTGCTTGAAACAAATCAGAAGGTTCAAGGAAGTGTGACTTGCACACAGCTTAAATTTTAAGGAGACAGAATGACTGTGTCTGATGATTCTGTAGATGTGTTTATCTCTTCCCTAGCTGTGCTGAAAGGAGCCTGTCTCTAAGCAGCAGGGCTAAGGTCAGTCCTCCACTTAACGGCCTGGCTTCCCTCTATATTGAATGGTAAAACTCAGGACTGAGAATCTTGTAGGACAGAAATGCCCAAATAAAAACCCCAACACAACGCCCCACCCCCCAAAAAACTCCAAAACCAAATGCAACCACCCAAATAGAAAATAAAAAGCTCCCCTATTTTCTGGAGTTTTGCATTAAATTTTTCACCATATACCCAAATTTAGATACTTAAATGAGAAGCCTCATTATTCAAAATTCCTGCCTGAGTCAGTGAGCCTTAGGAACTTCTGGGGGATGTAGTAGCTAAATTAAGACCTAACTGATACTGAATTCAGAAGGGGAAGCCTTATCATGTAAAAGAGAGATGACACCTACACTGTCTTTTTTTTTTTTTTTTGAAAGGGGAAGAAGTTAATTCATTATAATTAAGTTTCACCACCCATTTTCTGGATCCTGTAGAACAGTAATGTCTTCATGTCCTAACTGCTAAACACTTGTCTTTTCCTGTTAGTTCTGGCTGTATTTTCTGTGCCTCACAATCAAAACAATTTATTGAATAGAGTGATTCTGTTTCTTTGAAATACCTTACTGGAACCAAGAATTTAATTAGTGAATTCTAAGGTGTACAAAGCGTGTTGTTGCTCTGAGTATCAACTCTGAAGTTCCTGAACAGTGGCTGAGTGTTCTTTGTTTCTACTTAATTTGATACGAAAACTGAAAAAAAAGAATCCACCAACTTGATAATAAAGATCTAAGATGTGTGTTTGCTGCATTATTACAGACTGTCAACACAACTCAGCTCCTAAACAAATTTCTTAAATTACATGGGGTTTTGTGCAGATATTTACTGTGGTATTTTTAGTAAAGGGTTTGTGACATTTTTATATGCTACAGTTGTTTCTGAGTTGTTTGGGGTTCTTTTTCTTTATTGTTGCAGGAAAAGGATAATGAGTTATCTTCTAGTTCTGCTTGGTTTGATTTGAGATAAAGGCTTTGTGTTCAAAAGCATTAAAATGAAGTTGACTTTTTTGTATATGCCTGGTACCAGAAATATGTGGCATGTCTTAAATTTGTATTTGCTTTAATGTCTTTATTGTAAGACAAGATATACTGAGTCTTGTTTAATTCCTCAGACATCTTGAAGCAGACAATCCGAATTAAATATGACTAAACTTGCTTTCTGTTTAAACAGTTTTGTTCTCTTCTTGCATCCCCTTGCACCTAATATTCCTTTAATCTGTGCTCAGCATCATCTAACAGTCTCTGACCCTTCTTAACACATCTCCCTTCCTTTAGTCTGTTTGGATTCTGTTTCCTCTCCTTTTCCAAGAAATCTTGTTGCCTGAAGGTCATCAGACGATGTCTTCACTCCCTTAAGATCTGGCTGCAAAATCATGTCTGTCTGTACTGCTCAAACCCCCTTGAGACTTTAAGGTTAAAGCTGAAGAAAAGCAGTGCCCAAGCCATTGGGTCTGAATTGCTGAAGTATCACCATGGAGGTCTCCTTACCCAATGGTTCAGCCCCAAAGTGTATGAGCATAAACCATAACACATGCTTTTGCTAAATACAAACAATGCATAATTCCTATAAGTCAAACCTGTATTTCCAACAACTTGCTCTGGTTAGAAATTTTTAAACATATTTTAGAAAATCTGTGTTGCCATACCCTGCATATTGTGGGGTGGAGTAGGCAAAAAAAATGTATGCAAAATAAATCAAATTATACAGTTTTAAGTTTCGCTCACATTTCCAGAACTAGGCTTCTATAACATTTCTCTTCTGTAATAACCAAGTGGTGTCATATTCAACATACATCTGAAATCTCTGTGGAGAAAATCATCCACTTTTGACTAATAGTTTTCCAGAAATACATAGTTATGAAAGTCTAGAATCTACATGATCACTCTTGCACTGTATGATGTCTAAAATTACTACTCCTCAGCATGAATTACAGAGAGGACTCTTGCTTAATCTACCAGAATTTATATCCATAAATGCAAAATTACTATTCATACTGTTGGACACAACGTTTTAATTTTGAAGTTCCCCACTAATCTTCACCCACCCCTCAGCCTTGTATGTGCCTTCTTTCATGTCTTAATTTTAGTTGTCTATCTTCTTGTGACCATGCATGAAAACAATTAGTGTGATTTGTTGCTAATTTGTAGCTGGGATTTACACAAGGTCCTAAAAAAGTAATTTTCAGTTTTGCAGGGAATTTCACCCTATATATGTATATATATCTTTAATTCCAGTTCTGATCATATTTGTGACATCAAATTTTTTTTATTTTTTTTACTCTTATATTTGACAAATGCGGTCAAAATAAAATCTGTTTTCTTTGCACAGCAACAGTCATATGCAATGAAGTTATAGTGTACCAAATGTGTTCACAACTAGGGCTTTCATATAGCCTAAGTAGAATGTAAAAAGCATTTACTGTCTTTTTTTAAGAAGTGTCTCTTTTATAGCTCTTTGTGGAGGAAACATAACTGCAATGAATGGCACCATATACTCTCCAGGATACCCTGATGAGTATCCAAACTTTCAAGACTGCTTCTGGCTTGTGAGAGTACCACCTGGGAATGGAATCTACATCAATTTCACAGTTCTCCAAACAGAGCCAATATATGATTTCATAACTGTCTGGTGAGAAAACACTTTTGGCATTTATTTAATCTTCATGTGACACTGTGTAACCAAATATGAATTAAAAAGAATATATTTGTGATTTTCTCCTTGAAACTGGTGTTCTCTCTAGGAGAAATGACTGAGTTGCACCAATCCATGTTTTCCAATGGACCATTCTCTCTAGATAGCACTGAACAAGCAATCAAAAACAATAATACTGTTCCTCAGTTTGTCAACAAAGAAAAGCATACAGAGGTATGCTATAATAGCTCATCAACAATCAAGGGAAATAATACTTAAGAAAGGAGTGATAAGAAGTTTAAGATGTGTGTATTAGTTTTATTTAGTTTTCTTTGTTTCTTGATAGCCACATTTGAAAGTATAGATACACAAATATGATGAGAGGTTGTGGCAAGTAGATGAAGTACAATCACAAATTCAGTAATTTTGAGATGGCTGCAATTTTTATTAGAAAATAAGAATTTGACTTTTAAAAGGTGGTTGAATTAGTATCCAGTCCCCATAAGGGATATGAAAAGGTCTTCAGCCCTTGTTGTCTGTTTTATCTTATTTTAGTTGTCTCATGCCTTTCAGAATTATCTAGGGAAAATTTACTACATTCACTTAAAATTTGGAGAAATTATTTTGACCAAAAAAAGAAAAAAACATTGTTTGTTTTTCTTAGGGATGGACCAGACCAAACTTCCCCTCAAATTGGACAATTTAGTGGCAACACTGCATTAGAATCAGTCTATAGCACTTCCAATCAGATTCTGATCAAGTTTCACAGTGACTTTACTACCAGTGGCTTCTTTGTACTTAGTTATCATGGTAAGTATGACAAATTAAACTTTTTCACTGTTTATACTGGTCACTGGAGGAAGGCAAGGCATAAAAAATATCAGTTGCTTTTTCTAGGAGTTTCTGTTACTAATATGATTGACCACTAGGAGGGAAATGCAAAAATATGGAAGATTACCATGAATGATGAAAATAAGTTATTTTCTTGGCCAAATATTAAATTTACTATTAGTCAAACAAAAAAAAAAAAAGACTGCACTATGATGAGACATGAACAAAGAAGGCAGCATCAAGATCCTAAAGTTCAAGGTGCCCATACTTTTACTTTTTACAATGCTTCTAAAATTCCTTTGAAACTTAAATGTTTTTGAAGGACATTAAATTTCTTTTTGCCATTTGGATATTTTGAAGAAAGTGTTGTTTTAGTAGAGATATCAATGATAGTGAACTATACCCGTGATATAATGTTTACTACACTATATTGTTCAATTATAGTACATATATATTAATCTGCCCTTGAATTAAATACTGACTGATGAAAATGTGTATTAATTAATTCTGCAAATTCTACCTCTTTTTGTAGTCATCCAGACCCTCTGTGGCCAAGTGTCTTTTACATTGCTATAATAACAAGGATACAGATTGAGAAGTAATGGTGGTTTTTGGTGTTTTGTGAATGCCCATTGGATTGAACAGTCTAGGAAACACGAAGAGACTACAGCCTATTTTCTGGATTCTGGTCAAATTTTGTGACTAGAAAACTTTCTTTTTGACTTACTAAAGACATGGTGAATACAGATGAACAGATTTGATGGGATTAAAGGAACTTGAATCTAAGCAAAACAAAATAAAACAAAAAATTACATAAAGCCTACAATGAAGAAAAACCCACCAGCAGTTGATTATGGAGTAGAGATTCCAGCAGGGCTGGGCAGAGGGGGATCAGAATTTCCATTCCAAATCTTGACATCTTAACGGCATATATAAACTTACAAAGGACAAAATGACATTTTGTATTCATTAATGAATCAATATGTATTGATATCTATTAATATATCAGTATATGACCAAACATATATTAAAATGCTCATCAAATCATAGCATTCTTAAGACTGAAAAAGACCTTTTAGATCATCAAGTACAACTATAAACCCAACACTGCCAATTCTACCGTGGAATTTATCACATGGAATGTGATAAATAGCACATTCCATGTCTTCTAAATACCTCCAGGGATGGTGACTCCACCACTTCCCTGGGCAACCTGTTCCAGTGCCTGGCAACCCTTTTGGTTAACACATTTTTACCATTATCCAATCTCATGTGTAGCAACTTCAGGCTATTTCTTCTGGTCTAGTAATTTGCTAGCATTAAAGTGTCTCTGAAGATCTCCTTTTACTTGTTTATTTTGTTGTGAAAATTGTCATACCACAGGTGTGGGCCCTAATGCGCAATAAAGATGCAAACCGAGCAGCACAAAGATTACTTATAAAGAAACTTAAAATGATTTTTGGACGAATGTTGTCGAGATAAAAAAATATCTCTGTATCTTGGAATCTGTGATACTTCATATCAGCTGCACAAAAATTATAGTAATAAAGGCAAGGCAGTCAAGGAGTCAAATAAAGGCAATGAGTCAAATTTATTTTAAATAAATAATTTTGGGATTAAAATTAATGATACTCCTGTTACCCTAAAATGAGAGACATTTGAGATAAATTATATATTTTTTTTATTGAATCAATTTTAAATTATGTTCATTATTTTCATTATTATTTTTCTTAAGATACAAGAAGCTCAGCTGTTTCATGTTTAATTGATGTGTTTTGTTTTAAAATGCTTTATTCTAAGGCTTTCTGACTCACTGCTTTATGTAGATCTTCATTACATGATTGAAAAAAAGGAGTGTATAGGAAGATATCAAATTGAGGGTGACTCATTAGTAACAAAAGATCTTACTTACGGTATAAATTTTGTGATTGTCAAAAGTTTGACCAATTAGAGCACTAAAGGATCTAATTACATGAAGCAACCAAGAATGTGTATTACTGAAGTGTCATCTGCCATAAGTAGTTAATATTTCTGTGCTAAAGAGAAATGCTATAAAACAATGCTATATGAAAATGTAGTAATAATGAAAACCAAGCATACTTCATCCTGAATGTACACTTTAAGAGAGGGAAGACTCCACTGTAGGTAAAAATATGTCAATGTTATTTTTTTTGCCAGATTTCTGTCCTTGTTGTATTAAGATCAAATCATATTTTGTCTGTCTCCAAACACGGGCCTATTTTCATTGGATCTTTGGGGGAAAAGAACCAGTCTGTATAGCTTCTGCATACTCTTCCTACTTATCTTTTTAGTTATTTCACATGATTATTTTTGCCTGGCTGTTGCATCATGTGCTAAATCTCAGAAATTTATTTTATGTGGAACTTCAAGTGAGAATTTTGAAGGCAGAATTATTCTCTGACACTATCTGCAGGTGATGTGTGCTCCACAACTGCTTATTTATTGGGAAATTTCAAAATGCTTCTGTCCATTAGTTATGCTGCCTCTGTGTAGAATGTTTGGGATTCCAAACCTTTGGGATTTATTATAAAGTTTCAGAAGTGGAAGAGTTCAACAGTAAAACTGTATTGTAAAAAAAAATAATAAAACCAAACAAAACAATGATTGATAAATAAAAAATATTTGCTTTTGGCCTCAGATCACGTAAGTGAGAAAATTGGCAACCACTTCTAAACTTCTTATGTTTTTATAAAGAGTTTCACCACTAAAACTAAATAACTAATTGAGAATGCAGATGCAACTTCCAATGTTTTCATTTCCTTTCTTTTGATTGTTTTGAAAGTTTCAGAATAAATGAATAGAGTTTTTATGTTTATCCTGCTAATGTGGATATTAAATCAGTTATTGCATGGCTATGATAACTATGTTTGAGAATGTCAACTGTGTTTTGTTCCTGTTTATAGCCTATCAGCTCCGTGTCTGCCAACCTCCAGCAAATGTACAAAATGCTGAAATTCTAGCTGAAGATGATGAGTTTGAAATAGGTAATATTAAAAAAATAAAAAAAAAAAAGGTGAAATTTGTTTATAAAATAAACTTGCTGTGCGCAGGGTGCTTTTCAGAATGGAAATTGTACTTGTAATATTTTATATTTTTATTTGAAAATACATTTTTTAAGAAATCATTCCTCTTCCCTATGGATCCTGAATCCCATCTATGTTTCAGAGATTGCATATAAGTATTAAAGTAACTCTTTGTAATTGACTTAACTTTAAAATACATTTTTCATACTGTTTAATATAAAACATTGTATTATGCTGGAACAAACAAAGAAAATCCATAAGAAAATATGTAGACAATGGTATATTCTATACCAGAATTAAGGTTCTTAGACCTAAAAAGAAAAATCAAATTTGTAAAAGTTATGAGGATCAGATAAGGGGATGACATTCTGACTTTTTGAGACATATCAATTATATTACTTAGTCACCTATATTTCAAAGAAATGTGATTTATATAATCTGATTTCAGATGTCTGGTCAGCTAGTTTTGCTCACGTGATGGGAATGAAAATAATTTTTTTTCGTATATACACCAGTATATGATTAGTTATATAGGTCACAAAGAGATATTACTTTTTCTTTTCCTTTTTTCTCTGTAATATGGACCAAAGTGAACTGCTGGGATATGCAAGTTTTTACTTTTATTGGTAGATAAAACTATATGAATTTTTGGTTTGTTAATTAAAAAATGACAATTTCTTATTCTCAGTGTGCCAAATGTAGATAGCATCAACAAATCCATTTACTATTTAATATTTTTCCCCTCAGGATTGTATGAATTACTGACTTGATCTTAGATCTTTATTTAGTTCCATAGTGGTTATACTATAAATTCTATTGCTTAAAGCTTTGTGGACATTTGGTTCACATAGCATCAGTCAAACCCAGACAACTTAGCAAACTATCTAACAAATCATGTGGTGAAAAAAAGTGATAGATGCTGCACAGTGTGCAACACAAAGCTCATTTACTACATTTCTTAGACTAATCAAAGTTGTTTATGCCAGAGGTCATTTAGCCCATTGTATAATATGGTGGTAAGAAACTTCATTTATCAATAATGTTTTCAAAGCTAAAAGTCCCAGTTAATTGCTGTTTAATGCTTCTTTGGTTTGTTTGTGTTTTGCCCTGTTTTGTTTTCCTGAGCAGGAGACATAATAAGGTACCAGTGTGAGCCAGGCTTTACCCTGGTTGGGAATGAGATTCTGACATGCCGGCTGGGGGAAAGACTTCAGATGGATGGAGCACCACCTACTTGTCAAGGTTTTTTCTCCTTTTTATTTTCCTTCTGCCAGACCACTTCATTGATGATTCCTTACATAAATTCTACATCTCTTTGCATAAGACAGCATACTGAGATTATTTCAGACTTTTGGAAATGTATCCCAATATATCACTCTTTGTTTTGTTTCATATATGTCAGATATTAATGCAAAATAGTTAGTAATCTTCTAATGAACTTCACAAGTTTAAAGGACTCCTGCTTTACTTCGTGAAAATAATTTTACAATTCCTCTTTTTTTTTTTTTGCAGGGAGTCTAATTTGGTAAAAAATGAGACTATTTCAGTTTATCTACAACATAATAGTATGAAAATTTATATGGAAATTTTTTTAAATGCTAAATTAACACCACATGGATTTGGGTGAACAGGTCCACAAAATAATTTTTCACTGCAGTTTTAAGTACTTGCATTTTTATTCAATATATTCTAAAGTACAGATTTTCTGTATATGTGTGTGCCTGTGTTTATTCATTTTTTCTCATATTGAAAACTGTGAATAGAGAGATAATGCCATCTCATTGTTAAGATCAAAATTATTAAAGTCCTGCCAGGCACTAATATCATGCTTTAAACCAGTCTTTATTAAGCTGAAATTTGATGTGTTGTGCCAGAAGATAATTTTTCCATAATTTAAAAAAGAACTGTGAAATTTTTCTTTCATACCAAACTGATTAGGGAGCTAATGAAGATAAACCTTACACATGCTTCATTAAAAAAATGGAATATCTTTGAGGTTCCAGTGATGGGCATGAGTTTCCGTTTTCTTACTAATTCTTCCATTTATATCTGGAAGAATAAGAAAGGACCTATCATTATAAACATGTATGATAAAGTCTTTTGAAGAAAAAAGAACAAACCAAAGCACCACAGCCTCATAAAAGTATAAGTTATGTAAACAAAAGCCATTTTGGATTCTGCTAGTTGCTGTGATATTCCTTTGTGATCCATCTGTTCCTGAGTTTAATATTGTAACATCTACAGCAGGATTAAAATACTTTCTCAAATCACTCATAATAAGTGCATTTGATTTACATCTGTATTATATGAAAAATACTGCCATCTGTTTTTTCTACCAATCTGATGTTTTGGTGTGTCCTTCTCCAGTAATTTTAATTCATTAACATATCCATAAAACAGTCATGATGAAAGATTTATTTGGCACTAGTAAATTAATTGTGAATAAATCTACTAGTTTTACAAATAAAACTTTAATATTTTACTGTTTCTTAGCAATTTCTAAAATTATAAAAGGGTGCACAATATAGATGTTAGGAAATTAACATCAGTCTATTAATTTTTAAAACTTTATTATTACTATATTATTCACCCAAGCTTTCAGTTGAGAGTTAAAAAAATTTATTGTATAAATACTCTTTTCCTCCACTCCTGGAAAGCTGGAAGGGTCTACTATAACAGCTGAATAAACTGTTTTCCCCTGATTTCATGGACAAAACCATGCAAAAGTCAAAATTATTCACTGCAGTAAGTCTAGGTCTTAAAAATGCAAAGTGAAATTGAAATGTGAGCTTCATAAGAACTTTTAACACTGATAATTTCTGAAAATCCAGGCATTTAGTTAGGTACAAATGTGTCTAGAAATAGCTTCAAACACCCCAATTTAAATTTATATCCTAACTCAGCAGACTTACAGCATTTAATAGGTGGAAAACCATAGTAACCTCCAGGCATTGCTTTAAGTGTTAAAATGATGTAATATTGGATATGGCAAATAGAGACATATGTGCTGGTCCTGAGGCATTCTGTCAGTTTGTGTTGCTGAAGGCATATTTGTATTCAATGCAAGACCCAAGACAACAACTCAGGAATCATGACTTCGGTTACCATAGTTAATCTTTTATGTCAGATATGAAAGCTAAACACTGGTTCCAATAATAAATATTAAATTGATGCTCTGATAATTTCTGTTTAAAGCAGAATGAAATTAACATAGTCTTCGGAGTTAGATTCAGAAAATTAAAAAGAAAATTGAAAAGGAATTTGTCAAATTGTATTAAAAATGACCAGTCCAACTGGTAATCTAGAATGATCAGCAGCATATACATATATGTATATATATATATATAATGTCTAAGTTTGAAGATCACACTATATAAGTTAAATTTCAATAATGAATGATGAATAGAGAGCTTTGTGGAATCTAATGGCAGCAAAAATACATGCCAGAAATCTCTGTCTTCCACGATTTTGCTATATCACATTGGTCTATGGATAAGCTGTAAGACACTACATAAGAGTCACTTTCAAGGAAAAATCTCAGTTCTTCTGTTAGTTCATATTTGTATTCGTTTATTAATTCTTTTCACTTGGTTGCGCATATGTTGGTTGCTGACCTTAATAGTGTTAATTCCTGATGCTTTAACCTTGTGCATATGTTATATGCTTTAGGCAATGTAAAGTGAATTTGATTGAATTTTTCTTTAATTTTCAACTTGAAATTGATACCTACATTCAAGATTAATCGATAAGTGAACCTGAAGAATGCTGCTGAGCAGAATTTAAATAACAATATATTAGTCTAGAATCTAATGTATTACAGTAAAGGTATAACAGAAAAAAATGAGGTAATCCTAAGAAAAAATATTGAAGAAAATTATATTTAAAATTTTTTTGGTAATTTTAATTATTACAGGTTAGTTTATATCACATTTAGTACCATTTAAAGATACGCAACTTTTTTCTCTGTTTTTCTCTGGTGTCAGTTGGATGAGCATTTCTTAAAATCCTTTCAGATTTCCTTTAGGTATGAAAGTAGTCACTAAATTCCCCAAGTTTAGCCAGTTCTTATCATCTTATTTAGTTAAAATATAGTATTTTCCATACAAATCATGTAACCTTGCCCTTAATTTTCCTTTAAATTAGCTTCTAGTTTCAGAATAAAATGAAAATTTCAGAGTAAGAAGATTCAAACTGTATTTTGCACCATGATTAGGGGATCCTGAGAAAATTCCTTAATGATGACTTAACTATATCTCAGATGCTTTTTCTCTGATTCATGTAAAACTTAGCTACCCAATTCCCAAGGGAATCTGTTTAAAAGAAAGAAGTCTTTAAATTCTCTATAAAATTCCTGAGGGATGTTTAGCTAAAAATCTTGAAATTAAGCAAAACTAGCTGCAAATAAATAAGTGCAGCCAGATTACTGTTGTGCTCTTCCTGCCACACGTTTATATAAATACATGTGTCTGTAGTACGTATAAAGCTGAGAGGATTACTTTGTTCATTTTCTTGTGATATGTGCCACAACTGGCACAGCACTGTAGTTTAACAGCCAGATTCCAGCCATATGAGTTTAATAAAGTGGGGTGGAGGTGTTGTATTCAATCTCTTCTTGAGTAATTGAAACAAACACAGGACATGAGAAACAACTTTTTAAGTTTAGCAGCTGGATGCTAATTTGCAACTGAGATACAAATATTTTTTAAGTATGTGGGCAGATACAGATTTTCAAGTTCAGTTTAGACATTTTTGCAGAGGGTTGGACTAGATGATCTTTAAAGGTCACCTCCAACCCAAATATTCTGTGATTCTTACAAAGTTTTTGTATGAAGATAAATACTCTTTTTCTACCCCTTTCTCTGCTTTTCTGTGTTATTTATCTCTCTTCATAGTCTAATAACTTTTTCAACATAAAACCTGATTTTTGTAATTAACGAGACAATATTATTTCCAGTGTTCTTGAGACAAATGAGATCCTATTATTTACCCTGTGTAACTCTGGACTAACTCATTTTGATGTAGGAGTTAGTTGTCAATATAAAAAGATTTCAAAGCTCCTGTTTAGCAGTGTTAGGTTCTGAATATACTGAAGGCATTTGTCCATATATCATGAAGCAAAAACATTAAAAAAAAAACCAAACTTACGGTAATATGGTAATATCAACTATTTCTGTTAAATGAGATTATTATTCTTGTAGACCTCGTGAATCCAGATAAATTCAAAATTAAATCCCTTCATCATATTTTAAATCACCACGTTGCTCAGTTTAAGGAAATAGAATGAGTAATGCAGTTCTTTTAAACTCAGGAAAATCTTATCAATCACATGAAACAGAAATAATGGGCTTTAGATTTTTTTTGCCATTTTTTCTGTTTCACAGTGCTCTGTCCAGCCAATGAAATGCGCCTGGATTCAACTGGAGTAATACTGAGCCCTGGCTATCCTGACAGCTACCCAAATCTCCAGATGTGTGCGTGGACCATTACTGTGGAAAAGGGTTATAATATCAGCATGTTCTTTGAATTCTTCCAGACAGAGAAGGAATTTGATATACTTGAGGTTTTTGATGGTAACTACAGGATGTATAACTTTGGATGATACCTTGTCTATATAATTGTATTTTTATATTGCTTCTGTCTAATTACTATTGTTTATGCATATCATAATTTTTCAGTATAAAAAAATATCAAGCAATTATTTTGATTTCTTATGCAAAAAAGAACCACTGGATTATTGTATTTTAAAACTGTGTTGCATGTTAGAAATAATTTTTGCTTTGAGCAAATACGTCCTTCCAGTTGTAACATACAATTTCAATTTTTTAATTCAAATTAATTTGCCATTTGCTTGAAGGATGTTTTGCATGTATGTTAATTGTATGCATATGGTTTATTATAGGTTATTTTAAACTTTGTAACTCCTTTTTTCCTTGTTTTTCCCTTCCTTCATACCAAGGACCCAATAGTCATAGCCCTTTGCTCATATCTCTCAGCGGGGACTATTCATCTTCTCTAAATATAACCAGCAATGGCCATGAAGTATTTCTCCGGTGGTCAGCAGATCATGGCACCAATAAAAAGGGTTTCAGGATAAGATATATAGGTATGCAAATGTGACTTTATAAAAAGTGCATAAAATTTCGATGTGGAACATTTGTTTATGTGAAAAAGGTAATATAAGCTGTGTTAGGTATGTTTAATTAACCAAACTGAAAGGAAATCTAATCTGTTCTGTATATATGAACCTAATGCCCCTCATCTTGTGAGGTAAAAACCCCCCACACATGTGCTCTGTAGAGAATTAATAAAAGAAAGAGCTTTAAAATTACATTAACAAGTTCTAAAGATAAACAAGGCAGCTTCCCCCTTCTCTGTCCCTTGTTTTTGCACTTGTGTGCCTCTTCATACTGGGGTGTTTTTCTAACTGGATCTTTATGCAGTTCACCATTAAGAATTTGGGTGGGACAGGGGAAAGCATTGCAACAAGGCAGAAGTGAACAGCTATAAAGTGGAAAAATCTAAGACCCTGAAGGGTTGAACTCTTTAATTTAAGATTCAACAAAAGCAGCAAGCAACATTAAAGGAGATATGTATTATAGTATGTAAAAAAGCCAGTATTTTATCCATTATTAATTCAAATTATACTTATGAATAGTTTGTGGAAATGGTACCTGAAAAAGTTAGATTTTAATAAAATTTCTTTTACAGAATTACTATATGATATTGATTTTATTGGAAAATTATTTTAATTAATCAAGCTAAAGTAGATTTGTTGCAATTTACTGCAATTGCACAAAATCTATATTTGATTTTTTATGATGACCAAAGATATGGAATACACACAAGGAACAGTACTGGGGATAGTATCTGCAGATACTAGAGAAGCTGTTGGCATAAAGCTCATTTCATAAGGTGGATAAAGAAATAAAGAACAAGTATAAAATTCTTTCTGCTGTACTTTTTTGTTTTTCCTCACTTAATTTTTGACTACTTCACAATAGAAGAAAAATAATTAGGATCATATATAGTGTGAAACTGTATCAGTGTCACTTTTCCCTTTAGGAGAGGACAGTTTTCTTAGACTTAAAACGTTTGTTGTTCATTAGGTAAAATTCACTGTTTACTAGACATAAAATGTATATGGTACTGATTTTCATTTCCCATAGTACCTGTTGGATGTGTTAAAAGAGAAAGAAGAGAAAATTCCTCAAAGTCTTTCCTTACAGGCAGTGAGAGAACTGTTGAGATGTAGACGGGAAATATTTTCTTTTCACACAGAAAATATTGGTATATTTTCTTTTACACTAAAGAAGTAGAGGTGTCTGTATTTTTCTTCTTTCAAGAAAGTATAAATCAGGAGACATTTAGTGCAAGGAAGAAAATATTTTCATAGTATGTGGCCTGAAAGATATAGCAGTAATTCTCAGTTTGCTTGTTGCTTTAATATTTGTTATAAGCAAACAGCCATATGACTCCGTTCTCATCAGAGGAAGCTTTCACATGAGAAAAACCTTGACCTGAAGTAAGTCATGAGACAAGGAAAGGTTTAAAGAGTGAGTGAAGCAGCAGTTCTCTATTTGCCTGAGAAAATAAATATCAAGTTATCAATGTTTCTTCAAAGTGTAAAGGAAACACTTGGAAACAAACTTCCAGCACAGTTTTCTTTCCTACAAAAAGGGAGAACATCCTTTAATCAATTTAATTAGTGATTAAGTTAAACTTTTATGCAAAGAAAATTAATCTTAAACTGGTTCCCAGGTTATAAGAGCCTTTCAGTCCCCTCCTATGACAAGATAGCCAAACCTAAATTACTTGGTACTCAATGAACAAGGGAGATAAAGGAAACAGAGTAAGTAACTAGTATTTAATGTCAGAGTCGTTTAGTACATAAATAATTTCAGATTATAAAAACTGTAACTCTTAGAGATATTTTTTGCTCTCATAATGAGTTATGACTTTTTTTCACAGTCTCTAGATAAGACTTCTGTAAGACTTACTGTGTTATAAATAAATCAAAAGTTAAAAGCAGATTCAGTACTTTTGCCATGGATTTATTGTGGCAGTCATAAATATAATTAAAATATATTTTAAAAGTTTTACTTCAGTTCAATGTATCAGAGAACTTATATGAAAGAACTTATTTAGGACCAGAAAGAAAGGACTATTTTAAAAGTATTCAGGATATACTAATTGTTTCCTTCTTTGTAAAATATGTATACAACTGAAATGTATCCAATTGCAATAAATTTCATCATAAACTAAAGTTCAGTAGCTTATTTGATTTAAAAAAGGATGGTAAAAAAAGAACCCAAACCCCAAAGCTATAGTCAATCATAAAAGTGAGCTATCACACTATTTTTTGGAGGCTACTGAAACCGGAATCTTATAAAGAGCTTATAAAGCTCAATTTTTATCACCTTTATATTTTGTGAAATTTCGTCAATGCATGCATTACCAGTACACAAAGCAAAACTTTTAGTAATGGTTTCTCAGTGTCCTATCAGAGTCCACTGAGTTCAACAAGAATTTCTGAAGAAATGTTGCCTGAACTCCAACCACATATTTTCTTCATTGAATGTTTATGTTTAAAGCTCTGTACTGCAGCACCCCGGAGTCGCCCCCGCACGGGTTCATTGTCAGTCAGACAGGTGGACAGCTCAACAGCGTGGTTCGCTGGGCCTGCGACCGCGGCTTTCGGCTCATTGGGAAAAGCACTGCTGTGTGCAGGAAGTCTCCGTATGGGTATTACTCCTGGGATGTTCCAGTCCCAGCTTGTCAAGGTAAATCCTTTTATTCAAAAAAATACACTCTAAGAAATTTTCTTTTTTCCTCTTCTAATGCAAGCCATCAGTTTTCTGGCTTAAAATGAATAGCAGGTACATATTTCACGGTCATACTTCTGTGCTGAAATTTTTCAACTCTGTAAAAACAAATGTACTTCTAAGAAACAGTATTTCAAGAGGAGCTAATAAGAATGACATACAAAAAACAGTGCTTTAACATTTAGTGAAAAATATTTAAGAACTTCATTTTGGTCTAATAATAATTTTTGAAATTTCAGATAAGTCTTCAAAATGCTGGTATTCTTTGAGAACTAATATAATTAAGGTTTTCCAAGGTCTGTGTATATTTTTCATGTATATCTTTGGAACTGGAACTGTGTTTTGAAGTTTATGAAAAAGGAATAGATTTTAATGTTTCAGTTTGATTAACAATCAAGCTGGCATATAGTGACCAAACATTTCTGTGATAGATCTATTTTTAGGGAATTTTGGATATTTACTATTTATCTTTTTTTTTTTTTCTGTCAAAGTATTTGATATGACACTAAATTATCTTGATATTTTCATATGTTTTCCCCTAACTGAAAGGTAATTTTCATAGAATCATACAAGGATTTACTTGGAAGGGACCTTAAAGATGTAGTTCCAATCCCTCTGGAATGGGCAGGAACACTGTTCACCTCGACGTGGTTGCTTAAAGCCCATCCAACCTAGCCTTGAACACTTCAGGGATGGAGCATTCACAGCTTCTCTGGGCAACTTTTCTATGCATTTCCCCCTGTGTGAAATTCAGCTCAAAAACTGCTGTAAACTAAAATGACAGTGGGTGATCCTTGGGCCATCTATTGTTTATATAAAGTCTGTTATCAAGCGTTGCTGGGTTGCATCTTGTTTCTTAAAAATTTAAGGTTAAGGGAGGGATATATTTTTCTTGTGCCACAAGATTGACTGTTAACATGGATCTTATGACTCAAAAATTATCAAGTCAGTACTGGAGATTTTTGAATACTGAAGGAGTAATTAATCTCAATGGTAGATATGGAACGTCTCAGGTTTCAGCTAGAATGTATCTGATATATATTTTACTAATGGGTAAAAGAGACAGAATGTGAATTATGTGCATTACATGAATTAACAATATTGTAGAATTTGTTGGTGTGGAATTGTAATCAATGCTGTTTACATGTTACAAATACTTTGCAAGTGGATATTAGTTTTATGCACTGCTGAATGCTGGCCCTGATGTAACATAGTGGACATTGTTTGGGCAACTCTTGTTATTGTCTCAAAGTTCTTATTATCATTAATGTGCTTTTGAAGGAAGAGGTTAAGCTAGGCCAGTTATGGAATAAACAGTGTTATTTGATGATACCTTGGTTATACAAGCATATAGTTATCATCTTGGAATGGATAGATTTGCCTAATCTGCAATCCAAGCTATTGAGGAATTTAAGAAATAATAAACATGGTCACATGTTTTCATTTTAGTGTCATAGAAGTTGTTTCTTTCCTTGGTGATGGCAAGTGAAGTGGTACAGTTTTATCAGATGTTCAGTAAAAGGTGGAAGATGGACATGCTCGTTTAATTAACTTGTCACTTTTTATCTCCCTGGGGTCATATCCTCATACTGCCTAGAGCTTTGAACTCAATTACAGTTTCTTGGGGTCTTCCATTTCCTAATAATGGTTTTCTTATTTTCTTCTAAATGTGTGTTTGTTTCTACTTGCAAATAGTTACTGTGACAATCATTAGGTATATCTTCTTGTGGTTGCCAAGACAGGGTGGTAGCAAATTAGAAATAGTTTTCTATGATCTTGTCAGCAGAATGTGTCTGTACTATGGTTTTTGTTTTTTTGTTGGTTTTTTTTTCTTGAATTTGTATGTCATATGCAAGGGTTTTTTTTATGACCATGCAAGAATATTTTAACATTGATTCTTACACCTCTGTTCTGCAAGTTATTAGAGGACTGGTGCTTTACCTCTGTCTTAGCTGTGATTATTAGCTTTGGTACTGTGCCACATGGTTGTTATATTGCTTATGAAGCAGATCAGTTTTATGTCAGATCAGCTCCCAGTAGGGGAAAAAATAGATTGCAGGTTTTTTTTTTCCAAGTATTTATACATAGTCTGAGAGGATTAACCTTCCTGTGCGGGCATGATAGGTACTTTCTTAGGGCTCAAGATTTGACTTCAAAGTAAGGTACTTCAGACCTAAATGCCTAAGCCCTTTTTTTTATTTACTTTTTTTTTAATTTCTGACCTACATTAGATACATAGTTTTAGAATGTGGAAAAGGGTTAGTTTTTATTTTTATTCCCGAAACAGACAGAATATTACTTAGAACCAGATCCTCTCTTGGAACATTATTTTTGTTAAAGAAAAGAAATAAAATAGTAGCTTATGCTTTTATTTGCAGTTTTCAACTTTCTTCTCTAAGAGAGAGAGGATCCAGCAAGGAGAGGTGATGTGCTGCACCTTTTTCTCAGCAACACACAGGGTCTGATGAGGAATGTAAAGCTGAAGGGTGCAGTGACTGTGAAATTATAGAGTACTAAATTCTTAGAGCAGTGAGATGGATGCTAGCTACCCTTGACTTCAGAAGAGGAGGATTTGACCACTTCAGGGATTTGCTTGGTAGAGTACCATGGAATAAAACCTTAGATTTAAGAGGGGACCAAGATAACTGGTTAATAGCCAAAGGATCACTCTTCCAAGCTCAAAAATGTTGTGTCCTCAGAAATGTTGTCAAAGAGAAAGTCAGGTACAAACTCCAGGACATGTGCCTAGATAAACAAGGAGCTCCTGGACAAAATAAAATACAAAAATGAAGCATAGAGAGGTTGGAAGTGAAGACAGGCATTCTGGGAGGAATACAGACAAATTGTCCAAGCAACCATGGATGAAGTTAGGAAAGCTAGAGCCCTGATAAAATAAATCTGTCCAGGGCTGTCAAGGGCAACAAGAACAGCTTCTAAGGATACATTGGTGGTAAAATGAAGACTAGGCAAATTGTGGGCCCTCTCCAGAAGGATACGGGAGACCTGTTTACCTGGGACACGGAGACAGCTGAGGTACTCAGCAGTGGTTTTGACTCAGTCTTTGCTGACAAGTGCTTCAGTCTCACTTCATAAGTCACAGCTGAAAAAGACAAGGGCTAAAAAAAGCCTACAGGAAACCTGGAGGGGGACTTTCTGCAAGGGTGTGCAGCGATATGATAGGTGGGAATGGCTTTAAAATGAAAGAGGATCAGCTCAAATTACAAAGCAGGAGGGAATTCCTTACTGTGAAGGTGATGAGGCACTGGAACAGGTTGCCCAGAGGAGCTGTAGATGCCCCATCCCTGGAAACATTCAAGTCTAGGCTGATCTGGGCTTTAAGCAACCTGATCTAGTAATTGATGTTCCTGCCCATCGCTGAGGGACTGGAACTAGACCTATAAGGCCCCTTTCACCCCAGGCCATTTTATGATTCTATGATTCAATATTTTCAAAAGGGTATTTTCTTTCTGCTTTCCAGGTGGAAAAGATAAAATGTTGAAATGTAATTTTATTACTGTGCCAGAGGTCACAAAGTACAAGTGATGGAAGAAATCTGAACATTAACCATACTCGTGTTTCTCAAACTGGTGCCTTACTAATTCAACCATGCTGGTCACATTTTTTTCCAGATATTTTCTATTCCCTTTTCTTTATTATCATCTGCATTTTGAATGGTTAGCTGCAGAGTTATGAACCCTTGTTCTTATTTTTTACTTCCTCCATCAAAATGCAAAAGCTTCATTTGATTCAATTCCCTAAAATTTTAAGAGAATTTATTAGCATACTTAAAACACACATTAATGAGTTAAAAATTATTTTTTATGAATTGAAGACTACTTATTTTTCAATGCATAGGCTCTCTGAGGAAAGTGGAAACTGACATTGAAGATATTAAAACTTTGTCTTTCTCTCTACTCAGCGATATCTTGTGGAATTCCTAAAGCTCCCCTAAATGGTGGGATATTAACTACAGATTACTTGGTTGGCACCCGTGTTACTTATTTTTGCAATGATGGATACAGGCTATCAGCCAAAGAGCTCACTACTGCAGTCTGCCAGCCTGATGGTACCTGGAGCAATCACAATAAAACACCTCGCTGCGTAGGTGAGTAACATGTAAAAAGTCTCTGGTGAGTAAAACCCTGTCTGTACATTTTGTTTCTTTATCCAGGGCACAGATCTTCACATGGGTTGAACTTCCATCTTGAGGTTACTTTAATCTATGAATTATTGCTGGTATTAGGTTATTATGAAATACATATATGAAGTATATGCAACTAAGACATGCTGAAATTTAACAGCATAAGCAGAATAAACATGGTAGAGGTTATAGAATACAATCAAAAAATAATTAATTTACAGTTAAATCAAGATTAATGGTTACAGAGATTTTCTGCAAAACTCATCTCTTCAGTGAGAGCTGCACAATTCATATACTGTTAACAAACTCTTTTGACTATCCAGAATTGCAAAGCCACTGTGATAATTATTTGAAACTGCTGCTTATTATTTATATTCATCCCATTATTATAGTTCTACACCATCTAAAGCTGGGGGAACATCACTGCAGAGGAAATGCATTTAACTCCCAAAACGAAGTGGATATCAGCAGTTACAAGTGGGATATGAAAACCCATGTGTTTGTAAGAGCAATACAGGGATGTCAAGGTCTCATGCATATTAGGATTTGGATTATCTCACCCAATGAATTTTGGAAATGAAAGCAAATTAACAGAGAAGTATTTTTCAAGGAATTCCCCTTTCTTTTTTTCTTCTTGTTCTTAAAAACTTCATTCTGTCATGCATTTTCCTCTTTCTAAAGAACCAATGAAAATAGAGAAAAACAAAGTAGGAGAAATTTTTATGCTTCTTATACTATATTTATTATGTTAGTGTTGTAGAATGTTATTGTTCCATTTCTGGAGGAAGAACACTTAGAATTAAGAAATGAGACAAAAATATAGAGCTGTTGATAAAACAACTTGAATATGGGTATTATTTTACCTGTCACCAAGGTGCAGCCTCTCAAAAAAGTCATATCTCATAGAGTTTACCTGGGTAGAAAAATAATTCCTCCATTTAAATGTCCTTGAAATTTTAGTAAAGATTCTGGTGCCTGATGTAAAATGTCACAGAAGGTCCACCTAAAGCGAATTCAACCACGGTATAGCTCCTATCTACACCAACTGCATCACTCTGCTTACACAATCCTTGCTCTTTCTGGATGATTATTAATTGCATGAGACAACTCATATGTGCTAATCACAGGCAATTTCAAATACAGCCTTAGTTTTCAAAGATTATGTCACTGTGTTTAAAATACTTTTTTTGATTAATAATGGTACAGATTTTCCAAATTTGCCTGTACTAAGCCACCAATAACTGTGTGTTTTTGTTATTTTCGAAGTTGTTACATGTCCGAGCATCAATTCTTTTACCCTGGAACATGGAAGATGGAGAATAGTGAATGGTTCACATTATGAGTATAAAACAAAAGTAGTTTTCAGCTGTGATCCTGGGTATTATGGTTTGGGACCAGCATCTATCGAGTGTCTTGCTAATGGCACCTGGAGTTGGAGAAATGAGCGGCCTTACTGCCAAAGTGAGTACATGTTGTATCTGCATCTGCTGTAGAGATTTCAGGAGTAAATATTTTATTAGGTGAATTAGAAATAAATTAAGTATTCAAAACAGTTAATTAGAATAAGTGTTTCTAGGCTGGAATTCCTGGGTATCCGAAAGGTTGTTATTTACAAATATAATACATTGGATTCAGTGACAAGGACATATCTGTATGTGTGTGCATTTGCACATATCCACATCATTCCTACCATTAGCTGGTATGCTGATAACCTGCAAGAGTTCATTTTCCAAAAAATAAATAATTGATATTCATAAATTTAAACTAACTAGAGATGTAGCTATACTTGTACTTCCCTCCCCTAGTGCTGTGTAAAGCACATTTCTTTATAAATTTAAAGTTAAACATCTCTTTTTCAAAACTGTGGGGTTTTGGTTACACTTTGAAGCCACAAAACTCTTTCTCTTTATGGGACACTGTGTGATGTTCGCTCTGACAGAGTGGGATACAGCTGTGCTTTTGGTACCTATATCAAAAATGTGTGTATCTGCATCTTTATGTATTAATCCACACATATCTAAAAAGTCTGTCGATAAGCTAGATGACTGTGACTTAAAATATATTTATGATTTATTGGCAATATATATGAAAAAAATGTTTAAAAATGCAGTTTCAAAGACAGATTAATTATACTGGAAATTAACCTTAATTTTGAGTTATTTATAACTGGAAATCTAATATGTAATTTAGAGAATTTTTAAAAGTTAATTGCAATGTTTCATCTCTGCTAGTGTTAAAAATACTGTGTATATGTCTGTATTGATATCTCTGTGTATATATATTCTACATACTGAATTTGTATTTGTATCCCTTTTTGCTTTAAAAGACAAACTACTTTCAGCTATGTTTTTAGAAGCTTTGTTTGAAATATTATGACTTATTTTCTTCTAGGCATAAAGTGTGCTACCTAATTCCAGCCTCTTATTTACTACTAATGAATTGTTTTTGTTAATTATTAAAAGAAAATTGGTAAAGAAAAATATTATTTTGATGGAAAAGATGCTTTCAATTGTAAATAAATAGCAAGAAATTCCATTAATATCATTCATTCTTTATAAAAATGTCATGTGTGAATGCTAGAGTAAGCATTTCATTATGACCTAGAAGATCAAAGTGGCCCCTTTCCAAAGAAGCATTGCTTTTAAAGGGATAGCAATTGTGATGTTCCGATATGCAGAAAGTACTTGATAAAACCAAGGTAATTAAACAGCATTTAATAATGTTCTGAGTGGCTTTTTTAACTTTACAGAGATTATTTTAATTGTTCTTCCCCCTCTCTTAAGTATAATTTCTGGGGAAGGAATAGTTTTTGTTTGCAGGTTTTTAATCTGTGATTTCTACAGATTTCTCCAAAATACTTCAAGGTGTGAAATTTATTTATCTGATTGACTGGTTGATAACTACTGTTGGTTGATAGGCATTATTGTATATGTGTTTGTGGTTCACAAGCTGTTCACTTGTGTTTGGTTTTTTTCGCCTTGAAGTTATTTCCTGTGGGGAACTTCCTACACCTCCAAATGGGAATAAGATTGGAACTCAAATTACATATGGATCTACAGCTATATTTACGTGTGACTCAGGATACATGCTGGTTGGCTCTGCAGTGAGGGAATGTCTGTCATCTGGACTCTGGAGAGGAATTGAGACCAGGTGTTTAGGTATGCATACCTTTGTCATGACTTGTCCATTTGCTTTCTCTCTGGGAGACAAAAGTAAGGAACGTGTTCTGCTTGTGTTTTTCTATTAGCAGATGCCTTGAAGAGAGCTCTGCATGTGTGTGTCTGGGCCACATTGTTTTTCTCATCAAATTATAACTGTGTTTATATTTTCTGAAATTTTAATATCTTCACAATGTGCAAAATCTGTGTTACTGTATTTTTGTATATGTCTTTAAAGCAGAACTATACATAAACAACAAGACATGGATTCCATTTGTGTCAGCTCTAATACATATCAGCAAAGTATCTGCAGAGTAGATCTAAACTAAGTTGTTGTGTTATAGAATTAAACTGTATTCTTGAAAAGATACAGAAGGAGGAAAAAAAAAGTTTGTGGAAACTTTGACAGGACCACTACAGCCTTATTTCTGAGAGAAAGTCAGTATCCAGACACTTCTTACAGATTTTGAGACCCTTTACTTGTGCAAGGTTGGGCATCTTCTCGTATTTAATATACTCAGACACCGTTGCCTGAGTTATTTATGAATGAAATGAATACATGAAACAATTTCAGGGCTTCTTTCTGATTCATTATCATGTTGATAATGAATAACCCTTGAGCTGGGTTATTGTATTTACTGTAGAGACATAGGTTTTAACTCTATATTTAACCAAAATTTTATTTTTAGTTGAAATCAAAAGTGTGCTTGTATTCTGATTTAGAATGAAATATATGTCATATTGTGTTGGTTAGTTAGTAACAGAAGAAACACGCGGGTCACAGAGCAGCAGTGGTTTCATTAGGCAGGACCGACCAAAAGTCCTGCCTTTCTTTATTTACCTATTTTTATAGGGTTTTAAGGACAGTCAAAGATTGGTGAAAGGGGTCAACACCCCTGAAGGTTTACAGGACAAAGATATGGTCAATCATCTTTCTTCACCCCAGGGAAAGGAATGAAAAACAATTCCACAAGTGCAAAACAATCCTGGTTGGTTAAGGAAAACAAGGACCATGTTTACAGAACAAGCATGGGAAAATACAGCTACAGTGTTACAACTTATGGGGCCCTGTAAAACCAGGGCGACAATATTATATCTTGTTGTTTGTAGAGGCATGAATATATAACAGAATATCCATAAACTGATTCTTTCAGAAAACTGAGCTAGTATATATATTAAATATAGGGGTTTGTTGCAGTATATCTTTGTACAGATTGCCATTCACCTTTTCAAACTTCTTTCCATCCCAAATAATTTTTCTTCTGTAAAACAGCATTATTTGCTAATGTTCACTTAAGTGAATGACTCATGAATGAGCAAAAGTGTTGCTTATCAAGCTACAAGTCTGAAGCTGGAATGTTCCCTGACATGCAGCAGAGAGGGAGAGAGGCTTTGTTTATATTTCAATTTTACAATTAAAACCATTTAACAGAGGAGAAGAAAAAAAAAATCTTCATGTTTGATATTATTTTTATTCTAAATTGCCAGCAATTACAAGATGTTCTAAATCTAAATTTTTGAAACACCGTAGCATGTGCGTAATCAAAATGTTCTGCTTTTTTTTCTTGTTTCCCTATTTATTTGTTTTTATTTTTATTGATTTTTCTGCAGAAGTTACAGTTGTTGAAGATTGAAGAAATTTAAAAATTTTCCTCAGAGAAATATTAATCTAAAACCAGATAAATTTCATGCTATTTGTGAATAGCACCTTGGAAAAATACTTGCATTTAAGAATTTTGCCAAAATAACTTCATGCCAAGTGAAGATCAGCACAGAATTAATTTAATTTCTTCTACCTTTGCCTGTAGAAAGAAAATTGTAATATAATTTAATAGTAGTAACAGGTTGCATAATCTTTACTTGGAACCTCAAAGAGGATCCCTTCTTCTCAGAAGAGATTCATTATTATTCAGTTCATATACAATAATGTCCAGTTAAGAAAACAACCATATAACTGGGGAAGAAAAACAGTAAGCTAAACCACAGCTATTGGTTTATAGGATTTATAGGACTACAGTAAATCTTATAATGTTTATCTTTAAAGGTTTGTTATGGCAAATTGTTGAAGACAGCATGAAAACAAGTATTAGTCAGAAAATCAGAATATAAATCATATATAACATGCAAAAAATGTATTCCTTGCTGGAAAAAAACCCAAAAACAGAGCAAAGCTAGTGACAGAGCAAATTTATAAAAGGGAGAGAGTAATGGTTGCCAAGATTTCTCTTGCAACAACGCTGCCTACTGTGTTACATCACTGTGCAGGAATGAGCTCCCTGCAGACTCAGAATAACTCTGTTCAATTCTTGTTTCTTCCATAGGGAATTTGAGACTTAAGATAGAGGGATGAGCTCAGCTAATGACAAATCAGAAATAAGAAATATTTTTGGGAAAGTTGTTGTCAGAAAGGAAATGGAGGAAATGGGGGGCGTTAAAGACATATTAGAATGTGGGAGAAAGGAGATCAAATACAGCAGGATGACCTACAGAGTGGGTATTTTGATGGTTCAAGAAATTAATTTTTGTGCAACTTATCAGTAAATTCTGGTATTTGTTTTCAATAACTGAAAAATAGTCAGAAAAAAGGCTAATTTCACTATCTCCCTTTGATGTTTTCTGCTCTCAACTGTAAACCTTTTTTATCATTTATCTTAGTGCCTTTCCACTTTTACTTTCTGAAAAATGTAGTTGTTCTTAGACTGAAGTGATTACCAATGTATTTCTGTTTTAAGTTTTGAAGATGCCCTTGGGAGTACACTCAGATGACATACATTAAATCCTACAGGATAACATAATACCCTTTTCAAACATTTTGTTTAAAAATGCAATTATTTTTTTTCAAAAGTGCTACTGAAGTAATTACATTTAACTGTTGTGTTAGATAGCCTGATTTTAATTCCAGGTATGTGTAATTTTAAAAATGTATGAATGGTGGAATAAACAAGAATCTAAGTATCTGCAGTAGAACTTTAAACTAGTTCGTGGTGAACCTAATCAGATACAGATGAGAATTAGAACTGAGGTAAGCTTTAAATCACCAAAAACATTGACTAAAATCCAAGTTCTGTTATTCCATGACATTGTGAACAGTAGTGCATTATTTTAATGACAGCCATAATAGTGTGAGAATATGAGGACAGGTTTCACAGCTCTTTTTTTGTCTTTTCTCATTCTGGCTTCTTTTACTAAAAGACGGATAATTTATGGATAATGAATCTGGCAAAATCTAGAACACTTAACACAACTGCCTTCGTTTCTCAATCTCACTTTCTTTTTCTTTAGATAATACCTAAATGACGAAGTAGTACTTAATCAATAATCACATTATAATAGTAGGAAATTGACTTCTTGGTCCTTATTCTCCATAGGTGATGAGAAGAAACAATGGTCAAATTGAAAAAATAAATAAAACAAAACAGAATAGAGCTTCTGAATAATTCTGTTGTCAAAGTTTAAAAAACTAAATGTTTCAGGATATCTTATTGTGAAAAAATAACTTTCAACTTTTAGAATAAAATAACAGGCAAAGATTAAAATGATGACAGTTGTTTCTCCAAGGTTACAAACTGTCTCTCACAATTTATTATGCTTGATCTTTTTCTGTACTGGTAACACTGAAACTGTCTATGTCATAAATCCTGAGAAACATTCACAAACATAGAATAGATTTTAACTGAATATTCTACTTATAAAAAGAGACTGAAAAATCTGTGATTTTGTTATACATTTTCCTCTTGGAAAACTGCTTAAATATTCAACAAGAAAGTGATTATTCTTTTATCTGTTTACATGAAAACTTTGTATATTTACAGTATTTACTGATAATATATTCAAAATTTTATATTTTACATTATTTCCTTTATGACATTAATTTTATTTAATTTAATGACAAGAATAACATTGATCATAAAAACATATACTATCATACTTTTAAAAGCTTAGATTTTTTTTTCCTGTATTTATTTTAATGCCTCTAATCAGATATTTAGTAAACTGGGCATTTCCTAGAGTTGAAGGAAATCAGGTCTACCTCAATAACTCTGTAGCACTTTCAGATAAACTTTAGTATTAACTAATATATGAATGGTGAAAAACATTTCCTAAGATTTCTGTAACACTGAATTTTTTTTCCTTTTTCTCACTAGCACTATTTTCAATTTTTTTATTAGGTCAAAGAAGAAACACTCTCAGAACATTACTTTTACACATCATGATTTGAGGATCAGGGCTACTTTTTCGTCTTTTATTTTTTTTCCCTAAAGGATTTTTTTGAGGATATTTGTTGCCTTTTAAAATGTTTTGTGTATTATTTTGGTTAACATTTTAGACAGCTTAGTCAAAAACATTGAACAAAGTAAAACTAATGAAGAAAAGTATAGCATGCTTTAAAAAGTCTTTCTGTTAGATATAGTTCTTCTTATATATAATGGAAAAGCTCTTTTCTTAGATTATTACAAAGAATTCTGATTTCTTTCTAGGACCTTACTGTTGTACAGTTGGCAAGAGAAGCAACACGCAGGTTCCAGAGCAGTAGTTGAATCTCCAGGCAGGACCAACCAAAAGGGCCTGCCCTTCTTTATTCTCTTATTTGTATATGTTTCTAAAGACAATCAGGGATTGGTGAGAGGGTTTAACACCTCTGTAAGTTTACAGGATAATTACATGGTCAATCATCTTTCTCCACCCCAGGGGAAAGGAATGAAAAACAATCTACAAGTGCAAAACAATCCCGGCCAGTTAGGAAAAACAAGGACCATGTTTACAGAAAATGCATAGGAACCTGTACTACAAAGTTACAACCATGGAACCCTGCGAAAGCAGGGCAACACCTTACTAATTGTCAATGTAATGTACAAAGTTCCATACTTCTCTTTGGCAGGTGTCTAACTGTGCTTCTCTCACTTGTGCTAGTTATATGACTGATAGTAATTTTAAAAGTTGTTTAGACATCTCATCAATGAAAGCTACATGAAAAAACAGCAAAAAATATGATTTTCAACCAATACTTAAACTCAGAGGAAAGATATCTTATGCATACTTTTCTTTTTTGTTGATTGGTGAGCTTACTCCAGATTTTCACATTTCTTGAACTTGTGACTCTATCCTCTCCATCTCAGCTGTTCAACACCGTAATTTCTCTCTCCATTCTTCATAACATCTAAACATCCTGATAAAAGAGATCTCTTGTTATTCTCTCCCTTATTTACTAAAAGTCATTGCTGTTTTTTCATACGGGATAGACTCAGCAACTTCTGGTACAAGAGTTTGTTCAGTTCTGCATATTAGTATTAAATCTCAAATAAGGAAAAATGATGAAATATGATTAAATTTTTAAAGGTCTGTAAAATCTCATATTTTGTTGTTAATTATGACGTGATTAAATGATGTTAATTGAGTTCATTTGGAGAACACTTTTATGAAGAGTCCATATGAATTAAAATGCAAAAATGAAAAGTGAAGTTTATTTGATTAATAAGGCAGAAGGAAGTGTGGTTCCCATACATGGCTAATACTGGAGGAGCTTTCATTAAAGGCGGGTGGATAGAAGTAAAGAGTTGTTTAGGTTAGTGTGTACATTAAATGTCAACATTTGCACTTCCTAAACAATAATATCAGGAATACCTTTCATCTCTTCTCCTAAGAGAAAGGTTATACTTCACATACTGTGTCTTTTCCTGAATTAACAAATAATACAGCAGACTGAGCAGCTCACGAGATAAATAATTGATTCTGAATTATCTACATTTGCATTACATATGTTTCAGAGAATTTTCCTTGGACTATATCTGGTCGAGTCCTCTGGGCTAAATGCCATCATTACTCATGGTTCAAAGTTGTCAAAAAGATCTGTCAATAATTTTGAACACTTTGGCTCAAAAAGGAAATGGAACACATGTTTTGTGCACCAAGTTGAGCTTCTCAATGTGCTTGCTCTGACAGGAAGCTAATCTGTTCATAGTAAAACCACTCAGCTCATTTAAGAGTTAGGAGGAAGATCTGAACCAAAATTCTAATGTAGACACAACCTCAGATATATTAGCTGGGAGATATTTATCCTTGTTTTACTCAACTCTTTTTTTATACAAAAACACTGGTTTAAAATGCTAATGAGTCATTGTTGGAATCTTGTTACTCGTAAAAGAAAAACCAGTTATCCATCAGCTCTGTAAAGAACAATGTCAATAGAGTAAAAGAATAGCAGACAGCATCTGGGGCAAAGTAGCCATGTAAGCTAACAGCAAAAAATGTTCAGTGCATTAATCTATCCGTTGTAGTTTTCATATTTTTCTCAATCAGCTTTCAGTCACTGAAAGGTTTCTGTGTCTATATAACCTCTGAAGTGTAACCTCTCTGCCACTATTTTCATACTTGAAATTTCTAGAAAAATATATAAGCAACTAAATTCTTCATCTTCACTGTTTTTAAATATATTTTTTAAACTCTTGGTATTTCAATTAACAGGGGTTCTGTGTCTCCAGTGATACTGAAATATATCTGGAGTTAGCTATATGCTTCTCTTTGTTCTTCAGTACTACTGTATAATAATAACTAGACTTTCAAATTAGGTATATGATGTTTCATCTTTAAAGAATTATTCAACTGTTTCAAGGAATTCAGCAGAGAACTTCCCTCTGTGGGCCATGGATTATAAAAGATTTAAAATAACTTTACCATTCATCCTGAACAGTTTTAGTATAGCTTGAACAGCTGTCAAGATGAGGTTCTTCTGAAAATAGCAAGAGAAATGCCCCAAGCCGTGTTTTGTCCAGGGCTGTGCCGTCTTACATCTTTTTATGAAATGCTAGCCCTGTAAAGAAGAAAAAAAATGCCAGGAAATAATTCTTCCCTTTTCAGCTGAGGTCATCTTGACAGGTTAATTAACGTTGTTGAATAATAAATAACATAAATCTCTGTTTTCAATAATACATTGGTATGCAGATTTGTTTCACTACTGTGCTCATGTTTGACACCTCTGACAACTAAAATAAGCCTGGGCACGTTTTTGCCATTTAATGTAAAGATTCTGTATTCATTTATTCCTACTCTTTTCATCTCATAGAACAACCTGCAGAAAAGAAACCTCATTTACAACTACGGTTTCAAAGGTTCTGACACTAAGTTATTATGCTCATTCTTCATTGCTAGAGCTGGATTTCATGTCAAATTAGGTAATTTATTTGGTGCTCACATGTTATTAATATCCTTCATTCCCAATCTTTGACTAATTTTGTTTTTAATAGTGTTTCATGCAATTATTCTTCTCAAGTTTTGCTAGACTAGAAATTGAGAGTGTTATATTTCTTATTTCCCCTCTCAAATCTGCTACTCAGTAAAACCTTCACATTTAGTCTCTTTTAATACCTTTTTTTCGTAATTTTCACCCAAAAAAATTTGGTAATTTTGTCTTTGCAAAAGTGGCATCTTTTGATTCAGTATTACAAGTTACGGGTTACATTAAGACCCAGAGATCTCATCTGGATTCACAGAACTGCTACAAAAGTCTTTTATTTCCATGTCGTAGGGAAAAATGGAACTACAACTGATCTTATGGTACAGCACCAAAATAGAGATATTGACAGTGAACAAAGCAGTCATAGAAACATCTAGAATATCTTAGCCTAAAGTAGTCTAGAATCCAAATTTAGTGTGAAGCCAGCTATTTACTACCAGGATATTAGAATATACTTATTTGTCACAAAGCCCGTAGAGTAAGAGTTTAAAGGAAACTCCTGAGAAACAATTTCCATCAGGAATGATCATAAAAAACACCAGCATATACAATAATATATGTGAGCGTATCCTTAATGTATCATAAACAGCTTGGAATTACTTTCTTAGGTAGCTTAATAGAAAAATGTTAAAGGTAAGAATTCTACTTAATTAATGAGAAGAATTTTAGAAGAATTGCAACAAATCCAGAATAGAACTGAAGAGAAATTAAATAGTACTTGCTTTTCCAAATACAGGTGTTGACAGTGATAGAGGTTTTTGTTGGTTTGAGAAGCATTTTGTTTTTTCTTCCTCTATGCTTTTTTTTTCCTCTTGATATTGGAGAAGTAATGATAACAACTACTATAAGCTGAGGTCGTTATTTCCTCTGGCAGAGAACATCTCTATGGATGTGTAAAATAGAGTGGGAAAATAAAGCAAAGAATAAACATTCTGAAAAATATTAATGAGCCCTAGCTGTATTGTATCTTAGGGAGTTTACTCATCTGCATGAATCAGTGGAAACTCCAGTAAAGTTCTCCAATGTTCTCTTAACAGGAACTATGTACACCATTATATGCACTTCTCATAGCAAACATAGTGAACTGCTTACCACATGCACCCACATGACAGTTCTCAATTATTTGATATGAAAGTAAAAAAAATAGTGCTGAACCCATCCTTTTAGGGATTGGATTGTTTTTGGTTTTGAGGGTTTTTTCTGCTTTTTTTCTTAGGTTTGGTTTTAATGGGGTTTTTTATATCTCTCAGTCACACTAAACTTCCCCTGGAAAGCAGAGTAAAAACTGGCAAAAAAACCTGCAAATCCCCAAGTTTTTTTGTTGTTTGTTGTTTGCTTGTTTTGCTTGGTTTTTTTTGGGGGGGAGGGTTTTGGTTTTTTTTTAATTTGAGATAAAAAATAATGCCACAAGTCTGGTATATCCTGTTTTTAAATTATATTTACTTCATTAACACTGTCACTGATTTTGTTATGACAGAACTACAGTTTTATAATACAGCTTTATAATATTCCTCATTAATTCAGTTTTTATTTGTTTTTCAGTTTAGAAATCTTACATAGGGATAGGAGTAGGCCCTCGTGTTTTAAAAATATCTTTCTTTACTAGCAGTGAGAAGTTCACAATTGGTCATGCAATATAGTTAGTGCTCCAAAGATATAACTGTTATACAGAGTGGGAAGAAATAATCAAGACAGAGGAATTTGAAGTAACAGAATCGTAGAACAGCCCAAGTTGGAAGGGAATTTGAAAAAATCATTTGATCCAACATTTCATGGTAAAGAGAGATGAAATGGGATTATGTAGCAACCCGTTTAGTCACATTTTGAAAACATCCAGTGATGTGGACTCCCATCACATCCTTGAATAGATTGTTCCAGGGAACACTTGTTCTTACTGTCAAAATAATTCTTTCTTATGTCATGATGAAATCTTTCCCAGTGCAGCTTGCACCCATTTCCCCTCATCCTCTCCATGTGACTCCATGTGAAGAGAGAGCCTCCATTATTTTTGTAGCCACCCTCTAAGTACTGGAACACTCTGATGAGCCCCCACCTGAGCCTTCTCCAGGAAATAAGGCCTTCAGCCTTTCCTCATAGGAGTGGTTTTTCAGCCCTGTGATTATTTTCATGATCTGCCTTTGCAGTCTGTTTGAATCTTTCTGCATCTTTCATGTGCAGCCTGGCAAGCACTGAGTAGAGTGGGATGATCACATCTCTACCACTGTTAATAATGTTTCTGCAGATGCAGCCCAGGATCCATTTTGCTTTCACTGTTGCAGCCACACGCTGCTGACTCACAGTCAGCTTCTTGTCCACCAGGACCCCCAGGTGCCTTTCAGTGACTCTGCTCCCCAGCCACACAGATTGTGGCCAGTTCTGGGCTCTTTGGTTCTGCAATCCCAGGGGCAGAACCTTGCAGGTGTTGTGGTTAACCTCATAAAGTTCTTGCTTGCCTGCTCCTCCAGCCTGTCCAGCTCTCTCTGTAAGATGTCTCTTCCTTCTCATGTCTGCCTCACCACCAGTCTGGTGTCATCAGCAAACTTGGTGAGGCTGCTTTCAATTCCATCATCCAGGTCATTTATGAAGATACTCGACTTCATGGGGCTCATTACTGATTCTTAGGGAATTCTGCTTGTGATAGGCTTCCAGCCTGAGTGCAAACCATTGATCACCACCCTTTTAGTGCATCCTGTTAGCCCATTCCCTACTCATCTTAAAGACCACCCACCCAATCTGTATCTTGCCCTTTTGTGCAGGAAAAGGCTGTGGGAAATGGTGTTGAATACTTTGCTGAATTTCAGGTAAGCAATATCCATTACCCTTCTCCTTGTAAATAGTAGATGAGAAAGGAGGGAAGGAAGGAAGGAAGGAAGGAAAGAGAAAAGGAAAAAAAAGGAAAAGGAAAAGGAAAAGAAAAAAGAAAAGAAAAGAAAAGAAAAGAAAAGAAAAGAAAAGAAAAGAAAAGAAAAGAAAAGAAAAGAAAAGAAAAGAAAAGAAAAAAGAAAAGAGAAAAGGAAAAAAAAGAAAAGAAAAGAAAAAGAAAAAGATGTCAAAAGTCAAAAGCAGCAAAACTAGGGTCTGAGAGGTTATGGCAATGAAAGGAAGTAGAGTAAGAGGATGGGATTTTTAAATGACTAAATTTTCTGCATCGAAACTGGGACATTACTGCAAGACATACAGATGATTTGCAATGAATTTCCACCTGGTGAAGTTGTATGGGTTTTGTAAAGTCTACATAGAGTTGCAGATACTGCACTGTGGCCTTAGTTACCTCACATGTTGAATTGCATCAGTTTTAGTCTCTGCACAGGAAACAGAGATTGACCTTTCGGGTGAAGTATTCTGCTTCCATTCTGCCATAAAGCAACACTAAATTCTTAATTAAGAACCAAGCCATATATTTAATTAAGTGCAACTAGAAAAATATTTCACTGAGCATGGTCTGAATCACTGCAGACTGTCTGGGTGCACTTTTGATAGAAACAAATCTTTTAGAGCTCAGTTTTTATTCCTCATCTGGTTAGTCTTGTTTATAATCAGAAATACGATAGGATAGGGAAAATAGTTCCTTTGGGGCATGTTCAAAAAAGTCCACTACATGCTGAATGGATTATGAATTTCTTGGAGAATCAAGAAATACTCTGACAAAAAAATTTTTAAACATATGTTATGCCATCTTATCCTAGGAAAACATAAATTCCATGTATGCCTGTTTTTTATATAAGACTGGGGGAAACAGGGAGGGAACAAGCAAGGAATAGTATAGCCTTGAACGGTACCAGATTTGGACTTCTGCTAACTACACAGAAGTCAAATTGCAGTCCTCAATTTAATATATGTGGAGGTTCATATACTCCCTATACTGTAAATTCTGACTGTTTTATCATGATCCATACTATGAAATAAAATACAAAGCTCAAGTTGTAAGAAAATTTAAGATTTTCAATTTTTTTTAATAGGAAGTTTCTAGCCCCAAAAGATGAAAAATGTAGAAAATGCAGAAAAATACATCAGAGTATTAGAAACATTTAAAATTTCAAAGGAAAAAACAATCTAAACCATATTGGTTCTAAATGTCTTTTCTTATTAGCAGTCCCATTCTTTGGAGATTTGTTTGTGGGGGTTATTTGAGGAAAAGTGAAAGAAAAAAATGGAGAGCAGAGGAGTTTGAGTGACTGGTAATATTTTTTTCTTTTTTTACCAAAAAAGTACTAGCTGAACCTGGCTTTTCAGGGTTCTTAGCTTGTCTTACTCTTCTTTTTGTAGTGAGTTCTCTACCAAATGTCACAGTCTTCATGAAGTCAACCATTCTTGGAAGGCTTTCCCATTATCACATTTTTTGCTGAATCATGGTGCCCATTTTTCAGAATTCATTACAAAAAATAATAAATACACATAGGTTGGTTTTTTTCCCAGTCTCTGTCAAAACTAATACTCTCTTTCTGACTTCCATAGTGAAAATAGTATTTCTCATATTTTAAGAGTACAGAGTAAAAGATTAGGTCTGAGGATAGAAAGATTTTTGGTTGCAGAGCATTTGGTAGCCATTGTGCTGACTGCCTTCAACCAAAGGATGTTAATCTCTTTGGGATTCCACTGGCATCAATAGGAGAGAAAGAATGGAAAACAGTAGAGAGAGTCAAATTCCAGCAAGAAATTGTTCAAGTTAATTTTTTTGTATTGTACGAAGGCTGTATTTATAATGTCCACATGGATTGATATCAATTATATTTGTATTATTTTAATTTTTATTTATGTGCAATTTTTCTATTTAATTAATTGTATGATGCTTTAATGTTACCATATTCGTTTAATCATAAAAAATAAAACTAAGGTAAATAATATAGGTTTTTTTACATGTTGCAATAAAAAGGAATTATTCATATTTTTAAAGGAAAATTGATAATATATATGACATTTAATCTCTTTGCTACATCATCTTTTTATAATCTTTTATATGTGTATAGTTATACCTATACAAATGCATTACTGCAGTTTTCACCAAGCTAATAAAAATAAAGCTTTGAATTAAGTCAATAAAAAACCTGGAAAGATATTCAGCATTCCTTTGTTGTAGTTAAGGAGGTTTGTTTAAAATTTCTCTGGCATATTTCCTGATATTTTTTCTTTTTTTTTCTTTTTTCTTTTTCTTTACTATAAATAAATCCAGCTGGTCACTGTGGTATCCCAGATCTTATAGTCAATGGACAAGTAATAGGAGAGAATTATGGCTACAGAGACACTGTTGTTTACCAGTGCAGTCCCGGTTTTCGGTTGATCGGCTCTTCTGTCAGGATTTGTCAACAGGATCACAACTGGTCTGGTCAGCTCCCATCCTGTGTGCGTAAGTAAGCATGGCAGCACAAACTGATTTATGTTACAGGAATATCTGTGTCAAACAAGATTGGGATTGAATGATCCTCAAAAGTATGTGGCCACATAAAATCTGTGATTTATCTATCTGGTGAAGTTAAGCGTTGTCACTTAAAGTTTCCACTGCATCTTTTAGGTCCTGAATACCTGCTGTTATGGATATGAAACTTCTTCAAAAAGTGATAGGACTTATGAATGTCTCAAATTTGAATCAGTCAAATTTGAAAATGACTTTATGATCCATAGTGGCTTTTGGAAATATTTAATGTATATTTGCTTTCACTGTTTTAGTTAGATAAATACTGTTGAAGTACACTGTCAACACTGAAGATTAAAGTGTTTTCTTTACCAAATTATATTTTCTTTTCTTCTTCTTCCTCACAGAGATGCTGTTATTTTGATTTGTGGTTTTGGGGTTCTTTTGAGTGAATATTGTTCTTTGGTAATGAGGTTTCTTTTGCATGATAAGCGTGTCAACCCATCACATGAAAGACCTTTAAGTAATAACAGAAAATACTGTATTAAATTTAGGAAAATCCGAGATTTCTCTAAGCACTTTAAAGTAAATTACTACTATTCTTCAGATTCAGTAATATTAGTGTATTGAACCTGTATTAATCTGCCTCCAAATATCCTATAGCTCTTTGAAGCAGAAATTTACTTTAAAGTAAATTACTACTATTCTTCAGATTCAGTAATATTAGTGTATTGAACCTGTATTAATCTGCCTCCAAATATCCTATAGCTCTTTGAAGCAGAAATTCTCACAATGCCAAGTCATAGTACACAATGTTAATTTATTTATTGTGTGATGTTTTAATTTTTATTTTTAATTACTGATTAACTTTTTTTTTTACCAACAGTTTGTTACAAAATATAAGTAAATGTTTACAAAATGCTTTTGGATCATCTTGTGAATATTAATTTGTGTCCAATTTTCCCTACTTTTTTTTCACCTGTTTTTTGTGGGCATGGAAAAGAAACTTTACTTTTATAGTCAGTTTTTGTATAAACATAAGAAAAATTTCAGTGTGCCCATAGATTTTTTGGGGTTTTTTTTCAAAAACTAATCATAAATTTATAGCTTCACTAAGTATTTAGGCCCCAAAGAAAAAATACTTAGTTGATACTAAGACAGATTTGTAAGAAATAATAGCTGAGGAACTGTGGTAGTGAAATACCTCCTTTCAATTTCAGACTATACATAATGAAAATCTAGTGCTTGCTTTTCTCGTACTTCTTCAGAACAGTTTTCTTCATTTGCTTTCATTACTTCATGTCAAATTCTATTCCGTTTATTTAAAAATTTAAGTAAGTTCTTGAACATGGATACATCATGGAAAGTACATGGTATCTTATAATATCAAAACTTGAAAAAAATATTAGATAATGATTATCTATTGTATAATAAATAATGAAAAGTGATAACATCTTGTTCTGTTTTTTGGGGTTTTTTTGACTGATGCTATGCTAGCTGTCAGCTGTGGTCACCCTGGTAGTCCTATTTATGGAAGAACAAGTGGAAATGGTTTCAACTTCAATGATGTTGTGACATTTTCCTGTAATACGGGGTATGTTATGCAAGGACCAACCAAAGCTCAGTGCCAAGCTAATAGGCAGTGGAGCCACCCACCTCCAATATGCAAAGGTAAGAATGCAGCATTTACAGGTTTCTAACTAAATGTTGTAAAACTAAGGCTGAAAAATGAACGGAGGGTAAAGGAACACAAGACAAAGTGATTCCTCTCACACCAACGGAGAGACTGATTAACTAATATAATAATCTTATTATTAAAGACTTTGTGATTCTATGATTTTTTACACTCAGGTGGCCAGGATAGCAGTTGCAGAGAAACTTCCTTATATGTCTGTAGATTGTATTGCTTTTTAAAAAATTTGTTTCTACAGGTTACTTAAGCAAAATTATGGAAGATAATTAAAAGCTTAAATCCTGAAATAACTTTCTCTGCATTTTTAGCCAACATAGTTCTAATAGACATAAGAAAACCTACCTTTTTTTTTTCCTTTTATGTTTCCATTGGCGATCCACTGAGCATCTAGACTTTGAAAATTGTTATTCTAATTCATTAACATTGTCCATTTGTGTTGGTTCTCAATGCTTCTAGATATTACATGTAAAATTCTTTCACTTAGAAAAACAATATTTTGAACTTAGTCCTGTTTGAGTTTTCATAAAGAGTTTTAGGAAGGTTTTGTAATCCCTGTCTTTTTAAAATCTCTAATGTGTTTTTTAAATAATTGGTTTTATTTAGAAAAATGTACTTTTTGCTGTAACCTGCATGTACATATGCAGAAATTCTAAAGAATGTTTTTCAGCCTCTTCTCTGCAGCTTCTATGGATTTTTATCTGTGCATAAACTAAATCATGTTGTGTTTTTATAGCAGTTTTATTGACTGTATTTTCTTTTCAATAGATGTTCTTCACTTTCATTTGATCACTTTCCCCTAAGAGATACTGCCAAATAGTTTACAGAACTTAAATTTCCAAGGAACTCTTTGTTGATGAGATGATATTATTTTCTAAATTTGCAATAATAAACATGTACTGTGTGTTTAGGGTACCTACTTAATCTCATTTTCAATCCAGTTGCTATCAGTCACCTTGGTATTCTCATATTGCAGAATAATGTGCCAAAGTGCTCATAATTTATTGGTATGTAGGGATTGGTAAAAAAGTTGATCAGGCTACTGTTTGAAATTTTGCACAGTCATTGCACAATACTCATACAACAATTGTGTATTGGTTTTAGGAAATACTGTAAAAATAAAAAGAACTAATCTTGTGTTGGGCATCATTACTCACGTCTGCAATGTGCAGTGACATCCATTCTAATGAATATGATTTTGTTTTATTTTCTTTGAAGTTAAATAAGAATAGTAATAAAACTGTTACCTTGCATATTTGTAAACTACCAAAAGTGCAATATTGTAGAAAAGGCTGCACACCTTTGTGAAGACTCTGCTTTTGTCACATAAATTTTTCATAGAAATTCAGCAGTGCATTTGCTGTTATACTATTTACAACTTTGCTAAATATCTACTTTCTTAGCCAACCATTATAATCATGGAAAGCTACTGAAATGGTCAAAGTTCTTTGTATTTTATTTCAAGTGCTCACTGCTCCTAATTAATGAATAAATTATTTTCATTACTTTAAATATTATGCTTAGTAACATGAACATAGACAGCATTCTCATGCACATGGTGTGATTCCTGGGGCTGTCCTGTCCAGGACTTGTCCTGGGCCAAGAGCTGGACTTCAGTGAGCCTTGTGGGGGAAAAAAAAGAAAAAAGACATAAATGTCATAAAACCTCAGATTTTCCCTCAGAAAAAAAAAAAATCAATATTGTCCGTCAATGTAGATAACAAATTGTTCTGTCCTTTACTGTTAAAGAAGTCAAATACAAGCAGAAAGCTATTTCTGTCCTTGGAAAAGGTATGTTTTCTAGGCTTGTGGTACCAATATTTGAGAACTGCTAGAAGAAGCACACAAGCAGACTACAACATTTAGAATGTTGTCCTAGAGAGGACATGAACCATAAAATGACTACATTAAGTGATTTAGGTAGGAAAAATGATCTTGAATTGCATCTGGCAATACCATTTTTCTTTTGCAGATTACAGAGCTTTTTAGCATATTTTGATAATTTTATATACATGCATCCATGCACATTTACCTCTGAAATTCCACAAATGTGAATGCAGGGTCCTGCACCTGGGGAAGAGTAACTCCAGTAAGCCCATGCACCAATATAGGCTGGGGGTGACCTGCTGGAAAGTAGCTCTGTGGAGAAGAACCTGGGGGTCCTGGTGGACAACAGACTGTCCATGAGCCAGCAGTGTGCCTGTGTGGCCATGAAGGCCAAGGCTGTCCTGGGGTGCATTAGGAGGAGCATTGGCAGCAGTTTGAGGGATGTGATCCTGCCCGCTACTCATCCCTAGTGAGGCACATCTGGAGAACCTGGAGTGTGTCCAGCACAGAGCTACAGAGGCAGTTAAGGGACTGGAGCATCTCTCTTACAATGACAGTCTGAGGGAACTGGGACTGGTCAGTCTTGAGAAGAGGGGGCTGAGAGGGGGCTTCTCACTATCAGTACCTGAAGGGAGAGTGTCAAGAGGATGGAGCCAGTGATGATGAGTCAAGTAAAAGGATGAGAGGCAATGGGTAGGAACTGACGCACAAGAAATTCCACCTGAATGCCCATGAAGATGCATAGATTTGCACACAGGTGTAGGCATGTGCATGTATATAAACATGCAATCAATTACAAGGATATAAAGGGATAGTAATTTTTATGGGAAGTTTGGTTTTGTAGAGTAACTTGGAGTAAATGATGATGTGTTTCCTTGATCAGGGGAAACCACATGAAAACTGTTGAAATAATCTTCATGACCTCCAAAATAAGTATTATACTGAACTCACAGATAGCTGTAAGACAAAAAAAAAGGGGGAGGGGGGGGGGGGAGCCATATTCAGAAATTTTCAAAAATATAAATTTTAAAGTAGCTAAGGGCTCAAAAAATTCATCAGTATTCTTAACCATTAAAATTAACCTGTACTTTTAAAAGCTCCTACTCACTTGTTGGGATATGTTCTTATTCTGTCAGATTCACCACAGTTTTACCTAACTGACCATGTGCCCTTTAGCTCAAAACATCTGTCTTAAAGGTGACCCATTATCAAAATGTAGGTATAGGAACATAAGTATGTTTGCATTTCTGTGTGAGTTACACTAAAGGCACAACTACCCCAAAATATGTTTCTATTTGTGGAAAATAGTGTATGTCAAGGCAGGAATGTAAATTCATTTTATTGGTATGTTCAGTAACTTCTAGTGGCCAATAATTTTACAGTATCATCACACTGTAAAGAAGCATTTCCTTTTATTTGCTCTGGGTTTAACATCTTCTGGCTTTAGTGTCTTGTTGTTTCAGTTCTTCTTCCTAATTCACTACCATTATATAAAAAGTTAGGGTATATAAAACAAAGACAGGAAGATATTGGATATTTCTATATAAAGAATAGGACATCTTTTTAGGAGACATTATTAGTCTGGCTCTCAAGTCTGTGCTCTTTTTCTTTTTAGTGGTCAATTGTTCTGATCCTGGAATTCCTGCAAATTCTATAAGAGAAAGTAAAATCGAACACGGAAATTTCACGTATGGCACAGTGGTATTTTATGACTGCAATCCTGGATATTTTTTATTTGGCTCTTCAGTTTTAATTTGTCAACCAAATGGCCACTGGGACAAACCTCTACCTGAATGCATTAGTAAGTAGATAATGAGTTTGCTTCTACAAAGAATGTGGACTTGACAAGGTATTATTTTACACAACATTTTAATCAGTCTCATTACAGCAGTTAGAATAATCATATTTATATACATTTGTGTGTGTGCAGTACTGATGGAGGGTCTCAGTAGCTGCTGCAGCAGCAGTTATATTGTTCTTATATGTAGCAAATAACATGGAACAGTTATGAAATGCAATAGCCAAACAAACATCTCTGAATGCTCCAGCATAATAATCCCTGACAGCAGGGATACAAGGTCAAAACCTGTCCTTTGAATTTGCCATTAATAGCACTGTAAAACACCTAAGATGTCCTCTGGACAATGTCCTCAGTTTGCCACAGTAACAGATGAACATCATACTCATATGCAACCTATTCACTGAGGCAAGTGGATCAACACAGGCAGGTTATTTTTATTCTGGTTTGTCCCAAACAACTTTCTAACTGTGATGCAGATGTAGCCAGAGATGTTTCTTAGACTTTTAATTGGCTGGGGCAGTTGATTTACCTGGTTCTCTCTTAGTCTGTGAAAAGGGTTTTGTTTAGGATCAACATTTTTCACTGAGATAGGCTTTTTTCCTATGGATTAAATAAGAAAAAAAACCAAACAAAACTTTTTTCTTGTTATTTCTAAAAATTTTAGTTATGGAACTTGTGCCTTTCTTTGATGGGATAAATAGCTTGATTGCAAGTCACAGTTAAACTTAAAACAAAGTGTATATTGGTTTCACATTAAATTTAAAGGCAACATTACCATTTCAAAAAGAGAAATGTTGCTTAATAGTAAAATATCTCCAAGGAGAAAAGAATTTATAGGTAAGGTTTTAAAGATTTCTTTCTACATTCGTATTTTAATCTCTTAGTAATTTTTATCTGAATTGTCAAAAGTAATTTAATAATACAGCCTTTACTCTTCTTTTAAAAGAGCTTTGGGAGTAAAAGTGATATATGTACTTTTGAAAGGGCACCTTCTGCTTTATTTGTGTAATTTATGAATTCTACCTAAGTGGTATCCATGATATTTTGTAATGGTAATCTTACCAAAACTTTTTAAGATCCTTTTATTAAGAGCTTCTGGAGTGTTTTGCAAATTATTGCTGGAATGGGACTTTTTACAATGGCATGTATTGATAACACAAGGAGTAATGGTTTAAACTAAAAAGGATTTATTTAGATTAGATATAGGAAAGAAGTTTTTTTCAATGAGGGTGGTAAAATAGAAAGGAAGAAATTCATTATTATTAGGAAAAAAAAAAAAGAAATTCAATCAACTTTTCATATGAAATCCCAGCCCAAAAACATTAATATCAAATTAAATTTTGTAGAATGCATAATCAAATTAAAGGTAATATTAAGGATGCTGTAATTTTTTAAGTTAATTATTAGGGATCCAAGACTTCTAGACATAAATGTAAACAGAAAAATAGGAAAGCCCAAAGGTGGAAACTGTAAGGTACCAGTATGAAATTAACTGTGTCCTGTATGACATCTGAATAGGGCAAAAGAATCAATCAAGAACACTACAGATAATAAAATATTGTGAAAACTGTGAATGTTCTTCACAAGAAAAAGGTCTCATTTTGTTGAAGCCTGCACAACCAACATGCCATTTTATTAACAATTTTGTAAGTTTTCATTCTCAGCAATCATCCATAAGTGATAGTAGATTTTAGTAAGAAGCAATTGATTTAAAAATAACGTGCTGACAACAATGACCTTTGGGAGAACGTGTCATTAAATGCAAATCAATAAAGTAATAAACTAAAGCTCTAAGACCAAACATATTAATTTAAGAAAAACAAACTGTCACATATTATTTTGGTCTTATACTCTATTGTGCAATCATTGTACTGTTGCATGTATCTGAAATGCCATGGAATTGAACATATCCTCAACCCTGATCATGTTAGCGTAGAAACACATAACCACAGAATGATTATATGCAGGTGCTTTTATTGAAGAGCTCTGGAACCCAGGGGTACAGACCCAAATCTGGAGTTTGACATGATTTTGGGATCGAAACAGATTCATACCCTTTACTTACATAACTCTCGTATAATCACTTGTTAATCACTAACTTGATATTGTTTTATTGTATTTATTGTTTTCACCCAAGCATGAGTTTGAGCCCCCTTTCTCACAACTCCCCCCAACATTTCTCATGATTGTTATTCCTCTCCCATGGTTGTTGCTTCTTTCTCATGATTCTTGTTGAGATTAAATAATTAGGTTTACTAAGAAAGTATCACATTCAGAACGTACACAGGTGTACGTTCACATGATCTTAGCAGAAACAATGCCCCCTCCCACCCCCAAGACTTGCAGTTCCCAAGGCCTACGTGATTACCCTCTCCCAAGGCCTACTACGCTACAGTGATTTTAGAAACATTTTAACCCTGTGTTATCAATCAGGCTTCTGATCTGGATTTTTCTTTAATGAAAAATCTGAAAATACTGAAAATAGTTTTTAATACAATGAAGTTTTGATAGAAACTACAGTTGTATGATTTAGCATCCTGTTCTACTACACTGATATTTGCAGCTCTAATTTGTGGGTTTCTTGGTACATAAGTACAAATATCTCTGGCCAGGATAATCTACATACCATGGACAGGTGTAAGATAAAAAGAAATCAAACATCAGGTCTAGATTCAGTTTATATACAAAGTTAAGTTGGTTTATGAATTTTAACTGTGTATTTCCCAAACTTGATTTATTTAGCTTACTTTTAAATTAACTCCTTGCTCTGAATTATTAAAAGAGAGATGAAGTCCTATATATTCTCTGCCACAGCAGTGACTTTGGCAGATACTGTGTTCCTGTAATTTTTCTCTGAAGAGTGCAAGGTGTTTGCATGTGTTTGTGCCATAAAGATCAACTGAGTGAATAAGTGGCTTTGAACATCAATGTATGTATCTAATTTTTTTTTTTTTTGACATCTCCAAACATTTCTTTCACAGCTTTTAGTCTGAAGCATATTTTGCATTCTAATCCCATGATCTTCCCCTTTCCCCCAAACCCTAAAAATGTTAACCCCTTCACAAAGTTTGTGTGTGCAGTTATGAAAATGAAAACTAAAAACTGTTTGATCAGTGATAATAACCTTCTTTTATCTCCAATAATTATGCATTGTAGTGATTGACTGTGGACATCCTGGAGTTCCTCCTAACGCAGTCCTGTCTGGAGATAAATACACCTTTGGTTCTACTGTTCATTATACCTGCACAGGTAGAAGATCACTGTTAGGGCAGTCATCTCGCACATGTCAGTTAAATGGACACTGGAGTGGATCTCTTCCTCATTGCTCGGGTAATATGTGTGAATTAATGACTATATCCTGAAGTTGTTATAAATTTATTTTGATTTTTTCAGATTTCTTTCCTGTAAAATCATGTATTAAACTTAATTACCATCTCGGTAGAAGTAAACCAAAATAAGCAGAAAGTATTAGCAAGAAAATAATCTGGAAGAAGTAGACTCTCTTGGTGGCACTTAATGTGAACAAGAAATTTCACATTCAGTTGACTGTTAATGAAACCATTTGTTTTGAAAATATTTTTATGTGATTTCTGGCAAGAGTATTAATTTCCACAGTGAAACCTTGCAACATTATTTCTTCAAGATGATGGGCTAATTTTCATATATTTTTTCTTTTAACTTGTAAAATGTCTACTGACTTGATGACACCTCAGATATAAATTGATTGTGCCATACCTCCATCTGTATACAAGGCCAAGTGGGGTCCACATAATTTCAAGACAGAATGCTCAGTTTTTGAGGGAACACCATCTAATTCTTGTAATAGTTTAACCCTCACTGAAGTCAAGATGTTTTTGAAAAACTTATTGCTTAGGAATATTGTGTTTCACAATCTCAGTTTGATTCACTTTAGGAGTAGTGATCAAGTGAAAAACAGAAATCCAAGTCACACGCTAATTTGGGATTTGATTAAATCCCTTTTGTTATTGCAGACTGTGTAAACAAATACTGTGATAAAGGTTAACTATGTTATCAGTTTTAATTCTCAGTAAATACCGGTGGAAGTTCTTTCTTGTCCTGCTTATGTTTCATTAGGTAATTGAAGAAATCAGAGAGGTTTTGAATCTTGTTTAAACCTATGTAATTCAGAGAACTTACTCATGTTCAATGGAGGAAAATAAGAAGAAAACAAGTGACATGTTTTTCTTGGATTATATCTATGCTGAAACTAGAAGTGAAAAACAACTGATATGCAAAACTGACTATGCTATACTAGTTTCACATTTAAAATCCAAGGTTCTTTACAGTATTAGTAAATAATAGAATTATAGAATGGTGGAAGTCAGAAGGACCTTTACAAATCATCTAATCCAACCTCCAGTTACAGGTAGGGACATCTTCCATTAGCATCATAGAATAGTTTGTGGTGAAAGGGACCTCCAAAGATCATCTAGTCCTCCCTTACTGAAATGAGAAGGGATTTATTCAACTAGATCAGGTTACTCAAAGTCCTATTCAACCTGACCTTGAACACTTCCAGGTGTGTTGCATCCACAAGTTCTCTGGGCAGCCTCTTCCAGTGACTCACTGCACACATCACAAGAAATGTCTGCTTTATGCCCAATCTAAACTTAGCCTCTTTCAGCTTAAAATTGTCCCCTCTTCTCCTGTCACTACAGATCTTGATAAAAACCCACTGTACATCTTTCTTCTTTATTTTATATGTTGAAAGGCCACAATCAGGTCTCCAGGAAGCCTTTGTTTCTTCAAGTTGAAGAGCCCAAATTCTCTCAGCCTTTTTGCACAGCAGAGGTGTTCCAGCCCTCTGATCTTATTTATTAACTTCCTCTGGACCTGCTCTAACAGGTCTTTGTTCATGTTGTATTGGAACCCTCAGAAATGGATACAGTAGTCCAGGTGGAGGTCTCACATATTCAAACCCTTTTTTTTTGCCTTTTTTTTCTCCTGCCCTCATTTCTTCAGTGTATTCAGCTATAAACTGGCTATCAGCTGCAGTTTCAGAATATGAAATTTTACAGCCCATGGCACAGAAATAGGTAAAAATTAATATGCAATATTAAAGTAGAGCTTCTTGGTTAAAATATTGCATCAAGTTCTAAAGTGTTTGAAGAATTTTTCAGTATCTGAACCTTCTCTTGCCAACTCTCAGGAACCTAGAATGGGACAAAACCTAGAAAAATGTGCACCTAATTTAACCCTTAAACTTTCCATTAATAAAGCAGAAGGAAATTTGGCACAATTACAGCTAAGATCAAGTTCATATAACCTGTGATTTTTAAAGGTATGTACTAGAAATCAAACTTTAATGTAAAATAATCTCATTTAATAAATAATGATATATTAATGTATTTGCAAATTTGAACTATTTTAATAAAAAGTGATTTTACAGCTAGCATGAATCCATATTTGTTTGGGGGAAAAATCCTCTTTAGATAAAATCTAAGGCTACTTATTGCAGTTTTTCATAGTATTAATAGGAAAAAAAATTAAAAATCTAAATTGGGAATTTCAAAAATAATTTAAGAAAGAGACAAAAATATCAAGGAATACAGATTGGAAGCCTAAAAATACACATGAAAACATCAAAGCAGCCCTACTGATAATAGGACTATTCTGTAGTATTTTTGTTATTAAATTAAATAAGTGTTGAAATATCTTGGGATAAACAATTGTGAGTGAGGTACATGTAGCTGGTTTTTTTCTAATTATTGTTTTTCTACCTACACATAGGAAACTCTAATCAGATCTAATTAATTTTTCTTAATACATGAAGAAAAATTTCCTTGATATAGGAACATTTAAATGTTAACCATAATGAATCAAGTTGTACAGAATACAAACTCTTATTTTCTTTAACTGTACTTTACCAAACTATAATTTTTAGTAAAATGTTTAGATTTTGTTTTCAAAGTTTGTATCTGAAATGCTTTCTCATTATAAAATAATTTGCAGTTCATGATACAGAATTTCTATATTTTGCATCTAAAATATGTAAAATCATCAACCTTTATGGTTATTCTTTAAATTGATTTCTTCATTTTAAGGCATATTAAAGCCTTAAAATTTGCATGTTTGTTGATGCTATTTATAATATAGAATATAGAATATTTAACTGAGAAAATATACATGCTTGTCCTTTTAGTATATGAAAAAGAATTTAAAAAGAAAACGCTAGATCAGTGAACATAAGGTAACTAAATTTTGTCACATCATCCTTGTGGCAGTTTCTTGTCACACGACATTGAACTAGAAGGCATTGTCATGTCCCATTGATATATACTGGCATTCAGAAACAGTTTTCAATCATCATATGCATATAAGATGGAGTCAGAAACTTTTTAGCATTGTAGAATTCCTCATACGTGCAGCAAGGGCTGTAAGTAGTCTAAATACCCTCCATTTCATCAAGATTAAATGTCAACTGAGAATTTGTTACACGTTACATGGCTCATAATTAACTGTAAAAATAATTTAGTTGAGTCTGCATGAGGTAATAAAAATATGTTCTCTTAGACTTCATCACAGTCTATGACTTCCTCATGAGGGGAAGAGGCAGGGCAGACACTGATCTTCTCTCTGTGGTGACCAGTGACAGGACCCAAGGAATGGCCTGAAGTTGTGTTAGGGGAGGTCTAGGCTGGAAATCAGAAAAAGGCTCTTCCCCCAGAGGGTGGTTGGGCACTGGAACACTCCCACTGGAGCAGGGAAGTGGTCACAGCACCAGCCTGACAGGTTTGGACAATGCTCTCAGGTGCATGGTGTGACTCAGGAATGGTGCTGTGCAGGGCCAGGAGATGGACTTGATAATCCTTGTGGGTCACTTCCAACTCAGCTTATTTTGTGATTCTTTGATTCCATCACAACCTGGTGTGATTAGTCATTTAGAAAAATTATTCCTGTAACCTTCAATCAAAAGAGCTGGTAGTAAACCTTCCTTGTATAAAAAGTCTAACAATCCACAGTAATAATCAGGCATTAGAAAAGAACACATGATTTCACTGAGAAGAGGAAGATGTGATTTCTATTTTCATTTTTTCACCATTAAATTCTTTTAGGCATAATGTTAGGTAACTTGCCAAAAACTGAGCAGTTATTGTAGAGACTTTACAAGTATAGAATAATGATTAGACCCTGTTCCAATGTTGTCATAGTCTAACTAAATGTTACTAGGAAAGGTAAGATACGGATTCCTAAAACAATAAAAAACACCCTTGATCTAGGACATTTTTTAAAATTATTTAAAAAATACAAAGTAGACTTTTTTCAAGCAAGAGGATTGTTAAGTCGCCTTAGACTCAAATTATTTTGCAAGCTTATAGAATTTTTTTGCTATAATTAGGAACTATTTGCAATTTCTTTTAAAACAGGGCTGGCAATCTGCTTTACTGATCTGTGTCACATAATGAAATGGGTAAATAGGAAACAGCCTAACTTCCCAGTCCGTGATTTTGAACCAGACAGCTAGCCCTTATACTTGAGTATATTTGTTATTTCTGAGATAATTTAAATACATAGTATCATGTACTTCTTGGACATAATGGACTAAGCCAAGTATTTGCTCATGCACCATAGTTTCCAAAGCAAAGTAAGCCAATTCTACTCTTCTAGACATATACAGTGCCAATGAAGGCAGCAGCAGCTCTGTTTTTCTCTGCATATAAGACCGAGGTCGTAACTTCTCATAAAATCCCTCTGTAGTGAGTTTGTCACTTTTGGTCTTTTGCATATTTAGAGTTTGTGAATTTGTTTACTATTTCTATGTAAAAATTTCTCTTATTACTTCTTCTTAAACTTAGACAAACCCCAGAAAATATGGCTATTCTGCATAACAGATTATTTACATAGTAGGATTAATTCTTTCTACAGGATTCTTGAAATGCTTCATCTTTCTTTAAAATACTGTAGCTAACTGCAAAACAATGCAGATATTCTCTCAAAAATATTGATATGTTTGACATATTTTTTGTCTAGAAGAGTTTCATTTAATTTGTAAGTTGTTAGAAAAAAGCATGAACTATGGGGAAAAATCTGAACCGTGGAGCTCCAAGAATTCTAGAATTCAACTCTTCAATATTGAAACTCAGTAATATAATATACCTTGATCTCTTTTTACATAGAAAAATATCTTAAAGTTCTCTAAAAATAGAAAGAAGATGATCTGAAGCAAATATTAAAAGATTCAAACAAATGAGCTGCTGTTCAAACAGTGTATTACCTAGAGCTTCCTTAAAGTTCTTACTGTAGCTGAAGATTTAGATGTAAAATATTAGCTATTATTATTACTTTTTATTATCTTTATGACTGTGTTGTTTATTCTAACATTTATGTACAACAGAGAGCATTTAACATTATTAATTTATTTATATATAGATATAAACATCTTTAACATTAACTCTCTCTCTTAGAATTTTCTGAAACATTTATATCTGAGTGAGATTTTAGCTATCAGGCAGTTTTGAAGTGATGTTTCAACATTTCTAGAATTCAGGAAAATGCTACATGTTATCAAAATTTTAGCATGGTATTAGGGGAATTTGAGGAAATTATAATTCTTTTTCTGTATTTCTACAAAATACAAAAAATTAGTGGAGGATCAAATGATTTTGTAATTATAGGGACTCACACCCACTGAAATGTATGGGGATTTAAAAAACATATATATATACATACTTAAAAATGCATAGAGATGTGTTATAAATGTAGTGTCATAATAATATTTCATACTTACTCTAATCTTTGTGCTCTAAAATCTAGGTGATACAGCTGGTTCTTGTGGTGATCCAGGTATCCCAGGCCATGGGTCTAGAGAAGAAAACAATTTTAAAATTAAAAGCACGATACATTTCAGCTGTGATATTGGATATATCCTCCATGGCTCAGAAGAAAGAACATGTTTGGCAAATGGAAGCTGGACAGGAAGACAACCTGAGTGCAAAGGTAAACCAAAGATCTGTCAATCAGAAAACCAATTTTGCATTGCCAGCTTTGTGTTGTATTTTGGACTGACAAATTTTTTCAAATAAGTTGTTGCACTGTATAGCAGCAGCTTGGCATCAGGTGACAAGTTTGAAACCGGTTCCTGGCACCCATGAAACTGCATGTTTACAGGTTTTGAGGAAAAAATAGATAAGCCTCTAGAACTCAATTTTTTGATGAATATTGTTTCACTTAAAAATCTCACCATAACCTGACTTTTAATCACAACCATTATACACCTGAATTTCAGACAAAAGAGCTCAGTTTTAGGAAAATGTCAGTGTCAGGATTTCTTCATATTTATACATCTATGTATAAATTGTTGACCTAAAATTTCATTTAATAATGCTGTTGACATTGTTATTTTTCAGTAGAAAACAAAATGCTGAAACAAGTTTATTTGTAAAAAATAATTCTGGAAATTTCAAGGTAGATGAATTATCATAAAAGAAAGCTGTAACAGGATATTTCTGAAGAATCATTTATTGCCTAAATCACCTTGCTTCAGAATAGGAAATAATTCGCAACAGATTCTTTTGCAAAACAAAGTGTCTTGAAAAGAAGAAATTAATTTGAGAACCTGTACTCTTATTTCCTACTTTATCACTATTGACTGTGTTGTCTGTATGAAAGAGTAATTCTGTTTTAAGAACTTCTTTCAGAAACTGATTTTGTGATATCCTTCCTGCTGAATGATTGTCAACTACACTGCATTAAAATATATATATATATATATATATGAGTGTGTGTCTGTGTGTGTGTGTGTGTGTGTGTGTTTGTGTATGTGTTTTTATGCTGGTATCAAAAGGGATATGCTTTGCCCAACTGTACCATCTGCTATTTTTCTTTGACCTCACCTATTACAGAAATAAATCAGCTATTATATATTTTAAGACAGGATGATATTTCTTTCTTGAAATGATAAATATAGTTTACAGATATATGTAGGTGTGGGTAGTGCATGCATAGTATATTGTTCTAGTTTAGGTCCTATTGATTAGATGTATATATATATAATCACATAAGAAAGACACAATCAGATTCCCAAGCTGAACATTAAAGAACTGGGAAACATCAGGGTTCCACCTGCCTGTGAAGTAATAGTTGACTCAATTCAGTGTTTGAATTAGGAAGAATATTTTGGTGATGCTAGAAATGCATGATTCAAATTAAATCTACAATTATTCCAATTTTCTTATAATTGGAAGTTTGTTTTTGCAGGTAAACCAGCTTTTCACTAATGCAGATTATAAAGCCAAATTTGTAGATTGTGTTTCTCTACAAACCAAAGGGGGAAAAAATAGAAATTCATGCTCACAGTTTTTTTTTTTTACTGTAAAATGTGCTTTATCAGTAGGTGGTATAACTTACATTTTTAAGGACAACAGAATGGATTTTTTACCAAATAACACTGCTGGCAGAAGGATTGTTCCTGCTCTAATTTTTCCTGTTTCAAAAACCATCTTTACTATGGTTTGAAAATATTTCACATTTTCCCTTATAGCTGTGCAGTGTGGTAATCCAGGAACAACTGCTAATGGAAAAGTACTTCGTCTGGATGGAACTACATTCTCTAATTCGGTAATTTATTCATGTGTGGAAGGATACATACTTTCTGGATCATCTGTAAGACAGTGCACTGCCAATGGAACATGGTCTGGATCCTTGCCAAACTGCACAAGTAAGACATGTTTCTAATGAATAGTCTTTGTTTTTTCCTCTCCTCTGAAAGTAATAAATAAAGTAAAACATAGAAGTCACATGCTGATAAATTATGTTTCCAGCTTTTTCTTGAACTAGTTCCTACATAATTTTGTCTGCTAAATACTTTTAAAAAATACAATGCTATGCAAATGTGAAGAATATGCTTTTTAAAGGGACAGTATAGTAAAATGTATAGACTGCTGTTTCAGTTTAAGGGAGTTGTATAGTTACATGATCTATCTACTTTAATTCTTTACTAGTGTATATATTCAATCGTGTTTATGTTTTGTGATATGATATATCCAAACATTTTTATTTTGATTGCTTTACTTCATCTTGAAGAATTAACAGTATAATATTCTGTTCTTCCAGAGGGTAGAAAATAAAAATCTTGTAATGAACACTTAAGTATTCTTTTCATAGTGACTCCAAGGTCAAAACTGTTGTCCCATTTTCACATATCATCTTCTGTTTGGCCTCTTCATTAACCTTAAAATTCCTTTGGCTACCCAAGTAACAGAAGCTATTTCAGCATCTCTAACATTCATAATGAGCATTTTGCAACACTTTATTTTCAGGCCCATCTGTTCCTTCTTTATTACGTGTCCTAGTTCATCTTTTAGTAGCAATTATGAAAATTTTACATTTATGTGGTGCATGAGACTGCCTATCATTTTGAAGAAACATATCCTCATCAGAGGTATAGCAAACTGTTTTTTAAATTTTGAACACACTTACAGTAACCCAAATAGAAGCCAAAAGCTAGATGATAAAACTTCTTTTAAATCCATCTTTAATGGATTTTTGCAGTCATAAAGCCTGTGGAGAGCCTGGTGTTTTTGTTTATTTATTATTTTACAAATTAGAATGAGAACTGTGGATGGATGTCAACTGCATCTATATTTTTTCTTGTATTTTAGAGTAACATTTTACTGAAATATATGCCAAAACAGTCTTCTCAAGACGCGTTACTCAGGTAGAAACATGAGATTTTAACTTGAAATATGTTGACAGAGAAAACGTCATAGTAAAACAAAGAGAGGAAAATTCAGGATATACCACTTTTGTTTAGTCAAGGCGTTATCAAAATTACAGCCAGTCAGTACTTATTACAGCTCCTTCTTTCACATCACTGAAAACACTGGGGTTTAGAGCTGATGCTGTAAGAAGAGAATAGCATAGATAATTTTATGCTCCTTTACAGGTTGGGAGCCCTGGGCAGCATACCCTCAAACAGGGCTGACCTGTGTGCAACATGATGCAGACCTAGACCATAGCAAGCTGTTATAGGATTTTCTTTGAAAGAAACAACACTATCCTTTTTACAGTCAAACAGAAACAATGTTCTCATGAGAGCTTCTTGTTGCACTGCTAAATGAAAAGCAAGGCCATGCTTTCTAGTGTCTTCTGTACCCATGCAGTGATTGCATGGGACATTTTAAGATTAGATACGTGCTGTGTAATTTGTATCTGCTCACTCAGGCCATGATAAACTGTAAAGAAGGCATGCTACATATACCTTGGATTCTCAGGTCCAGAGTTAGGAGGTCAAGGGAGCTGCACCACAAATACATAGTCATGGATTTTTGTGATTTTGGAGACCAGGATCCAGAGAGGATGCCATTCACAACAGCCATGCTTTGGCATTGTCTTAGAAGTGGCCAAGACGTGTACTTTGCCCAGGAAATTGCTTCTCACAGTATTCCATAAGAAACAGCAATGCTGTAGGGTGATTTTCAAGTTTACTGTAAAATAAACCTTAAAACACATGGGATGCTATATTTTGTATGAACTCAATTCTTCCCCTTTTTTTTTCCTGAAAAACAACCACTTTTTATCATTGTCACTAGTGTTCTCTAGATTTCTTACTCTAAACAGTGTTCCAGAAATTGATAGATCCAGTTGACCAGATCTGAGGGAAACTGACCTGTTTTAACACTATTCTCAGATTACAATGATATAAAACTTTTATTAACTTCTTATGAGTATTTTATTTTATTAGGAAATTAATTATCTCCTGACATTAGAAATCATAGGAGGTTTTACAACCAATCCCACACATTAAAGTAAATAGACCTAGTTTTTTTATAAGTCATAGCCCATATTTGGGGGTCACCTGAATATTCTCACTTGTTTAAGTACATAGCAATTATGTGAGGATTTATAAAGTGGGAGGCTTTTGTGGGCATGTATTTTAAATTTTTCAGATCTTGTTTGCTTTCAGAATACCATAGAAAAGTAAACTAAGTAATAGACATCTACTTTTTTGATAATGAAACTGAATTGGTAGGAAAATTTTAGCATATCAAAGGGTGGTAGCGGCACATGGATTATTTCTTGCCTTTTATTCTTTTTTTTCATTTTGTAGTGTTGAAATTTTGTCAACCAAAATTGTACAGTCCTTTAATACTACTATTGAACAAAAGTATTTATGTTCTCCAAATATAACTGTTGTATAGTTCCACATATGTTTGGCAGCTAATTAAGATGAATCTTTATCTTCTCTTGGTGGAGATAAGGTTTATGATACTTTTTCCTTCTCCTTTTTTTCCCCAATTATTGCCTCATTTTGTAATGTGTTTTTTTCCCTCACGTATAGATAAATCTCACTTAGATTTTAAAATATGTTTCTCAACTATTTACTTGCAGTTATCAGTTGTGGAGATCCAGGAGTCCCAGCCAATGGCATGAGATATGGTGATGATTATGTTGTTGGACAAAATGTTACTTATATGTGCCAGCCTGGTTATACAATGGAAGCAAATGGCTCCTTAATTCGCACTTGTACTAGCAATGGCACGTGGAGTGGAGTAATCCCAACATGCAAAGGTACAACATTTATTTTGCTTGTCAACTATTCTATAACATTTACCTACACTGTTTATTGTAAATTGTTAATTTACTGTGTATTTCCACAGAACCCAAAACTTACTTTAGTATGAATACATTGAATTGATTTATTTTGGCTGCAGAAACAGTGACTTCATTTTTGCTTCTTTTCCCTTTTTTATTTATACAAGCACAGTATATTGAACAGTTTTTTATCGTTCTGTAGAATACTTTATTACTTTGCTGCTAAACTGAACTACTCAATATGAAATGATGGTTTAGATTTGTTAATCACTAAGCAGCACTCATTTTCCTCCCATGAAATAATTTGTCAAACTAGATCAAATTAATTTCAAATCTCCATATTTGCAATTACTTTTCTTGCTGAATGCAGTTCCCCCAATATCTTACCAAGTCCAGTTTCATTCTAATTCACCTTTTAGGATGTCAATTTTTAAGTTATTTTCCTGGCACATTCTTAAGACTGTCGAACTTTAAATTCTCTTGACATTTCACTTTTTTTCCTATTTGTATTATGCTCATAAATAGTCTCAGTTTCAATTTAAAAATTATTTTAAGAACTGAAGAATGGACACAGTGGTTCTATTGACCAAGTCTGTCTGTCTCCAAGAGTGGCTATAAGTCAGCAGTTAGAAGCACATAAGACAGAGCAAGTAATTATGATAAAGTCTCTCAGCCTCAAATTCTTATGGTCTACAGGACACCTAACTGGGACCAGGAGATCTAACTCTGATTTGATTCGAACAGAATCATAAAGAGAAAGAATTTAACTGTCAATTCTAAATTCAAGGTTTTGAGTCTTTCTGGTTTTGGGTCATACATATTTAAGACTTGTATAAATGCTAATTAATAATCCTATGAATAATCCCTAGTGATCTCAGAATTTCAGTCTACTTTACATTAGTTTGTGTAAGTACACTGGAGAAGTTAATAGTGTAATTAAAATAATATATAATATGCAGTAGTGTAAAATGTATAACAATTAGTTTTTACTTTCAGAATGAAGTGCCAGGGTCCTTTGGTACTATTTAGTTAAAATTGGAAAATGAACTGGGCAGAAAATGAATGCATAATTGTCACTGTGCCGTTGAAAGAGAAGATACAAATACTGCTCTACTATGCCTACTTGGAAAAGGATGCATGTTCATCTGCAACTAAATATTCAAATATTCTAACACTGCTTTTTTTGCAGACTTGCATTTGTAATATACTTGTAGTTCTTAGACTGAGAATGTTGTGGTACATAATGCCTAAGTCTTTGACCAAAATAGAGAAGCATTCTGAATTGTTACTGGGTGTTGTTTTGTTTTGCTTTTCTCACCCTAAATTCCTGATGTTAGATCTATTTTCTTCTACTTCTTCTCTCCTTTCCCAATTATTCACTAGTATTTCCTCCCTTATTACTCAACTCAGAATTTAAAATATACAGACCCTTTTAAAAGGACTATTTATGAAGCTCGTGGAGAATGAAGACAGAATTCTGCTGCTTAGAGAACTTATTTTGAACTACTTTCATTAAGATATCATAAAAGTGTGGCAAAAAGCTATCTTGTCCTCTTCTGGAAAAAAACCAAGGCCCCAAAATCTAGATTTGGTTTACTGGCTGGCAAAGGATTGTTTGATACTGCTATTCTTAAACAGCCATGAATGGTGCTGCAAAGCATCTTTATGGTCTACATAACTGAGATTCTCTCGCTGAAGAGAATAATAAGAATGGAGAAATGGTACATAGTGAACCTTCTGCAGGTTGCATTCAAATACATGTTACTCATCACCTAGTGCCTCGGAATTCTTTTAAGCCTGCAAGATGACAGCTGTTCTAAACATTAGTTTAAAGATTATGGGTGCAGCATTTAACTTCCTCCATTGTTGTGAGCTGTGTGTTCGCTGTTCAATTTTTAATCACCACGTCTTCTCATTTATCCCAACTGGCTTTAGCAGATTAAATTGTGTTTTATTTGCTTTCTTTCCCTTTTGCTGCACAGTTTACCCATTTGTCTATCTCATTCATTCTGTCAACTTGGTCTAAATTTCGTCCTTTCTCTTTTTGGTTCAGGTTTTTTTTCATTTAATTTCTTTAATACCTTTTCCCCTTAAGCTTTCAATTAGCAATTGTCTGTTACTACACCACTATCCAGTGAATAACATTTTTATCTTCATCACAACAGTTGTAGCTCTTTATTTCTAATGCCTTCCCATACTGTTTTTCAGTCTTCCAGCATACAACCAAATAGAATATATATCTATTTTTTTCCTTGGAGGCCTGGCAATTAGAAAATACACTGAAATACTTCTGTTTGGCCTTCTTAGAGGTAGCAACACTAGCAGTTTCAAGGAATTGCAAATCCTTACATTTTCTCCCTCTTGCTAGGAACTGGATGTTTTTTGGTGATGAACTACTCACAAAGCAAATAGTAACCGAAGTGTGGTACTTAGGAAGAGACTTTCAAGTAATATTTTGGAACAGTTGTCTTGAAATTTCATCCCTATGCATTAACATCTATCAAATGCCTAAGCTGGTCAACAGGAAGAAAATATTTGATTATTGCCACACTAATAAAATATAATTGTGCTCTATGTTGTCTTAACAGAAAAAAATTAATTTGTAGTAGATTGCCAGGCTCATCTTAAATGTTGTACACATCATAGTTTTCATACTGGTTTTTAGATAGGCTTCCTATTTGGTTGGATGCAGCATCCTGGTTTATTTAAGACACTTCATCAATCATCCAGTGCCTCCGAAATGAAGGAAACCAGACATACTAACTTCAGGAAATGTGGCAAGAATACAGTGAGAAAGATAGCATGCCCTGACTGTATTGTCCTCTAAAAAAAGGTGAAATTAGCCCATATGGTTCTTCTAGTAATTGTGTACACCGGGGATATTTACAGCAGCTGGGCCTAATTATTTTGAATATTATTGCAGCTGTTACCTGCCCAACTCCTCCGCAGATCTCTAATGGAAGGTTGGAAGGAACAAACTTGGACTGGGGATTTAGCATTAGCTATGTCTGCTCTCCAGGATATGAACTCTCTTTTCCTGCTGTTTTGACTTGTGTTGGGAACGGAACATGGAGTGGTGAAGTACCTCAGTGTTTACGTATGTATTCACATTATAGTCTGTAGTTTGCTGCTGAACTATATTGGTTTTTTCTTCTTTAAAGTTTTCACTTTTTTTCCCCCTCCTTCCCCAGTGGCTCAATTAATTTCAAACCTACAACTACAATCCTTCTAAAAATTTCTAAAATTTTTCAAAATTTTAATGTAATAGATTGAGAAGGTCATGGGAATATCTGTAAACCCTATGTGAGCATATAGGAGTCCTTAGACACAGATGTAAAAAAAAGTTACAGGCAACGTGTACAATGCAATTCAAGGCAATTCAACATTAAAAGGTGCTATCTTCTTTCCAGATCCAGCTACATATGTGATAGGATAACTTTCATTATAATCTCTTTTATTTCCTCATTACTCATCCTAAACTTCTGTGATGTCACAGAGAAACTTTTCTGGCTGTAATGTTGACTAGGCCCTGGGTGATTCTGTGACAATTATCTATTTTTCACCCTACAGTAAATTAACCTATATATTTTACGCAGTAAATTTTATTAATCTGAAAGTTATAAATAATATAGATGGATTTTGGTATTGCTAAAAATTTTATTACAGTATCCAAATCCCATTCATTATTCATATTTTTTAAAAGTGATTGTGATTCTTCTGAGAGATATTCAATTGATTGCACTAAAGAAGGAGGTTTTGTAGTTATTTGTAGAATAATTATACCACTCCGTAATGGTCTTCAAAAAGCAGTCTAACTGGAAGAGGATAATGTCTTATTCATGGCTTTGCAGTCTCTGAAATTTAATTTGAACTTGCCAAGTAGCTGTGCTTGCCAGGTAGTTTGCTAAGTGGTGCAAAATGCACTTCTCTGTTCTTTTACTATTTTTTTCCATTTTTCATCTCTCCCTGTCAAACATTTCCTCTATTTCGGCTATATCCCAGAACTATGAAAGCATATAATACAGATCATCTCTTTATTTTCCTTTTTTTTCCCCAATTATATTCTGATATCATCAACCACAGTTTCTGACTGCTGCTGCAACTCTGTGTGCCAGAGGTGGAACATGATGAAAGGCATTTTTTCTGGACAAAAAAGAACAAGACCACTATATGTTGCTTAAAATCTCTATGTAGAGCTCTTCTAGAGTCCACTATACTGTGAATATCAGAGACTATGAAAAATTATTTTCATTATTTTCATTATTTGTTCTTGATTGAAATATGGTGTCCTTCATTTATTTTTGGATACCACAAGCTATTTATGATTTTTAAAGCTGGTATACTCAATACTGCAGTATACTCTGAAAAAGTGGGCTCTACTTCAAACTTTTTAAAAGGTATATTTAGCACAGAATGCAGCTGCCTGGGAATTAAAGGCTATTTCATGCAGATTACATTAACTGAATGTTGTTGATGTGCAGTGGTTACTCATTGGCTTGCAAGGGAAAACAATTGGCAGCCAGTGCTTGTCGAAGAGCTTAAGCTAGTTGCCATCTGGCAGAAATGAGGGGGAGTCAGTGAAAGTAATTCCCAATAAGCAATCTTTAAGCAGTTCTTGACATCAGAAATTAGGTTCCTAGCTTGGTTCCATTGAGCCTGTAGCTGAAGATATGCAAGGTGTAGTTATGACATAGAATAATTATTCAGAATGGAACATGACCATGTCCTTGGTTGAGTATTTGTCATCTGTGACCCAGTAAATTTGTTTGCTTAATTACTCATGCAGTAATTTCAGTACAGGACTGCTGCTTTTATAAGCTTGGCAATAGATGGCAAAAATGTAGACCTATGCCAAAAAATTCCTAACTGCAGATATAACTTAGAATCATAGAATTATCACCGAATATAATGAATTGGAAGAGACCCATAAAGATCATCAAAGTCCAACTGCTGGCCCAGCACAGAACAACCCGAAGAGTTGTGCCTATGTACCTGAGTGCATTGTCCAAAGGTTTCTCAAACCCTGTCAGGCTTGGTGCTGTGACCACTTCCCTGGGGAGCTGTTCCAGTGCCCAACTACCCTCTGGGCAATAAACCTTTTCTTGATATACAACTTAAATCTCCCTGACACATCTTCATATCATTCCCTTGGGTTCTGTCACTGGTTACCACAGAGAAGACATCAGTGCCTGTTGTTTTGCTTTGCCTTGTGAAGCAGCTGAAGATCACAATGAGGTCTTGGCAGAATCTCTTCTCCTCTAGGCTGAACAAATCAAGTGACCTCAGTCACTCCTCATGCTGCTTCCTCTTAAGGCCCTTCACTTTCTTTATTGATTTTGCATGCTCTCTAATAGCTTTATATCCTTCTTGTATTGTGCCACCCAAAACTGCACACAATATTGAAGGTGAGGCTGCCCCAGTGCAGATCAGAGCAGGACAATCCCCTCCCTTGCCCAGCTGGCAATGCTGAGCCTGATGCCTCCCAGGACAGCTGCCAGGAGCTGCCAGGAGCTGGCTCATGTTCAACTTGCCACCAACCAGCACCTCCAGGTCCCTTTCTGGAGTGCTGCCCTCCAGCCGTGTTTTTCCATTCTGGATGTACATCCAAGGTTGTCCCATCCCAAGTGCAGAATCAACACTTGCTCTTGTTAAACTTCATATCATTGGTATTGCCCAGTCTGCTGATCTGTCTGGGTCTTTCTGCAGGGCACAGATGCCTTCAAGTGAGTCAACAGGTTCTCCTAGTCTAGTGTCATCAGCAAACCTACTTAGCATACCTTTGATTCAAGTGTTTTAGGAATCTACTGGACCTGTTTGTACCAGCTGTGCGGTATTCACAGTTAGCATCTGGCAAGCTGAAGTCCCCCAAAAAGACAACAGAAGTTGATTTAGAGGTCTCCCTTAGTTATTGAAGAATAATTTGCCAGTGTTGACATCCTGACTGTGTATCCTATAGTGGACTCCCATGACAACATCTGCTTTGTTTGTGTGTCCCTTAATCCTTACCAAAGGCTCTTAACATGCCATAATTTTTGGTTTTGGTTTTGGTTTTGGTTTTGGTTTTGGTTTTGGTTTTGGTTTTGGTTTTGGTTTTGGTTTTGGTTTTGGTTTTGGTTTTGGTTTTGGCCAGAACACGGCTAACTTTTTGCAGTAGCTGGGAGAGGGCAGGGCTAAGTCCCAGGTGTCATTCCGTAATACCTCACATCACAGCCAGGGGTGGGGAAAAGGACTCTCCTTCTGAGAAGAAAGATGTTCCTACCAGTCAGAAAAACATGACTGTGGTCAGGTCGGGTTGGGCTCTGCAGTAAACATTTTGCAAGTAAAACACCCTCTCTTTTGTACACCTACCTGTTACTGTTTGTTTTCCTATCTCATTGCTGTTGCCAGTAAATTGTTCTGTGATCTCTGCCTTTTGTGCCTGTAATTCTCAACCCCGGACCAACACAGCAGGAAGGGGGAGGGGAAAAAACGAGGGGAGTAAAAGAGAGCAGCAGGGTACTTTTGGGGAGTCTCAGTGGGGGGCCCTGAATTGGGGAGTACCATTCCCAACCCAGGATACATAACAAAGAGCAAGCTCTGCCACTCATCTCCCCTGCCTCATCCCCCACCTCACTTGCCCTGCCTGTCCCTCCTGAAGAGTAACCCCCCAGTGTAACCCTCCATACTGGCTCACAAGTCACAGGACTGATCCCATCGGCTTTTGCTTGTGCCAAGGATGTCATATTTCATGGACTGAGTCAAGGCTTCTAGGGACTCATGGAGAAGACTGAAGGATCTCACTAGACTCAAACTCTGGCATGCCTTCCCATTGATTATCATAGATGAACCTGGTTTTGTCCCTTTCCCTCTTCAGTGTCGTTTAAAACTCTGCTGGTCAGCCCTTCTAACTCCTGCACAAAAATCATTTTTCTCTTCTGAGAAGAGACAGTCTTCTGTCTGCCATTGAATGCCAGTTGATCTGGTGTTGTATGAACCATAATTATAATCAAAAACCCCAAAGTTCCTCTAATGGCACCATCCTCAGAGCCATCTATTGATCAGTTGGGTCTGCATGTTCCTTTAGTATTCTTCCCTGATACTGAAAGGATCTAAGAAAACACTGGATGTCCTCCTGATCCTTCAAACAATTGTGCTGAGGCCTAAAATATATTTTGATTACTCTTGGACTTCTGTTTACTACCTCATTACTGTGAACATAAAGAACAGCAGATAATAATCAGAGGGTTGTACCCAGAGAGTTTTGTAATGTCCCAGGCCTCCAGAGGCAGCAGCTTCTCTGTGAGTAAGGTCCGGGTGGCATATTGGGTCCTTGGATTCCCTCAGAGAATTTCACCTATCAAAACAGCGTTCTTTTTATTTGACAGAGGTGGTCATGATGCAGGGGGTAGGTTATCTTGCCCTCCAATTCCAGAAAGACCTTTAGCTGCATCTTAAATTGTTAGTCCATCCATTGTTAGTGCCAGGGCCTCATACCCATACATTATATTAGGGCACCTGGGAAGATGAGGCAGGCTGGGAGGGGATTTGCCTGTCCCTGCAAGTAGTAACCTACTTCCATTTCCCCTCATCTCTTAGATCCCCTGCCTCTGCCTGGTGATGAGAGGGTAGGGGATCCTTTGTTTCTTGTGTCATGGTTGGCTGGTATGTCCATCTCAGGGATGATAGAATATGATGCCACAAGTCATTCTCCTTGTCTGGTGCTTCTCAGCCCAAATGCCTCCTCAAGAAGCTCAGTCACCAGGCTTAGCATCTCCTCTACCTGGGCACATCTTGGACAGTCTGCTCACTGCTGCCATCAGACATTGACAAGAAATGTTCTGTTAATCAGTTAAATTTCTTCTGAGAATGAAACTAGCCCCACTAGTCTCAGTGCCAGAACTCCATGGTCCCTCTTTGTTAAAGGCTCTCAGAGTCCCTAGGAAAATATTTCAGTTGAGAGTGGAAACACTCATAAAGCTTCCAGGTCACTGCAACTTCAGTTTGTTCTGTAGTCACCCGTTCTAGTGTCAGAGGGAAACTGCTGTGTTTTACCATGATGCCTGGTTTCCACACTTACTGGTGTAAGAGGAAGATATTTAGTAGAATGACTAGGTCAGCTTGACTGACAACTAAGTGGCAGAGTTTTCTTAGTTTTAGAAAAAATTAATAAATTTACCAAAACCTCATTTTTGAATGTGAGAATTGTTTTTCCCTTCAGAGTTGTTGTTACTTTGTTGGTGCGAGGGAGGAGAATATTTCAAGTCCCTGTGTTAAAAATTTGCAAGTGTTTCATGTTTTTGAAATTAAGACACAGAATTTCCTAGTGAAAGCGTAACGACCATGATCTGTCATTCACAAATGGAGTACATTATGTGTACACTACACAGCACTATCCCAAATCCATAGATCTTTTCAGAATTTGGCCCATAATTCTGTACACAGTTCCCTGCCACCTAAAGTAATGAAACGATATACATTTCTGGTATGTTACAGAGTAAGCCCTTTTTCTTCACCAGTGTGGATGTGAATGGATTTCCCATACAGTCAGTGTCTGTAGAAAGAAGCAGAGAGCAGGATCATTTAATGTGAGCAGGTCCTCTAGAAAGCTTAAAATATGGGTGTCAAATATAGAAACATTGCAAATGAATTTTGAAGGTTTTTGTTTGGGAGATGTAATTTAAATTGTGTTTGTAGATGAGAAAGATGGAGCACAAAATTCCACTGTCTGTATAGCATGTCTATTTAGAAACATTATTGAACACGTATGGGTTAGGGGTTTTTATTATTATTATTATTATTACACCATTTTTTGTCTGATATGAAATTAGACTACACAATATTGAAATTCATGGTGTGTCAAGGAATAATATAGTGTGATGACACAGGGTTTGCCACAGCTGATTTAATTTCCTGGGTCAATTATTCAAAATCCAGCTTCTGACAATATTCAATACTTCATACTGCAGAAGAAGGCCAGTAAATTTGCTAGCAGTGCATTTACTCAGTTATGACATGCTATAGACAAAAGGAATCTTTAGGTAACAGAAATAAGGTAAAAATATCAATTTAAGAACAGATTTTTATAAGTGAAATTTATCCTGTACAATAACAGTTTATTAGTATTTGACTTTTAGATTGCTACAGAGGTTTCTTTATTTTTTTTTGATGTTTCTTTATTGTTACCTGTTCTAACTTTCAAGTATTGTGCTTCCATACATACCAAATCTTACCTTTCAGTGAAGGATGAGGAAGCAGGACTTTATGATTCCTAAAATCAATCTGCTAAATCCTTTAATCATACAAAAATATTGAGCACTGGATAGGTGGCAAGAAAGCAAGAGAGGAGGCAAGGTTGACATGAAAGTTTGATACACTCTTTGATTTCTCTCTAAAGATTTGCAGAGTGATGCGGTGTGGGACGCAGGTGAATTGTGGATATTTGGACTTTAATAAAACAGGTTGTCAACTTGATTTATTAAGGTGTCAGGTGCTGACCAAGCACCCTAGGTAGTAATTTTGAACAACTATTAGAAAAACTGCAATCTGGTAGACTAAATATTATTTATCTAGTCTCTCTGAATTCCTATTAAATTTTTCCATATTTGATCTGTGTTTAATAAAATAACTACAAAATTTGGAGTAATTTCTTTACTTAGTTCAGCTAAGTGTTATTTTTTTTTTTTTTAATAAATGACACATTCCATTTCTATCATGTCTTTTTTCACAGCAAAGTTTTGTGGTGACCCTGGAGTACCTGCTCAAGGGAAAAGAGAAGGCAAAAGCTTCATCTATCAGTCAGAAGTCTCTTTCACCTGCAATCCTCCTTTTATTTTGGTTGGCTCTAGCACCAGGATTTGCCAAGCAGATGGAACATGGAGTGGTTCTTCTCCTCGATGTATAGGTATGATTATGCCCATGTATTGAAATTTCTAGCAATGCTTAATATTCCTCTTCTTACTAAGTCAATCTAGGATTTTTCAGTTATTTTGGTGTTATTCTATACTCTGTAATAATCAAATCACTTTATTTTTGCTTTGTAATTGGCTTATTGCATGTTTCTGAACAAGCTTAATTTTGTCATACATTCATGTATTTAATTAAAATACTGTATTTTTTTTTGTCTTTAATATATTGCAATATTTTTTAGAACCTACTCGCACAGCGTGTGAAAATCCAGGAGTCCCAAGGCATGGGTCACAAAACAACACATTTGGCTATCAGGTAGAGTATACTATTTTTTTATTAACTTGCATTTTTAAATATTTTTGTACTACCTCAAAGTCTAGAAGCATCTGATTGGATGTTCAGAGACTGCTTCTGCAAGAGTTGTTTGCTGCTATGTTGCTGTGTTTCCTTATTTCTAGCTGTTAGATTACACTTACCCTGTGCCCCTATCAACAATGCACTACATGAAAAACTTGTGATCAAGTTCTGCTTGATTTTACTTTGAAGGCTTTCAGTATCTCCCACCAATATATAAGTGCTCCCTACAATTTATTAAATAGGCTTTTTCTCCTTAAAAACATGTATACTGTGTGCCAAACTGCTAGTGTAGACATACTCTAAAAAGCAGGATTATTTTTCCAGAGACAAGTTCTGTTTGGAACCACAAATGAAATACAGAGTCGCAGACCTGTTTGGAGAACTTCTAGTCCGCTCCCCCTTCTTAAAGCAAGGTCAGCTAGAACAGGTTTATGGAGGCTGTTTCCAGGTGATTCTGAATATTTACAGGGATGGAGACTCAACCGTCCCTCTGGGCATCCTGTTCCAAGCTGGTCACCCTTACAGTGAAAATGAACACTTTTTTCTTAATTTTAAAGAGAATTTCCTATGTTGCAATTTATTCTATTTCTTTTTGTTGTGTCATTGGGCACCACTGTAGAAAAGTCTGTTTCTGTTGCTTTTCAGCTACTCCTCGTATTCCAGATGCTATAGTCCCTTAATTACTTTTGTGGCCTGTCACTGGACTCAGTATGATACTGTCCTTGTCTCTCTTGCACTGGTGAGCCCAGCACTGGACCGAGCACTCACTTGTGACTCACTGGGGCTGAGAAGAAGCACCTCCCTTGACCTGTTGTTAGTGCTCTGCCTGATGCCTCCCAGGAGACTGTTGGCCACATTTTATACAAGGCTGTGTTTGTGGCAAATGGTGCTTGCATGTGTTTCTGTCGCAAAAAGAATTGTGAAACTGAAAATTATTTTGAGCTGCTGATTTTCTGATTCACACAAAACACTGATGTCAGTGAGATGTTTTCATGAGTGAATGGTTTAGAGATGCAAAAATGCACCTTATAATTTGCTAGAAATCTTCTGAACAGAGAGTCTAATCTATCCTGTGGCATTTGTGTCTGGTGTCAGGGCTGAAAGCTCCAGGCATATGAAGAGGAATGAACAGAAGATATGAGATCTCTGTCTAATAGCAGGAGAATGAAAACTGAAGTTTACTGGAAATATAAGAAAGGGCTGATTGAAATTTGAACAAATTTACAAAATGAAATTAGTTTTTAAAATCAAATTGTTGCTGAAAACATTTCAAAGTTTCATGGCCAAATATTTCTTTGGTTTATCGTTTTGGTGGCCTTTCTGCAGTACTACTCGGACTTGGTTTTTAGCAATATTTGGGTTTTCAGATTGTGCTACATCACAATCATATGCAAGTGATGATAAAATTATCTAAATTTTCTCTAGGGACTAAAAGTGCTGCTTTGTGCAAAGATAGGATATGCATGGGCAGTCCTTAGGCTAACTACATTTGGTTACATACATACAGTATTATGCTAGAGGGCAGCTGTGTAACAAATAATTTATTAAGCATTTTCTATAATTTTATTGTCACAGTTTCTCTCACATATTAATGAGCTTTCATTGAAGAAGCTATTGCAGTCTTTCTTATTTGTGCTGTAGTTGTTGTGAGTAAAATATCACTCACATTGTAAAAATATCAAGCAAAATGTAAAATGACAAATCATTTGTATAATAAGTGTAACTGCTGGCAGAGTTTACAGCCCTGTAAATTCTAAAAAAAAAAAAAATGTAAACAGTTATAAGGTTAGTGCCCAGTGTTTAAGATGTATGTGCTATAGTCTCCTTACCTAACCAGCAACTGGTTCTCACATTCACATGGTGAATTTGATTTTATGTAGTAACTAAATGTGCAACTTCTGGTTACTTTAGGTATGATTGCTTAGTTAATACATAACAGGGTAGAAGTAACAGTCACAGAGATGAAGCTGAGCTTAGCTCTTGATTGGGTGGAAACAATAGTGAAAATGATTGGTTCTAGACAAGTTATTGTCTGTAGGTCCTGGAAAGAAATATTGCATTATCATGTATTGTATAATGTTATGACTCCTTTAAAACCAAAAACATATTGTAAATTAATGTACATTATGCTATAATTAACTTCCTGTGTGAATGGGATAATAATGACTTTTGCTTCTATCCATAGCAGGAAGGTAAAGAATAATCCTACATTGCTCCAAAATACAGATGTGGGGCTTTTTGCTGTGTTTTGTTTGGGTTTTTGTTTGTTTTGTTTTAACGCTCTTAAATACTTTATTTTTAAATTATTATTAATAGAATAACTTAATTGACTTAATTGTCAAGGTTTAAATTTGTTTCTCTGTCTCATAAAAAATATCAAGCTGTAGCTGTACACTAGAATTCAAGTCTTCATATGTGGAATCCTGTTTTAAGTGCTTTTCAACAAATGTCACTACCTCCTCCTTTATCTGACAAAAATTACTGACTGACACTTGTTTTTCACAATACTCATGTTATGAACTTCCACAGCATCGTTGTTTTGTTCCTGTTTTTCCCCTGCTCTGGATTATCTGTTTCCCTATCTCATTGATTGCACTGAAAGTTCAAGCAAACACAAGATAATTCTAGGCTTGACTGAAAGGCGTGTCCAAACCGACCTCCTGGAACCTAAACTAAAAAAAAGCACAAATATCACCATTTGAATGGTGTTTCAACTATTAAATAAGAGCTTTGTAGAAAAAGAGGCAACAGAATTTTGCATTAACAATTTATTGTTCAGTAATGAATTCTTCAGGCAGAAGCAGATCAGTTTCTTATGTCTTCAAATGATATCAACATACCAGTTTAGTGCTACTTGGATATCTGGCATGGCATGGAAATAGTAGCATCACCTGCTTTAATTGTTATGAATATATACTTCTAAGATGTTTACCTTTCATCTGAGGATTTTTTATTTGACAGATCTTCCTTAGCGGTGTGTTACAATGGAGACAAAGTAGAATTTAGTGAATACTGACTTCATCTGTAATCTGGAAAATAAATCACTCCTTGGAAAGAAACTGTGGGGTTTGAAATACTTCTTCAGCTATATTGCTAGAAACATAGAAAAGTGCTTATAGCACTTTCACCATAAGCTATTGTAACACAAGGTACTACTGAATTGAAGAAACAGTTTAGAACTGCTTAGATCAGTCAGTCATATCTATAAGATTTATTACTTCTCATACTTTTCCAACATGTTTTGTAGAAATTCAGCTACCTTGCCTTACATTGAGGCCTAAATTGAGCCAAAGAGCAGTCTTAATTTAAAAAGGAAAATAGATACAATGCAGTAGTGGTAGCCCCGTGCTAGCTCTTGGGTTCTATTTTATGAAATTCTATATGAAACTTGATCTGCAGATGTTCAGCGGTCGTGCAAATAATCTCCTTCTGTGAATATAGTGCTTATAAAAACTTCAGTGTTGAATGAATTGTAGGATGAAGTTCCAAGAGAAGTGCTCAACTACCACAATATAGCTGTCTCCGTTAGCACAGTTGGCACCACCACTGCATCAATGAAAATGTAATTTAAGCCTTATCAGACACTATGTATTTTCCTGTCTCCAACTGCTTCTCATGGTCCTGAGGTCTCTGGTTTCAATGTGTTAGTGTCACAGTCTGGAGTACTTCACTGCAGGAATATGATTTTTCTTTTCTTTGCAATGTTTCTAACACAGTTTTACACCACTCATACCACTGCTCCACATTATTCACATTATATTTCAGTCTATACTGTAAGGTACATTTCACCTATGTTAGGTAGTTGTCCTTTTTTACCTCTGAAACCTGATTCTATCCAGGCCTGTATGTCTTTAAGGGTGAGTTGTTCACAGCAACAGGATCTCCAGTGCCAAGACTATGTTGCATCTTTTATCAGTCACACTGTAGTCTTCTCCGCAGCATCCTGTTGTCTGCATTTCTGCAGGGCTTTGCTGTCGTTCCAGCACCAGGCCTGTATTTCTCTGTACTGCATCACATTGGTGGGAAATAGCTCATTGTGCACATACTAGATTCTTTTTCTACTGCTATGGATATAAATCTGTGGTTGTATCATACAAAGATAAAGAAAGGCATAAAACCTGGTCATAGCTACCTGATCACAGGAAATTTAAATTTTACAGCTAAACCAAGTTTAGAAACAAAACAAAACCAAAAGAAACACAAAACTCCAGGCAGCTCAAGACTCTTTCAGACAAAGGAAGCCTATCAAGCTTCTGCCCAGCGGTCCTGCTAACTCAAAACCCTGTTATAAAGGCAATATAGGTATTAGTGGGCTACCAAACTACAGATGTAGTGAAGACTTAGTGAGGTATGTTTTCATTCACTTAAAATACGATGCTAAAAGTTAATGACAATAAAAAACTGACATTCCCTTAGCCTCTCCGTTTTTTGGCACAAATTGCTGGGGAAGGAGAAGTTTATTGGAGTATCTTCATGTTCTTTGGTGAACTGATATCTAAGAAAAAAAATTGATTTTAGAGTAACCCACGAGAGTTAGAAGTATCTTCTATTCCTATAAAGAATAGAAGAAATAAGAAAGATAATAACTTATTATTCTGATAATTGTTATACATTATTATAATCTTATTTGGTGAAAAAATTATCTAAAGTACTTTATAAATGAATGCAGGTTGATGTTTATGCTTTTCTTTTCATATTGGTATTTCTCCTGTTAAAGAATAAGAAATACGCACTCTGGGGTTTGGCAGAAAAAAATAGAAAAAAAAGTTAGTGATGTTAATTTTGGGGATATCTAAGCTATAACTGACACTATAGAAAAAGCAGCTACAGAACAGACATGATTAAGCACTATTTTTTCTATTGGATGCAAACACTGTTGTCCCTAGTACTAATGCTTCTACTTGAGCTTTAGAATAAAAATTAGAACAAATCAGAACATCTCAGGGCTAAGAATTTTTTGAGCATAGAATCCTGTATTGTAGTGCCACCTGGTGCCTCTGACACAAGAGTATTGCAAAGTAGAGCACAAAACTTAAAAATTACTTTTATTTTTTTCATAATTACTGTACATATCCTATATAATTAATGAATATAATATATTGGTTATTAAATTTTTTTTAATTTTTTTTTCATTTATTCATAATTTTGAGCAGCGTGGCAGCACTTTTTAATCTTCCTCCCTCGGACACCTGTTGTATTTTTGATGCTGCTTTGATGTTTTCATATATAAAGGCTGTGTTTCTTGTGAAACCATAAAATCATGGAATGGTATGTGTTGGAAGGAACCTTCAAGATAATCTAGTTTCAGCCCCCCTGCCATGGATAGGGACATCTTTCAGTAGACCATTTCTTCCAACAAGTCCATGGTTTTCTTGTGCTGAGATCCCAAAGCAGGACGCAGGACTTTGAGTGAGGTGTCACCAGAACAGAATAGAGGGGTAGAATCACTTCCCTCGACCTGCTGCCCCACGCTGCTTTTGATGCATCCCTGGATACAATTGGCTTTTTGGGCTGCAAGTGCACGTTGTTGTCTCATGCCCAGCCTCTCATCCACCAACATCCCCAAGTCTTTCTTGGCAGGGCTGCTCTTGATCTGTTCATACCCCAGTCCACCCCTACTATAAGGTGTAGTGCAGCATAGCTCATACTTGGTCTTACTAAACCTCAGGAGGTTCTCATGGGCCACTTCTCAGTCTTGTCCAGGTGGTTCTGGATGGGTCCCATCCTTCAGATGTGTCACCCATCCCACTCAGCTTGGTGTCATCTGTGAATTTGCTGAGTGTGCACTCAGTCCCTTCACCTGTGTCATTAAGGAAGATATTAGATACCACTGGTTCCAGTACTGAACCCTGAGGGACACCATATGTCATTGATGTCCACTGGGATTCTGAAACATTCACCACTACCCTCTGGATGTGGCTGTCCAATCACTTTCTTATCCATCTAACAGTCCACTGATGGAATCCACCTTTGTCCAATTTAGAGAGAAGGATGTGTGGGGGACTCTTGTGAAAGACTTTACAGAAGTCCAGAAAAATTATATCTGTAGTGCTTCTTTTGTCCACTGATGTAGTCATATGAACACATCTTTCTTAAGGCCAGTACATTTTAAAAGTGATATATTGGTGTTGATTGTTTTTACTAAGATCTTTACCACAAAGAGAAAAAAACCTTCTACAGCTACTTGGTGCTATTTCTAAAACTTGTAGTATTTTACTACTTTGTGCTTAATCATGCAAGTGATTTAGTGTATTTCCTTCAAAATCTTTTAAAAGTAATTACATAGTCCAGTGAGCACAGAAAAGAGCAAAATAAAGAGAGATGAATTTTAAATCACATCCTGTGTTGATGAGCTACTATCTGTAGTTCATGGGTTATTATTAAATTTCATTCTGATGAGAAACTTGAGCTGAAATGGAATAGTACTATAAAGTTTCAAATGAATACTTGTAGCAGTGAAATGCTGTTTCCCAGTACCAAACTATCAGGAAAGAATCTACATTTTACATTTGAGCATCAGTCTAAATCAAGTGTTATGCATTTAAACAAAATAATTAAAAAATCAAATCCAAACCAGAGCTATAAATGTGCTGTCACAGATAGTTTAAAGTTTTCAACTTCTTGTTTAAACATGAGTTGATAAGTATATTAATACAGGTCACTGCAGAACAGTAGATACGATCTGTGCACCTTAATATTTGAGTTAACCACTCACACTATGTAATACAATACTCTCTGAATGACGTACTTATAATCTAATTTCCTCGCTTCTGATGGAAACAAAGAATTATTTGCATTTTCATCAATTTCACCATGTCTGGACATGCTGAACAAGTTATTCCATTTTATGTTTATGCAGAAACTGTAAGAATTCTATTTTCCTTTTTATGCAACACATACCCATAACAAGAATAATAATTAAAAGCTAATCTCAGATGAATTGCTATTGTAAATTGTAATGTACTTGTGTTCCAGTTTCTATTATCAAAGTGGTATAAAGAGCTGTTATTCTTTACCTCCTCTCATAAAAAAAACAAAACTGAAATATCATAGGAACATTCTGAAGCATGTGACAGTGTTGTTGACCGGCCCTGTCTATTCTAATCAAATATTTCTCATTATAACCTGTGAATATACCCAGCATTCCCCAAAGGGGGATCTAGTTCAGCAAAAGTCCAGCAAAATCTAATACCCATTTCCATTCTGTGACTTCCCTTGTTTGTGGCAAATTTGCCCAACTGGTTCCCCTTTGGTCCAGAGTGGGGAAGGCACCATAAGCTTTGTTTGCAAACTCACAGTTCATCAACTGTTCCAGGCCAAAAGCAGCACACTAGAGAGACCACAGAAGATGAGGATTTGATTTTCTTCCATGGAGGATCTAATTTTGAGGGGAGAGTAATTCTACTGAGAATGAAGCAATTTTTTATTTCATATCAAATTGTTCTGTGAAATTAATTTACCTTCCAGAGAAAGAGAATCACAACTTATCAAGTCTGTATTATGTGAAGGAGTGATCAAATTTAGGAAAAAAAAATCCCAGGTGATTGTTGCTCATAACAATATTACTGTGTTTTCTGCTTTTCAACAGGTGGGAAATGTTGTTCAATTTCAGTGTAAAAAAGGACACCTGCTCCATGGTTCAACGACACGAACTTGCCTTCCTGATCTTACATGGAGTGGAATCCAGCCAGAATGCATACGTAAAAAATAATAATTTTCTTTTCTCATTTTTTTTTAATCTAGATTATTTAGCTGCAGTAATATTGTCATAAAGTTACCCTATATGACTTTATTAACTGAAAGTTAACAGAAATTTGCATTACTAGCTAACAGCGGCTAGAAATATGGTTCTGAGTGATTCTTTCTATAATTAAGAATGGAACTAAAAGAAAAAAAATAGAGAAAGAGAAAATAAGTAGATTTTCATACAAAGTCAATTTCTATGTAAGAGGGTGCAACCCTTCCAACTCAGAGAGGAGGTGGTGAGAATAGGACATATCAGAAGGCCCTGTTCTAAAATATGTAGGAAAGCATATACTTAAAATCAGTTCTAGTAAAGAGTTTGAACTGTTTCCCAGCCAAGGAGTCAGGGTATTTTAAGATGGGCAAAAAAGAGTTTTCAATTGGAAATTTTTGAACCTGAAATAGAGAGAATTTTCTTAGAGTACAGACTGCAGCACTTCATTTTGTAGATCTTTTACACTTTGGTAAAAACTGATAATTTGCTGAAGATAATGGTTAGTCTTTCTAGTTCAGCTAGTCAGCTGTATTTTTCTGGAAATAGCCTTACCTTATAAGGTCTGACCTTACAGAATCACTTCAGTGAGTGGAGAACATATCCACAGAAGGAAGCAGCACTAGTATTATTTCAGTTGGTGCTAGTTTTAATCTTGAGCAAACAGCAAATCAGTAGCTCAGTGTGTTGAAAGGTGAACTCTGCTCTGGAGGTATGCTGTCTTTGGGATAACACACAAATACCACATCCTGGTGATTGCTAAATATATAAGACACTTCATATCAGAATAGAAAGGGTAGTTTAATTTTTCTGATATTTACAACTCACCTTCAATTTCTCCTTGACCTTTCATAGTGTTTTCCACCTGACCATTTACTTACAATGATACATAGATGTCATAAGGGATATAAGTCACAAACCATAATTGCTTTTATGTCTGGTATGATGTGTGCTGTTTCTGTTCTCATATGCAGACAATTTTGTTCATGCAAATGAATTTAAATCAGTTCTTGGTCCCTTGGAATTGAAGATTCATGTTTAAGAGTGTATTAACAGGCTCATGGTGATATTTATAGACTATATAGTAATTTATAATGTGAATTAAAATATATTAATATGTAATTTCTATTGATTTTTTACTTCATTAGTTAGCTGTTGGAATGGGCATATATCATGTTTTCAGAAATATTTTCACCATTTTGACAGAACATTATTTTATCTTTTCTTTGTAGCTCACAGCTGTAAACAACCAGAAACACCAAGTCATGCTAATGTGGCAGGAATGGATCTTCCATCACTTGGTTATACATTGATTTACACTTGTCAGCCAGGCTTCTTCCTGGCAGGAGGATCAGAGCACAGAGCCTGTAGGTCTGATGGCACATGGACTGGGAAGGTTCCAGTTTGTGAAGGTAAGCTCTTCTGTTTCCTGCTGCATCTGCCATCTGTCATATTTCAGTGCTTTTCTTTACTTGCAGTGGGCACATGCACACCAACTATTTGATTTGGCCCAGTTAGCATGTTTTTATGAAAGGCAGGTCTTGCTTGATGAACCAGGAGATTTCCTTCTGTAGCAAAATGACCTCTCAGTGGTCATTCAGTACTTGGCACTGGTGAGACCACACCTTGAATACTGTGTGCAGTTTTGGGCCCCTCACTCCAAGAAAGATATAAAGGTACTGGACTGTGCTCAAAGAAGAAAAATGAAACTGGTGAAAGGTTTGCAGCACAAGGCTTATTAGGAGAGGCTAAGGAAACTGGGGATCTTTGTCCTGGAGAAAAGGATGTTGAGGGGAGACCTTATTGCTCTCTATAACCACCTGAAAAGAGGTTGTAGCAAGGTGAGTATTAGTCACTTCTTCAAATTAACAAGTGACAAGAGGAAATGGCCTAAAGCTGTGCCAGGGGAGGCTTAGGTTGGATATTACAAAACATTTTTGGGAAAAATTATAAAGGGTTCTCAAGCATTGAAGCAGGCTGCCTGGGGAAGTGGTGGAGGTAGGTGTGTAGATGTGGCATTTAGAGCCATAATGTAGTGGAGGACTTGGTAGTGTTAGGTTAGCTATTGGACTCCAAGATCTCAGAAGTCTTTTCCAACCTAAATGATTGAATGACTGTACTAATATTTGAGAAAGATGCCTATAGTCCAGGAAGATGTCTGAATCCCTGTATGAATTTAATCCATAGGGTTTATTATTATTTTATATTTTTATGTAAGAAACTGTATACTACTAGAAAACAACATATATCTACTTCGTCCTTGTTGTTCCAGCCTTTAATTTTATTTCTAATTTTTACTACCCACTTTGTTATGGTACGACAGGAAAAACATCACAGCCAAATCATGGTGAGAAAGGTGGTTTTCATGTGAGATAAGGAACGTACTCAAGTGTAGGAACTGTTTGAATTTTATTTCCTGAATAATTAAAGGCCTTTTCAGATTACTGTTACCTAATGTTTCAGATGTGGTTATCCCCAGGGCTCTTACAGAGGAATTCAAAGGCTTTGTAGCCAAACACTGCTACTTGGAAGGGAAATAGGAAATGATTAGTTCGTATTACTAAAAAACAGGTGTCCTGGAATTGCATGCCAGGCAAGTGCTGGGGGAAAATAAAGCAGAGCTTTGGGAAAGTGCTGGAAAGCTAGCAGCCAGAAAGCTTATGACTTTTTCAGTGCTTGGAAAGTATTGTGGCAGACCAAACGTGATTCATAGATTGTATTTTGATTCAAGAATTTTCTGCTGCTGCTGCTGAAAGAAGTAGCATTAATTGTACTACCTGATAGTAAGGAAACTCTTTGAGATTTTTTTTTTTTTTAAATATTAAGTAGTAGCTGTGAGTGAATCTACGTGGTCATATGGCTTAGCTTCCCAATGTCCTGAAAAAATGTTACAGAAATTTAAAAAAAATTAAGATCAGATGTGTTTCTTCTTCTTTTTAGCAGTGGAGGAAGCTAAGAATGAGTAATATATTGAAAAGTATTAAATCTAATAACATAAACTAAAATATCTCCTAAATAATTTCAGTTTTGGCTATACAGCAAGATGAAATATCTCTCCAATGAAGCAGAGAAGAACACCAGCTCAAGTTGTTCACCTCTTATTGTGAACTTCACAAAAATAACTTGAAAATGGATGAAAAGGAATAACATGTTTGGAGCTGAGAACTCTAAAGGGATGTGTAGGGGAATCAAACTGGAATTTGATTCTTTCAATACAAAATTGAAATCTTGAAAGTCCTACTCAAATATCTGGACCTAGAAACTTAAACTTCATAGTTAGCTAATTTTGGTTTTAGATTTGTATCTAAAATTTGTTTTTAAATTTTATTTTGTGTTTCAAATTTCAAGTTGTGGACTTGACTAGAAATTTATTCAACCTGACAAGGCAAGTTGACTCATCATCTTTTTATGCTAAGGCCCAACTGTAAAGTGTGATCGAGATATTTCTAACCTGAAGTTAATGTAGTCAGAAAGCATATGCTGTTGAACCATGCTCTCCAAGTCAACAATGTACAGTGAAGTTCAGTAAGTTTCTTTCAAACCAGAGAGGAAATAAAGGTTAATCAATCAGTAGTAACAGTCCATGAGAACCTTAAGTTGCATTTCAACCCCAGCCCTTGCTTCTTTACAGTTTTAACATACATGACAAGAAAAGACCTTTTGAAAAAGCTAAAATTTATTCTCAATAAACATATTCTCAGTCCTTCTTGCAAAATTTTCTTTTTTATGCAGAAAAATACTCAACTCAGGGGGAAGGTAGTTTCTTTTCTTTTGTATTTTTTTAGAACATGGATCGGAGAGAAAAGGCCTAGGTTCAAGGCCAGAACCCAAAATAAAAAATATTGAAATCACAGTTGGAGCAAGGAATTGAGTCTAGTACTACAAGAGAATATTTTCTATTAGGTGAAAGAATTATTTGTCTTCTTTATGTTTCAGCGAATCCAATAGTTGCTTCAAAATGAAATAGCTTAATCTCCAGGAAGTTATAACGTCCTAGTGCATTTAGTTCATCAGCTTCAGTGGTGGGAGAGTTCCTGCTTCAAGCAGAGAAGAAATTATATTCTCCAGCTTCCAGTTTTCATATAACCTGAGCAGTTGTAGATACTGTGGATAGCCTCTTTTGTTTCTTTCTTTCTTTCTGTTGTTATCCTTTAAAGAATCAGGGACCTTCTCCTCTGACATTAAGAGGCTAAGACAGCACCTATGGGTTTTCAGTCTTGAACACAAGATGTCTCACTCAGTACTATTGAAGATAGTTAAGTCCTGGAGATAAACAATTTCAAGTTCCCTTTGTTATGTATGTCTTCACTTTTTGGTCTTACATTGCAGTCAATGCACTGTTCTCTGTTTCTAATCCAAGTGACATAGCCAGGATTAGATGATATATTAGAAGGCATCTCGCATTTTAGGTACATGGTCTAGGACTGTAAATTCTGAAATATGGATTCTGAAGTGAAACCCTTCACTGTTTGACTACTGAAAATTTCTTGATAGCATCCAGGTGTCTGATTTAGGAGAATATGGAGGAACAGAATAAATTTGTCTGCAAATGCTCCTGTGATACTAAGGTTTGATATCAACTGAAATCTCATTCGTATTTGAGTTTTAAACACCATCTTATGTGCTTTTTAGCAAATATATTCCATGGTGGAAATTATTTTCTTTGTCTCTGAGTAACACTTTGCTACTGATTTGTCTTTACATCATTTATTCTTTCTAACAGCTGGTTCAAAAATATTAGTGAAGGATCCCAGACCAGCGTTGGGAACACCAAGTCCCAAACTAAGTGGTAAGTACACCAAAGTATTTATAGTTATAAAACATTTCTGTAGAAAAGACAATGAGGATCAGTTTACTGAGATTGCACTGAGTGGTTTAGAATGTGTAAAGGATATCAGATTAAGCTCTAGATTAACAAGGGGGAAAAGATATACAAATTATTCCCTAATTTTGAAGTTAGTCTATCATATGGTATAATTTATATCTATATACAATTTCTGTTATGTAATGAGAATTTTATTGATTTCACTGAAATCACTGTGTTCTGTGTAAGATTCTATGCAATTTACCTATTTAGTAACTGTACTACTCACCTTGACATAAAGACTTTTTGCAGTTTTCTTCAGTCCTGCATTTTTTTTATGTATTTCTAATTTAAATTGCTTTACTTAAATTCTTAGTATTAGCCTTGAATTTAGCCTCCAAAGAAGCTAATTTTAGTTGAGACAAGGTAATCTCTTCAATTCTGGCTAAAGTCTCCATTTTTAACTGATTTGCTGAAAACCATATTTGGATGTCCTGAAAAGAGAAGCTCTCTGTCCACTGAAGAGATTTTTTGAAAAGAGCAGTCTCCTTAACTAAAATTAACCTTTGACTGTAATAAACCTATTGAATTTCTCCTGATAATGAATAAGATTTAAAAGTAGTACTTCAGCATATAGGGATTTGGGGGCTTTTTTTTTTTTTTAACATTTTGTGTACTAGTTCAAAACTGTGTATTTCAATTATGTGCTGCTGAATGGTAGATTTCAAGTTGTTAATTCAGAAAATTTTCATTCATTTTGTGCAATCCCAATTAACTCTCAATATAGCACAGAAAATATAAAGTCAGGAAATATATTTCAGGCGGGTTACAAATCAACAGCATCAGAGCATTTCCACCATGCAGTTTCCTTGCTCGCTAGTCCAGTATCTTCATGTTTTTTTCAAGAAACATATGCATATATACATACATGAACAGAGACAGAAAATCTAGGAAAGCTCCTTTACTCTTCATGGGGAAGACAAACTGTCTTTGTTTTGCATAAAATAAATGATGAAGGGAAATTGTGGGTATTCCAATGTGCTTCAGTCTTGGATTTAGGGGTATCCTGAGAGAGAAAAGGGCAAATATTCTTCTCTGCTTATCTGTCGTGAGATGCCAATGCACACATGAACACAAAACTTTAAGTTCAGTGTGAATTACTTCAAATAATGTGAAAGTACTGATTTTTAATAGTGATTCTTATAGGGATAACTCTGATACATTACTTTGGAAAGTGTAGTAAGCCCCTCATAAATCACTTTTAATTTAATTGTTTAAAAGGTATCTCATGCTAAGATTTTAAAGATTTGCATGTATCAGTTTTTATGTCATAGGTAGCTTTTTGTTGTTTTGGTGGGTTTTTTTTCTTGCAGGAATAGCATTACTTAAATTAATCATTTTTCAGTTTGCTAATGATAAGTATTAAATGCAAGGGTATAAATCTAGCATATTTATTCCCCAGCAGACTATGATTTGTTTTGAAATTTAAATTAATTTTTCTGTCCTGGTGAAGCTCATAATGTTTTTAAGCATTTGAAGACAAGACAAAATTTCTTACATATTTTTTTCATTAGAAAAAATTGACAGGATAATAAAGAAAATGTTCATAATATATCATATCATTTAAAGAAAATGATTGTAAAATTTTTGATATTTAAATAGATACTAATTTCTGCAAAATTTAATGCTAGCGATATGTCCCTAGCTGTCTGTGCTGGCATAGAAAAGATTCTACAGTGAGTGGAATATGATCTTCTGGCTAAAGCTTTTAGAATTTGTCAAACTGGTTAACTCTGGGACAGATCCATATTTTAGGAAAAGAACAAATGAAAATGTAGTTGTGGTTGTGTTCTTCAGTGCAAATACATTTCTTTCATAAAAGTTCCTGCCAGGTTTCTGTTTTTTATCTGAAAATTATGCCTAGTAGATTTATAACGAGTAAGGGAAAGAAAATGCTAATACTTATCACTCATTTTGTTGGTTGATTTTTTAAGTACTAAATATTGCAAAATGTATTGAAACATGTTTTCATCTTTATAGTTCCTGATGATGTATTTGCCCAAAATTATATATGGAAAGGATCTTACAATTACAAAAGCAAGAAGCAGCCCATGACTTTGACAGTCACCAGTTTCAATGCAACTTCAGGAAGAGTAAATGCAACACTTACAAACAGCAATATGGAATTGCTGCTATCAGGTATGGGCTAAGGAAAATGAATTTCCTCTTTTTTTAAATCATTTTTCTGTCTTACATACATTGGTTTCCTGTAACTTTCTGCATAACTTAAACTTTATTATCTTATCAAAGAAATTTTCATTGCATTTCAGTTGCTTTTTAAAGGTAGGGATTCTTCCACCTCTTTCCTTCCTCTTTTTTTTTTTTCACTTTTCTAGGTTTTACTTTATTTGGAGTTAATAGTCAATAAGAAGTGAAAGAATCATAGTAATTCTCATGTTTAACTTTTAAACATTTTAAATAGACTTCAAGTACTTTTCCTGAGATTTTCTTAATTCTTAATTATAAAATTTCCCCACAGTAGCCCAGTGACTAATAGTAAATATGATATGTTGACCTAGAAAGTCAGAGATACCTAATGAACATGAAAGAAACTAGAGCTGACACTTGTTTGATTTTCTAAGTAAGAAAAAAAAAGTTGGAATCATAGAGTTGTTTAGGTCTAAAAAGACTACTAAAATAACCAAATTAACCTAATACTGCCAAATCCACCACTGAACCATGTCTCTGGAAGTGCCGTATGGACACATCTTCTAAGCACCTCCAGGGATACTGACTCTACCACTTCCCTGGACAGCCTGTTCCAATGGCAGACAACCCTTTCAGTGAAGAATGTTTTCCTAAGATCCAATCTAAACTACTCCTGGCACAACTTGAAGCCATTTCCTTTCATCCAACCCCTTGCTGCTTAAGAAAAACAGCAAAACCCACGTTGCTTCAACTTCTTTTCAGGTAGCTGAAGACAGGATATAGTCTCCCTTCAATCTCATTTTTTTCCAGACTCAACAACCCAAGTTTCCTCAGACTCTCCTCATAAGACTTGTGCTCCAGACCCTACTCCAGCTCCATTGCCCTTCTCTGGACATGTTCCAGCACTTCCATGTCTCTCTTGTAATGAGGGGCCCAAAACTGAATATGGGATTTAAGATGTGGCCTCACCAGTGCCAAATATGGGGGGTTGATCACTGCCCTGGTACTGCTCACCACCATATTTATTATACAAGCCAGGATGCCACTGGCCTTCTTGGCCACCTGAGCACACTCAAGGATCATGTTCAGTTGAGATGAGCACCCCCAGGGCCTCCCAAGCCTCTAGAGTTGCCTGGGGTTGTTGTGCCCCAAGTGCAGGCCCATTGATCCAACCTGTCCAGATCCTTCTGCAGAGCCTTCCTACTCTCCAACAGCTCCTGCCCAACTTGGTGTCATCTGCAAACTGACTGAGGTTACCTTATCCAGATTGTTGTTAAAGATATTAAATAGGACTGGCCACAGCATTGAGCTCTGGGGAACACCAGTTATGACTGGCCACCACCTGGATGTAACTTTAATCAACACAAATCTGAGCTCATCCAGCCTGTCAGCTTTTTACTCAGTGAAGAGTCCACCTGTCCAACCCATGAACAGTTTCTCCAGGAGAAAGCTGTTGGATATGGTTTCAAAGGCCTTACTAGAGTTCAGTGAGATAACATCCACAGCATTTCTTTGATCCACTGAGTCACCTTATCTCAGAAGGACCCCAGAGTAGTCAAGCAAGATCTGCCTTTCATAAACCTGTTTGGCTGGGCCTGATCTGGTTGCTGAGAGGGGTGGTCTACAGGGAGGATGTAAAGAGCCACAGAATCTGTGTTTCTTCTGAGATCTTATTTCCCATTATTGAGTAGAGTGGTGAATTTTTATCACTAGGTTTGTCTGTTAAGTTATTTTATAGGTGTCCTTTGAACAATCATGCTTGAGAACCTGGACTGAATGTTTTCTGACTGATAACCATGTTTGTCTTGGCTGTGTGTGAATTTTTTCTTTTGTATTTATTTCATCCATGTAATTTCCATGAAGATATTAGGAACAACAGATGTAGCATTTTGTATTTTTAGAATTAGAAAAGTAAACCTCCGTATTTTCTCACTCAAAACACTCCTCCAAATGAAAGGTTCCTTTAACTGGGCACAAATGTGATTCCAAATGCCCTTTTTTCCACTCTGTACATAGGCATTACACATGTCATCATCTAACTAATTTATTTCCCTGTTCTACAGATGGTACACTGAGATCTGGTATATTGAAAGGGTGTCTTAGGGCCAGGGATGTAAGGATGGATCAAAAAGTACATTTACATGCCAAGAAGGTGAATTCACCTATACTCAGTTTGTAGTTTTCTCAAATGAAAAGTCGTTCCCTCCTCCTGCATCATTTACTGTTTTGAATTCCATCATTTGATGCATCTACTTTTACTTTTTTTTTGTTTATTTTGACACCTGTACTTGCTGTAATTATCCACAGAATAAACCCATCTTGCCAAGGCTCATTCATTTCAGCTCAGTGCAGTGTTAACATGAAAGTCTTCTCATTAGCACAGAGATTATTTATATGTAATGATACCTCCTATAGGGCTGTCACTAATCCTTAGTGTGGAAAAGACTTTTGTTTTTTCAGTTTTGGCATGTATACAAGAAACATGAATTAGGAACATTGCCCATGGAAAATGAAATCACTAAACATATTGTGGGATTTTATTTTAATTTCCAAATTAACAAATAATGGTATTTGGGTTCTAAGTAATTATTCTGCAGGAACAAGAATGAGTCAATAATTATGTCTACAGAGTAAATAAGGTTACATACAAGTCTTCTCATCATGTGGAAGAAGCTATTGTAACTGACCAAAATAACTGAAGAACAAGCCAATTTAAAAAAATATTTTCAATTTTTTTTTCAAATTTAGTGGCAGCTTTTCAAATAGAATTTTTGTGTGGATCTTCCTATTATATTTTCTATGTAATGACTAAATTATATGTATTGAAAGTAGGGATGTGAGGTTTAAATACACTCTTCCTGATTCAGAACAATATTTTCCATTTCAAATCAGATTGCTGTCAGTGTTCTGCTTAAGGCTTGAAGTAACAGCTGTGTGTATGGGGTTTCCCTTCTCTCTACAGGCTAAGCTAAAAATGGTTTCTATTGAAATCTTATGATTATTGAAATAATTTCAAAATAGAGTGCATCTTTCTAAACAAACAATATTGACAATTGGTACCTATTCTTCCTGCTTTTCCTTTTTAAGACAAGAGATTATGTGTTTACTCTCAAAGATGACATTATTTTTCTAGTCAACACAAATATGAATTTTTTAAACTATATTCTACAGGAGTGTATAAGAGCCAGGAAGCTCGGCTAATGCTCCACATATATCTCATTAAAGCACCCTCCCATACATCTGCAAGCAAGTTGAAAGAGGAAAAATGGGCTATGGATGGTTTTGTGAGTATATTTCTGCTACAAAAGAGAGGGAATGATTTTTGGTATGATTGAAATCATGCTGATTTTTCAACCCAAAAATCCTGAGACATATCAAATGAAATCTTGTTAGCAAGGCTGGTTCATTAAATTTCATGAAAATTTCCTTGTACAATGTAGGAGACCAGTCTGAGGGAAAATATGGGAACAGTCCTAGAGTGTAGGCAAAATTATAATGCATGTTTGTACAGAAGCCTTTCTCATAGATCTCTTTATTCTAATGTATTTAGCAATTTTATCATAATTAAACATAAAATCAGTTTATAATAATTATTATATTCTATTAATACAATAAGAATTTTGATCATTGTATTAGCATACACGTTTTACTTTTTGGTGATATTTTTAGAAATACCTTGAAAAATATGAACTGTCACATGTATGTGAAAAACAAACTAGATTACTCCAATTTAGGTCCCTTGGGGTTCTGGGTCCAAGTTTATTCTTTAAAACACAGATGAAGAGAGCACATAACTGAGAGGAGGAGAGGTATAGGAGAGGGTTAAATAGCCCAGCTTTCTAGGATGTGATTAAATCATGAAAAGGAAATGCTTTCCAAGAATAGACAGAGAAAAAAGTAGATATTTTAGGAAATAAAGAGCCTAAAATTTTTTGGATGAGGATAAACACTCATATATCCTTACTACACCATCTAATTTTTCAAGGAATTTGTCTGTTTTCCTATGTTTCACCTATTTTTTAAGCACTACAGGGACACCATGTGTGCACATGCCAAAAGAGAAGAAGAAGTGTACATTGAATTGTATGCACAAATTTATATTTTTGTAACAAGTGGTACTGGTTGAACAATAATTTTTTAAAAAGGTGCAGTATGAAAACCTTAAACTAAACTCATTAAGCAATAAATTTCCTGGTAACAAGGACTAACTTTCTTGGCTTGTACAAACTTTAGGCTTCACAAACATGCTCCTGAGGTAGCAAAAGGAAGGAATTTGCTTTCAGACTTCTAAATATGCAAAAGTAGACAGTATACTCCCTATATTCCATAAGCTTATTTACATACTGTTCTTACTTGACCTATTTTTTTTTTAATTGGAGTCTTGGAATAGCACAAAGAGGCTGCTTGAGTCCTAAGTAAAAAATTCACCTAAGAAAGGCACCTGGTCTTCAGTGAAAACATAGCTTCAGGTCACTGCTGAAGACATACTGTGTCGTGAGAAAGGGAAGCTTAAGGGAAAAGCTTGAAGGAACCTACTTAGAAAACACTGAATTTTACCTAATAACTATTCTTAGAAGCAAGTATCTGTCATGTTGTATACAGTGCACTACTGTAGACTGTTCTTAATGTAATAAGAAAGATAATCATAGGATCACAACCATCCCCTCCCTCCCACAAGCCTTTTAGTTTATACTAGGATATTGTGCCCTTGTACCAAAGCCTTATTCAATTTTCTTCTGGTCCATGGCTGTATAATTAAGTACTTATTGGGATAGGCACTGAGAAAAATCAAAAGAACTTTCAATTAGTTTGAGGTCTTTTTTATTTAGCTTAAAACTAGCTATTGAAACCTCAATACTTGAATCCTTAGGATTATATGCAATATAACTTTTTCAATCTACTTCCCAAACAAAACAGTAAATTATGAAGTATATAAGAGCTTAGAAATACTGACATTTGAACTACCAGAAACTTTAGGTCTTGGTGGTTTTAAAAAAATACAGTTAAAGGTAGTATAAGGTATCATATATGACCATAAACCACCATGTCTAAGTTGTTCCTATAACAGTCCTGTCTTTTCTTTTGAAATTTATATATGAATTTCTTAGAAAAAGGGGGTGTTTATAATGGGGAATAGAAGCTACAAGTCAAGCATATTAGGATATAGAATAGAATAGCTCCCTTTCAAGTTAATACATGTAACTTGCAGCAAAGTTTTCCCCATTTAATTCAAAGTACTTTTTGTTTACAGGTTTCTGCTGAACCTGATGGAGCAACATATGTTTTTCAAGGATTCATCCAGGGTAAAGATTATGGACAATTTGGGCTTCAAAGAATAGGTATTCAACAAATTCTAATTCTTTGCTAGTTCATTGTTCCATATTCTGTTTTATTATATCCAGTAATATGAGGGTATCTGCAGGATGTTAACAGAATTGACATTGTATAGAATATTGAGACATTAATATCTTTAAACTGTCATTTAAGTGGTAGTTACAAATAAGTTGTAAGGAGCTATAGAGGACTTGCAATCTACTGCTTAGTATATGTATTCATTTGTAATATTTCGAGCAATGTTTTTATCCAAATATGTGTAAAATGCATTTAGTTTCATATCTTAATAGCTATCTAGAAAACCCATGTTGTAGAATGCTTTGATAAACTGATTTCTTGCTTATGGTGCTGAAACACCGTTTCACCTAAACATTGGTTAGAAGAGGGAAACTGCTAAATATTTGCAGGTAAATATTTATATTACTTTTAAGAAGAAAAAAGTCTTACTTAATAAGTGTTTATTTCCTATAACTTCTTGTTTCTATACTAGGAGAGCTTTGGTAACAGAGCTCTGGTGACAACATTCTGTTGTGTTATTTAGGAGAAGAATTTCATTTTCTTTTCTAACGTTGTCTTAAGAACTGTGATATTTCTCCCTCCATGAGAATTTGAGTTTAGTTAATACTGAATTTTAAATAATAAAACACTGTTGGGAATGCTTTAGAAGAGGACTTCTTTCTCACTGATATAATGGCTGTTTTGATAGAGTGCTTATCTTCAGGTAAAATTCCTATGTGTGGATGGAAAATTTTGTTCTTTCAGCCACAAAGTGTTGTCCTTTTTTTTTTTTTTCAGTAAAATGAGGAAATTCTTTAATTCTTGAATGTGCTGGAAGGAAGGAATATAAAGTCAATTTTTTCTCTTTTCACAGTTCTAAGTCACAGTAAAATATACAGTTTGGGATCTTGTTTTTCACTGTAATTTCAAATGTAAATTACTTGCAAGAATTTTTAGAAGTATCTTCATCGAGAAATGTTTTCTTTAAATGAATATAAGAAGTTATTTCCTTTTATTAACTTCATAAAAATATTTGAAAGTCATCTAAGAAAAATTAAAATGCAAGACTTCTTTGGCAAATTGTTTGATGGATTATTAAGAAAATGATATTTCATCCTTTGATTGTTGGATGATATGTTTGAGATTCTTTTCTGTGATATATGGAAGATACTTTTTATTTGTATATAACTTTGAGGAAAAGAGTGATTCAGAGTAAAATTCTAGACAAGATTTAACTGTAGCTAATATAGTCAATAATATCGCTATAAAGAGATTCACAATCTTTGAACAGATTTTGTTTAGCATGCTGACCACTTCATTTTCCATGTGCACATATACAAAAGTAGCTTCTCTGAAATAAAATGTTTTGATTGTTGTTCCCACACAATTTTCTTCACAGCCTGGATGGTTGTTTGGGGTCTTTTTTGTGTTGCTTTTTTTTGTTTGTTTTTTAATTTCTGTATATTGTCTCATATGGTCAAGAAAGTCAGAAAGCATTGTGACCTAAGCAATTCTTAAAAGATTCAGTTAAAATCTTGAATATTAACTTTGAAGATGCATTACAGAATCACAGAATCATGTAGGTTGGAAAAGACCTTGGAGATCATCAAGTCCAAGTTATGACCTAACATCACATTTTCAACTAAGCCATGGCACTGAGTGCCACATCCCACCTTTCTTTAAACACCTTCACCACCTCCCTGGGTAGCTCATTCTAATGCCCGATCACTCTTTCTGGGAAGAATTTTTTTATAGTGTCTAGGTCATTGCTATAACCTTTCTTCACATTTAAAAGGTGTATAACTTGTCTGTGTAGCTAATGTAGATAATTTATTCTTCAGCCCTGCAGGAGGTCATATTTCTATTTTTTTCATCACTATATGGCTTTAGCTATTCAAAATTGTTCCTCTTTCACTCTGTGTATCAATAGCAGCACCTAAGGAAGTAATGAGTTTTCAATTTGCCTTTTCAAGTGATTGACCTTTTCCTTGATAGTATGTTTGGGTTTTATATATGTAGTATTTATTAATTACTAAATATACAAGTATAACCAGTAATATAATCAATCTAACATATGCATTATTATAAATTTTACTATTCATACCACAGTAAGGTGTTGTCATTACATAGAAAAGTTGAACCCCATTCAGAATTATGCTGTAAGGTATTTACTGTACAAGAGTAGGTGTACTGTTCTGCCAACATGTGGCATCACCTATCAATCAGAATATATTATATATTAAACTTCCAGGTGGTCTCAGCATACAGCTGTATGTATGCAGCAGAGCATATGATGATGAGCCAGTAACAAGACGTTTGAATTCCAGAGATTATGGAGTAGTATGTGCTGCTGATAACAGACACATATACAATATTACTTATTTTTCTTATTGTTTTTTTAGGTCTTAACATGTCTGAGGGTTCAAATTCTTCTAATCAACCACATGGTACAAATAGTAGTTCAGTGGCCATTGCTATCCTTGTGCCTTTCTTTGCCCTTATATTTGCTGGTTTTGGCTTTTATCTTTATAAACAAAGGTAAGTACAAATTATCTATACAGAATCCCTCTATTCCACTAAGTGTTGGTGATTCTGTCTTCAGTTTTTGCTAGCGTAAATAAAGTTTTCTGTAAAACAACAAAGCTTTGCAAAATATGTATGTAGACAGTTCTTCCTACATCTATTAAGATCTGGTATAATTAAGAGAAAAGTTTATTATATAGTGCTGTACTTTCATTCCTACCTATTTAAAATTTTATAAATTTATCTCTCTATGATAAAATAGATGATGTAAATTATTGACATATTCTGAATAATCTAATAGGTAGATTTTGTGGGTATTTACAATAAATTGCCTTTATTCTTTTCTTCATGTGATGGAATCGAGTCATATCCTGAGTAATTTATCTTAATACCTGACCAGTTTATTTGCATACAAGCATATGCAAACATTATGTCATCAAGAGATTTCATCTGGAACTGTTTCTGCATCTGAAATTATTAATTCATATGCAATTATGTTAAATAGCCACCAGACTTTTCAATTTCATTATTCTAAGTTCAACAGTTTTGCTAATTTTATTGAGACCAGTATTAATTCTTTGGATGCAGTAAGTTTGTCCTGTAGCTTTAAAGCATTTGATGACTAAAGAAACCCTAATCACTTTAATGCCAAGACAATTCATTGCATACTAACTGCCAAAATGGTGATTTACATCTGATAGTCTGACAATAATACTAGTAATATATATTACAGGATAACATTAGTTTAGAACATGTACCATCATTTTTAATTAGTGCTACTTGTTTTCAACTGCTTCAGCATATGAAAATTTGCCCATGTAATTTTTTATGTATTTGCTATTAGCTGTATGCTGTAAGCACTTCTCTGGGCCTTTTATATTGGTGACTTACAATATAGTATGCATTTGGTATAGCAATATAGATCAAAAGCTTTTAAGGGTTTGAACTCCAATATATTGAGTTATTTAGTGAAAAAGAGGGCATTTCAGCTATAAACTTTGTAAAATTCCTGAGTCTCCAAAGGGGAAAAAACCCCTCAGTCATCTGACTGGGGAGTTATTATGTCTTTACAAGATTTTGTTGTACTCTTTATAATCTGATCATTCAAGTGGAATGGATAACAACTTGGATGATGGATACAATAACAATGGATAGCCTCTTCTAAGGTTGTTAACTAAGTTTCTAAGTGAACATCATTTTCAGGGAATCATAAAGCCTTTAAACTTCAATAAAGACAGTACTAATTCTTAGCATAAATATTGTAAAAAAATCAAGACATCATATTCAGCTCCTATAACTGGAATAGAGAGCTGAATTCTGTTCTGATTCTTAAACCATATTAAGTCAGTGAGGAAAACTGCAGTTACAAATTTTCTTTCTTTCTTTCTTTCTTTCTTTCTTTCTTCTACAGGACTGCACCTAAAACACAGTACACAGGATGCTCTGTACATGAAAATAATAATGGACAAGCTGCTTTTGAAAACCCCATGTATGACACGAATGCAAAGTCAGTGGAAGGGAAAGCAGTACGATTTGACCCCAACTTGAACACTGTTTGCACAATGGTATAATGTGGTAATGATTTGTCTTCAAAGTCTGGAAATTGACACACAACACAGTGCACACACAGTTCACTGATTTAAAAACAAAAAAAAGAAATGAAAAAAAAATTAAAGCACACTTTTCAGGATCTAGTGGGTCACCTTTTCCTGAGGACGATAGGCAAGTCTGGGTTGTAGTTATTTTGTTTTGATTTTGTTTTTCATTAACTGGATCAGAATTCTTCTTTGTGTATGCCACGGAGAGTTTTAAAAAATTTTGCTGCACTCCATGAGTGCTACTCACAGTTTATTTGCTTTTTTAAAAAAGGAGGTTATTCTAAAACATAAAACATATTTGCATATATTGGAGGAGCATCCACTATCAGTATTCTGTGCTTTATAAAAACTATAATAGAGGGACTGGGTTAAAAAAAAAGATATAGGTAGAAAATAAGAGCTATACTTACAGGAGACAATAGGTCACTGATTTCTCTTTAACAGTCATATGATACATCTTTCTCATGAATTTGTGTCTTTTTTCCTTTTTCAGCCCGTTAAGTATATTATTTTTCTCAGAGCAGTTGAATTTCTAAGTCCAGGATGTAGTATTTAGAAATCAGCAAGTATAATTTACTCTTTTCTTATTACAGAAAAAAAAAAATTAAAATTTCATGTTCTTATAAAATGAATTTTCTTCCCTGCTTCATATCTTGCTTCATTTTCATGTTCCAAGTCAAGCTTATTTTCTCTGTTTCTATTAATAATACCCACAAATTTTAATGTTTATATATTTCTTTTGTCAATCACACATCTAGACAAATTTTACAATGAAGAATCTAATATGAATTGAGCTTTGTACGTGACTATGTTCCTTTAATGTTCAAGAACATTCAGGAGTGAACATCTTAAATTTGTTTCAAAAGTTAAAATATAATTTAATATTTCCTATTAAAGAGTGCAGTTTACAGTAATATTATTTATGAAATTCCTATCTCAAAAATAGGAGCCCATTTTTCCATCCATGTTACTTAAAACTAGGCCATACCCCACCTGTTTGTTCCTTCAAAATTTTGACAAAGTGCATGCACAAAGCATGATGTGATCCCATTGAAATTGATGGATTCTCAGAGACTTCAATGAACTTTGGATCAGATCTACAAGGCAAAAGGAAGTTATGATTTGGAAATACTGTGTTTTCACATCTATTTTATCTATATATTCTGTACTCTATGGAAAAAAATTCTTACAGCTCATTTAAAATTGAATATATTACCGTGCAATGAAAAAAAAAATCAATATCTATATATAAAGCCATGATTTTATTAGGGACAATCCATTCATTTTAGGGACAATTCAGCTTCCACAGCCCTCAAATACAAGTTTTAGACATTCCAGAATCACTTCTAAGGAAATGCAATTTTTAGTTCTACAGTTATTTCATATCAGAATTATTTAGTGGGAACTCAGTTATTTATTTGATGTAGGTCATTGTCTTCCATTCATAGCATGACTCACAAATGCTGTGTGTTAGCCAGTGTGAATTATCTGTTATTGTCCCTTTCAGACATTAATAATTCTGTGAAAATAACCTTTTTATTACCGTAATAGAGAGTGCCTACCAAAAATCATTGTACCCAGGATTGCTGCTTGGATTTCTATAATGTTTGATGAATTTCTTATAAATCATTTTACAACACTTTGTTTTGAATATTCATACAACTCTGTCAAACTGTATTCTACTAAAAGGATGCTGTTTTATATTTTATACCATTGGTTGTTATTTATTCTTGTTTTTTCGAATGACTGCAATAACTATTATTCATTCATTAATGTTAAGGTTAATACATTTGAGATCGTTTAAAATGTTTCTTCTGCAACTGGCTACTCCTCTTATATTAATGCATACACTTTTGTAAAGAAGTATATTTTTATGAAAAAGGATTTGTAAAAGTATGATGTAAATTTTCAGTGCAATGTAAACAAAATAAAACCAGACAATTGCTTTTTTTAACCATGTCTCTTCTTTGGAAGATGAGCTGTAAACTTATTTAAGTTGGGAAGACAGGAAAATAACCGAATTAAGAATTCAAATTTGGTATTCTTGTGGGTCTTAAAATCATGTTATTTTTTCTGACTCTTTCTGCAAATTTTAGGTGAAGTTGTAAGATTTAGATTATTTTCAAAAATAATGGATGAGCACAATGTTTAAAGCTATATCTTTTGTAAAATGAATTTTTGGTTTTACTTGAGGAAGAAGTTTTACAGAAAAATGGGGCTACCATTGTCAATCCAGTGGAAAGCACAGAAAAAAGAATTAAGTGAAAAAAGTAATTTAGAAGACTTTAGCATTCCTTAAGGTTGTAGATAGCCTACTTTGTCTATTATTTTGCTACCTTTTCTCAGAAATGTGCAGGACATACTAACAGGTAGTACCAGTGCATACAATATTTTCTGGCATTAAAAACCCCCAGTGATCCTTTTAATGGCATTGAACTGGAAGGGGGGATGTTAATTATATTACTATAATATTGAAACTGTCATTTAGCACCCCCTTTCACTTATAAGCTTGGAAAGTGAATGGCAAATCCTGATCTGAAATGCTAGTCGCAGAATAACTGGGTGTGGGAGAATAGTCTAAAATTCATTTGTGAATTTGATGCTCTATATAATTTAAGAATGTCAATTGAGATCCATGCTGAAATTGCTGAAAATTGTGTTGTTAAATACATTAGAGAAAGAAGCATGGAGTCAGTGTAAAAAGCCTGAGGATTATGTTTTTGAGGGGGAGGAGGCGGTGTTCTAGAGCCAATTGGTTCACTCTGCAAAACAAACAAAAAAAAAATATCCTGTTTCACAGTAGCCAAACTAGCATATGAAGTTAAGCTCTCCTATTTTTGTTTATGCATTATAGGTTTCAACATATAAAAGTAAATAAAACTTACATCAAATTAGTTCCACAATTAACCTAATTAGCTTAGCTAATATACCCAGTTTGCACTTTTCAAGAATTATATTAACTTCATTGTTATAGAAAATTCCCTGTTCATAATAGAATGAATCTGGGGTTTGGTTAGATTGTTTGGTTTGGTTTTGTACCTTGGATTTGTTAGTTTGTTTGTGGCTTTTTCTTTCGGGGGGGGGGGATGGGTTGTTGTTTAGGGTGGGGTTTCGTTTTTTATTTTTTTACTGTATCTCCTGGCATGTTTGATTTATAAATTATGTGAACTGTTTGATTTTCTAGTAGCAGAGTGGTCAGTTATCACTGTGGCAGATGGAACAACAAGTTCCGGTGCATCACTGGAGGGTGTTAGCACAGTCTACTCACTGTCTTTTGTTTTTCCTGGGAAGGTAGCTGAATAGAGGAGACCACTTTGGCTACATTATTCAAGCAGAAAGAGTACACAGAGAAAATGTGCATGAATAGAAATTGTCATGCAACTCTGTGAGTCTTTTCAAGATTAAGACAGCTTCTCCAATATTATGGACTGAGGTTTAAAACTTCATTTAAGATTCTGTAACGTTGAGCCCTTTTATTTCTACATTATCTGCATGTCAAGACTCATCTTGTCCAGTACATGCCATTAGGTGACACTATGATCAGGTTCATTACACACAGTTTCAACTACACTCACCAAAATAGCAGCTCTAGTAGGACTTCTGAAGCATCATAAAATCGAGCTTAAAATCTCATATTTTACTTTGGTTTGTGAAACAGAACTGCCATTGATATGAAGACATCTTAACCTGGAGGAATTCTTTGACAAAAGAAGGACAAGCTGTTCTTGTCAAGGAAATGGTTTAATGGCTACCAATCTTATAGCTTCTTATGGAGAGCTAATGGGAAGTAAAGTGAGCCTGTAGCCAAGTCATTAAGCCACTAAGTCCATATGTGTTGCAGCATTTTTATTTATAGGATGATCAGAGTTGAAGAAAAATATGCCTTATATCAGTTGTTATTTCAAAGTCTCACAGTCTTTGTTAGATTAATTTACGAAAATATTTTATAATTTCAGGTTTAGTGGGGATTGATATAGATACATGAAGATCCTGGGTGACTACTTTAGCAATGGTGAATTCAGCCACTGTGTTCCAGAGCTCCTCTTACACACATTGTTTGTAATCTTACTAGACTTTCATGGTACATCAGAAAATCAACTTAGCATCTCTCAAAATCCCCAACTTTCCTTTCATTTCTATGTGTTTCTGTGATTTAATTTTGATTTGGTTGCCAAAAGTTCAGTTAAATATGATGGAGAAAGAATAGAATATAAACTATATAAATATATTATTTATAACTAGTATATTACTCTACACAGCATAGAAAGCAAATGCAATACATAGGCTACATATATATTGCATATAGACTAATACATATACAATATAAAATTTTTTATATATACTCATATTTTTTTTTTAGTTATTTGGCTAAGTTAATTTTGCAAGTAGAGGATCCTCATAAAATATTTATTGCTTCAAATTATAGTATAATTTGAAATATATGTTCAGATTATGGTATATTTACCATATGTTGATCCATAACAGTAATAAGAGTATCCAATATCTGAAGCAACATACATTTCATGTTAAAATAATAGAAAAAGGTACTGTAACAAATGCCATAACATTAGCAGACATATACAGCAATCTGAATAATTATTAACCTCATATTTTAAAATATCTTAAAAAACCTTAAAAAACTTTTATTGATCCTTTTAGTGTAGTAGCATAAGTCATGCTTTAATTCTATTCTTCCATTCTAAAAATTTTAATAGTTTCATTATACCACAAGAAAAATAGTTACCTACATGGCACTCTGTCCTTTATCACAGTTCTTGTTACCTCCAAGGGTGAGACCTGGATACCTGCCTATGTGGGATGTCATGGCCCTGACATAGCTAGCTTTATTTTCCCAACTAAACTTAGGTTTTAGAAAGATACAAGATATCTGAACCCTACTCTTATGCAGTACAGAAATATGATGCAACAGAAAGTAATGTGCTACGTGCCTTCTTTTATCTATTATTTTCCACTGTTTAACATACCAGGACTCAGTTATCAAAAAACAAAACTTTTTTTTTTCTCTCTGTATATGAAATTGGCATAATATGGTGCTTAATCATAAAGCGTTTTCTTATTTAACTGTTGCTTTCTTAGTAAGCACAAAAGGTGGAACACCAAAAAGAAAGATTAAAAAAAGAGCATTGTCAGCCAAATCTTTCCCTAGCAGAGACACTAGAGAGTGAACAGATAATACATCTGCTATTGGACTTGATGACCTTAAGTGTCTTCCCAGCCTAAGTGGTTCTATGATTCA